>MEJB01000013.1:7792128-8038086 GCA_001752375.1 Rhazya stricta | reverse complement strand
AGAGCTGCTGACTAATTAATAATCAATAGCAAGGTGTCGGTGCCCACATATATTAATCCCGTGGGGTCCTCTATCTGCTGCTTCTTTTCCACCAATTAACGTCATGATATTTATTGAAAGAAGGTTCCATTATTCGTTTTTACCCTTCTAAACTTTTTCTCGAATTATGATAAATGGACTCAATAAAGTACTCGTTCTCTTTTTGAAATCTGTCGCATTAAATTAAAAAATATAATAGTATTTTAAAATTATTACTAAAATGATATTTTTACTCTTAAATTTATGAATGTGTGTATAAATTGAATAACAATAAAATTGAAAAATTAATTAATTAATATGTGAGATGTGATATGTTTTTAATAAAAATAAAAATAAAAATCAATGTGATATACTACTTATAATATAATTGCCCAGATTTAGTAGAATTCAATCATAATTTATTAAATATAAATTGAATACTTGRCTATTAATTTAACTACAACAAATGCATTCATTTAATAACCTCGAATTTAATAATTATAATATACAAATAATTYGAGATTCATTTTTTATTTTTTATTATCAAAGTAACTTGTATTAATCACCAGGCAAKTCAGTTGAATAGCAAATTTTACATTTTRTGGGACATCAGCCAACCACGCAAATTTTTGTAAAAAAATATTTAAAAATGTATGAATTTGTTCCATTATTAATTAGATTATAGGTCATCGAGGCCAGGGGATGATGTCGTTTCAATATTTCCACCACCGACCCCTTCTTAGGAAATAGGAGCTGTTTTTACTTGGATTAATTTACTTTGAAATAGGAAGACAGTGCTAATCCAGCTCACTTGGTAACACGCGTACTTATGTCTTTCTTCGTTCTCCAATTAAAAGAAGGAGAAAAAACAAAAAACGAAAAGGACAATTTTTTATAAATATAATGATTTAAATTTTAAATATTAGTTTATCACAATTGAAAGGAAATAAATGGCAAGCGGAGAACTGGGCTACGTCATTCGACTAGTAGTCATGGGTCCATGGGTTAAATAACTGGGCCACTTAGAGGTTTCCCTGGATCAAGGTCTCAATTCTTGGCCCAAATACGTGGATTGGGCCTCTTGGGATATTGATTTCAACTATAAGTAATTTTAGATAAAGGATGAATTTGAATTTTTTATGTCTTAAGCCGTTCATATCAAATGAGATGGACTAAATTCACATCTCTAAATTCTAAAGATATATCTTTAATTAATAGTAATTTCTTTGTAAGTTCCTCTTTGAWAAATCAATACACCACTTGAAATTAAATGAATGAATAGCTTATCGAATCAAGATTGTTTTATAATCTAAWTTTTCTTTATAAATTAGTGATAATATTTTCAATYAACATAATAATACATTTAAATTTTTTGTATTTAATATTTAAATGTTGGAGTTTTTGTATTCAAATTCGAGATTGCGTTTTTCATACTTCAATTTTACCGACCCAATCAACAAAAATCAATCATTAAATAACACAGAATGGGTACTTTAGACTTTTTCATATTAATCTATCAACTTTTACAATTTTTAAACCACTATTTTAATCAACCTATATTCTATATATCATTTCAAATAAAGTTATGGAGAACAACACAACAGGCTAGCATTTCGCAAAGAAAAATCACGTGGATCAATATGAAGCCTAAGACGAACCAAAATTCATCGGCTGAGCGAAAAAGCGTTCCGATTTTACTCCACAAACGTTTCTTCGCGCGTAACGCAGTTTGTGTTGACTGGGCTAGGCCTGGTCTAATTTCGTCGAGAGGAGAGGATGCAGGCAGCCGTCAGTCGTCGTAGCGGGCAACCGTCAAATAAACGGCTTTTCTTTTCATAAACAAATTCATTTCCGATTTACCTCTGATTTGGATATGCTCTAAACAAAAATAACTTTCCAGTATTTGTGGAACTTTCTGCTAGGTTGCTTTTGCCGCAAGGCGCATTCTGTATTGATTTCGTGTAAAACCTAAAACATAAGATTTCGGCATTCATTTCGAATTCGCGTTAGGGTTCTGAGAAAATCATAGAGAATCTTGTGTTGTTGTTCGCGACTTGGCCGTATGGATGCTGCTCGGTCACATCGAGCGTCGTTGGGGCAAACTGAGATTAACTGGGATAAGTAAGCTTCCTTTGATATTTCCTCAAACAGGTTAAAGTATGTTTTCCTTTGATATTTTCTTAATTATAGTAACTTTAGGAATTTTTTTCCCCCTTTCTTATGTTATATTGCGGATTTGTATTGTTTATCATCTTTTAAATGGAACGTAATTACGATGCTATGTTTCCAATAATGACGGTTTAATAAATATTTTAAGAGCAAACCCATAAATTTTGTTGCCATTGAAGTTTTGGGATTGAAAATTGCTCTTGCCAAAATATCTAAAATTTCTTCAGGTTTTAATAAGAGGAATGAATGTTCGCCTCATATAATTTTATTGTCAATCCCTTATCGGGAAGCAAATATGTAGAGGATAATTGAAAAAGAAAATTCCGAGAAGTGCTTCGTTGTTGAGCATGTGGGGCATTTAGGGAACAGATCTAAGGCGTCTGCAATACTATTGAAGCTGGGAAATAGAATGGAAACAACGCTATCTTGCCTCCTTTCATTGGCACTCTGAGTTTCTTTGTTGATTCATGGATTAAGAGTTTGTCGGAGTCGGCGCTGCCCTTTTTATTTTTTATAGTCCTATAGGGATTAGGAGTATAACCGCATGCTTGGAAGATGATATCGTAAGACATCTTCTGCTGTTGAAGTTTATCTTACATTTAGTGGTGCATAGGTCTGAATGGGACAATATTCTTAGTTATATGATCTCCAAAATGTTATAGAAGAACTGACAGTGTTAAATATCAGCTAAAAGACTGGGGGAGCTTAGTTTTTTTGTTATCTATCCTTAGTTGTTATGACTAAAGGTCATATAGAAACAAACTGAAATATCACTTGGAAAACAACTGATGCTATTTTTATTGATGGAATTTGGGGACCATAAGATGTATATAGGTGCCTTTAATTTTACAAATGATGTTGACCTTGGAAATAGCAAAATAGCTAGTGCTATAACATGATTAGTATCATTATTAGTTTTGATTTTACCTGACCTCCTTTTCTTTTGCTGGTGCCTTCAAAGAATGGAAGATGAATATTTGGTGCTTCTAATTTATTCAGTTTCACTAATGCTTTCCATCTTTCTGCAGGCTTGACAAAACTAAGTTCTATGTTGTTGGTGCTGGGATCTTCACTGGCCTTACAGTTGCGCTTTATCCTATCTCAGTTGTGAAGACCAGGCTACAAGTTTCATCCAAGAATTCTTTAGAAAAGGATGCATTTTCTGTCATCAGAGGTATATTGAGAACAGATGGAATTCCTGGTTTATATAGAGGTTTCGGCACAGTCATAACTGGGGCTATTCCTGCTAGGATTATTTTTCTCACTGCATTAGAGACGACAAAAGTAGCTGCTTTTAAAATGGTTGAACCATTCAAATTATCAGAGCCGACCCAGGCTGCTATTGCAAATGGAGCTGCTGGCATGTCAGCTTCTCTTTGTTCACAGGCTGTGTTTGTCCCAGTTGATGTGGTATGCTGCCTAGTTTGCCATTCTGGAATGATTTTATATATTTGCATTTCAGAACAACTACTTTGAAGGTGCAAATATTTTCGGAAAGATCATTATAGTGCACCTCTAGTTTTTGCTTTCATCTTGAGGAAAAGTGCACAGTTTTTTCTTCCTATTGAATTGTTGACATTCTACCATTCAAATAAATGAATTTCAGATAAAACTTTTTGTTCTTCAACAATTTCTGACTGAGCATAAATTTAGTACTGCCAAATTATGTCAGTGTTCACTTTATGGGGAGTATCGGAGCTTTAAGTCCTTGAAACTGATTTTGAAAAGGTTAGCCAAAAGCTGATGGTCCAAGGGTATTCAGGCCATGCAAGCTATAAAGGAGGCGTGGATGTCATTCGTCAAGTTGTGAAGTCAGATGGATTTCGAGGATTATATCGAGGTTTTGGTCTATCTGTTATGACTTATTCCCCATCTAGTGCTGTTTGGTGGGCAAGCTATGGTTCAAGCCAACGATTCATCTGGAGGTGAGGTGCCAATTCGGTTTCATTTGGTGCACTGTTAGGCAGCTTGCATGATTGAATATGGTTTGTTTAGGTTGGCATGAATCATATTTTAATTTTTCAAGGAAAAAATGCTTTTTTGAATAAGACAGATAAAATAATAGATAAAATAATACTTCTTTTAAGTTTTAAGGTTCCAAAATTTTGAGAATAGGACAACTCTATTCTATAAAAAGGAATGTCTTATCTCCTAAATTGACATGCAGATTCCATAATGCCGCTGCACATCAGGCCTGTCAACTCGTATCCTTCCTTTCTTCTCTATACTCTCTAGGACTACACATCACGACTACCCCCAGTCCCCCCATCCTGCTTCACCTATCCCCAGCCTCCTCATCTCTTCCCCTGACAGCTCACACCTCACCCCCCTAAATAAACAAAATCTCTCTTCTTCCTCTCTCTTTTGTGCTAACACCATGGCTCTTCTATTTGGCAGCCACCATCGGTACTAATCCTCCTCCTCATCTCCCTCGTGCCCCTCCCCCACCTCTCTCTCTGCTTCCCCATACCCCTGAATTGTCTTCCTCCAGCCCATTTTCCAGTCCCTTTTAGATACAAATGAGCATTGGCAATTGAAATGATGATTTTGATTTTCTTCCCCTTGTTTTCTATTTTTTTGGTCGTCTCTGTTGGACTATATTAAACTTGTTTGATTAGCGTTGGGACTACGTTAAATTTGCTGAGGATGCATTCTTGGAGGGAGGATGTCGGATTTTGGTCACTAATGTCTGGGGAGTGAGGAATATTTCCTAGGTTTCGGATTTCTTTTACAATCGAGATGAATTTCCTGGTCCAGCAGAAAGTTGTGAAATAGTTTCAGAACACTTCTTAAATACCGAAAAAGAGAGTTGTAATGCAAAAATAGATACCTCATTTCATTGAGATGCCTGTAACTCTAAATACTAGTGGACTATGCCAATCTCATGATTGCTGATGATAAAAAAATGGCCTGTGCAGCAAGGTTTAGATTCAAGAATCTTATCTTCAAAACTTGACTGCTGATGTTTCTGGCAGATTCTTAGGTCAAGGCGGTGAGCTTGAGGGACCTGCTCCTAACTTGGGGACAATAGTGATGGTTCAAGCTGCTGGAGGCATTTTTGCTGGTGCTACTGCCTCCTGCATCACAACTCCTCTGGACACTATTAAGACCAGATTACAGGTATGCATCTAGTTTTCTAATTTTATATATTGCTATTGTTCTTTTTCTGTTTCTTTATGGTGGTAAATAATATTTCTGGGACAAAATTTATAGCTTCTAAACTAATCTTGCTGTTCTGCTGCAGAAGGATAGCTTTCTCCAGTTATTATAGAACCATTGCAATTAATTGATTATATCTTTACTGTTATTTAGTTATATGGTTTAGTTTATCTCTAAGTGAAATGAGACAAGTTTTCAATCTTTTCCTTTATCATTGGCATGAAATGGTACTATAATAAGCAACCTAGTGTCTCCCTTTACGATTGGTAAGTTTGGATTAACCACCAAAAGGGTTACTTCTCCTTGACCCTACAGCTGCACTTTTGATTGCAAATATTCAATTGCCGATGTTTTCTAGTTTTGTCATCTTATTCTTATCATATCTCCTTTAAACTTCCTAAACAATGGAATGGAATTGAGGGATCCAGATTGATTGACAAGCATTTTCACAGTAGCTTTAGATGGTACTTGTCTTCCAAACTTGTTCGGATGCTATGAGCAGTTTCTTTATCTGGGAACATTTACAAAGTTCTTGGCAACATGAACAGATCCTTGCTAATATTCCCTTTCGAATGCAAATTTTTTTTTCCTGTTGTAACACATAATGATTAACTTTATCCACTTGTGAACAATGTGGACTTTTGAGTTTTGGGCTCTACGTCCTTATATGGAGCCTCTGATGAAGTTGATGTGTATGATCAATTATTTGCGCAATACAGGTAATGGGGCATGAGAAGAGACCCTCAGCAAGGCAAGTAGTTAAGCAATTGATTTCAGAAGATGGCTGGACAGGATTTTACAGGGGTCTTGGTCCCAGGTTTTTCAGCATGTCAGCATGGGGAACTTCGATGATACTAGCCTATGAATATCTAAGTATGATCCTACCAGTACACTAATTTTATATTGAGAAAAGCAAGGTTATTGTGTCATTTATGATCTCTATCTAGATATTATGACTGATAATTTATATATAATGCCTATGAATAGTAGATAAATGAGAAAAACAAAGAATGATTCGGAACTCACAGTCTCTCTACTTGCAATAGTCTAGCTTAAAAAGAAAAAGAAAAAAGCTACTAAGTGGGTATAAAAGCTATTGCAATTAACCCTGCGGATATTGTCTGTTCCAATCTTAAGTGATTACTTTTTAATATTTGAAGAATGTTTTGCAATGTCTGCATGTACTTTTCTCTGGGCATCAAATATCCGTCGTGATTGTATATTGCAGCATTTCAGAATTCTTGTGATATTTAATCATATACATGCACCAAAATTGCACGGAAGTTTGTCAATTTAGCCATGACTCCAACTTAGAAAATTGTATTCCTTGTAGCAACCGACAGAGCAAATATTCTTAAAACCAGTAATTGATATGTGTTCTTCTTCTTTGCAGAGAGGTTGTGTTCAAAAGATGAATAGCTCCAACGAAGGAACTGAGGTGGCAGTTGCATTTTTTTGCTATGGACTGCAGAGTTTTTTGGAGTAATCTTGTTGAGATTTAACTACATACACCTTGCAAACACGGCGCGGCGGAAATATAGGCTTGTATTAGCCTTGTACTACTTTATAGAAGAGCAACAACCGTTACCGTCAGAATTGAAAATCTGAACTTTAATATAGTGGTAGTGATTTTTTGGTGGACTAGCCAATTTTTCTACAAATTGTATTTTTAACCAATTAATATGGYACACATCAAGAATTGTGATTCATTTTTGTTTTTGTGCTGTTTCTTGGTCAATTCTTGCCGTGATTACGTATTTGTACGGTTTCTCGCAAGCAGAGCCTTTATTCCCGAGACCGAAAGTATGATCAAGGGAGCCAGTGAAAAATGCAGAGACATCCAAATAATGAGCAGGCACATAGATGTCTGGCAAAGTTCTTATGATTTTGTCTCCGAACTCTCTAAATTAGCTGTAATAAACAATAATTAGAGCAATAAACAGRCCATCAATGCTAACAAATACCCATCTGTTCTGGGACCCTAGCACTCGCGTAACATGCTAGCGTCCCTGAGCTTGAACGTCATAATCCTGTAAGGAGTTTCACTAGCAATATTTCATCAAATTAAACAAAAGTTATATGATCCACAGATTTCAGGCATGTCTTGGAGGTAGAGATTATCTACGGACTGGGGCTATTATGATACTACTAGCCAAGGAATACAAGTTTGAGAAACAACATGAACACGCCAACATTCTAAAGCAGGAAGACGAAGTCTTATGCTTCTACGATATCCAGATCTTCTGCCTATGACAGTTCTCTGAGTGCTGAAATTCTCTGGAGCATTAGCAGTAAACAACTAGTGTATAGCAGGCAACTGCTTGCTAGGGAAACAACTTAGACGCATTCAATCACTACCAATTGCTAGAACTACCAACCTCCCTCTGTCCTACCAACAATTCACAAGCTATCAGCCAGAAAGAAGAACTAATCAAACAGCCAATTCATGATTATGCTTTCAATATCCTAAGGATTTGTAGCAAATCAGCAATAATGATATGCCTTCACCATTTTGAAATGACAGACTTTAAGTAGACCAATTGGACTTCCATATTGTTACCCTGAAGAATTTAGGGAAGAAAATTAATATATCTTGCTTAGAACCATTACCCACCCCACCCCCAAACCTCAAAAAAAAAAAAAAAAAAAAGAAAAAAAACCAAAAAAATGCCAAAAAGAAGAAAAAAAGAAAGAAGTTTCACTGCTGCTGCAATATTTTATCAAAACTGTAAATGCAAAGGCTATAACTCTACAATGGTACAGAATTCATCCTAACTGAAGTGCTCTCCGCAAAAGATGCCTTTAACATGCACCTCAGCTGATAATTAGGTCCTCATCTTCAGCATCATCATGATCCTCATCCTTGCTAAACTCATCATATTCCTCAAGTGATGAAGCTGTGAATAGTTAACCAGCCTTACTGCCATCATTAGTTGACAATTTTGCCAAACCATGAGATTTTCCTTTGTTCATCTATCACACAAAAAAAAAAAAAAAAAAAAAAGACAAAGGTCTAGGTAAATATGAAAGAGTAAATCAGTGTACTAGACTATGCAGTTAAAACTACACAGCATATATGTGGGATCCTTGGCTCACCACATTTCTTCTATTGCCTTTGCTTCATTTTCTAAATTAAGTTAACAAACATTCCTTGTGCTTTTATTCCTTGATTTTCTTAATTTTATTTTTACAAAACTATTATATTACTATCTTATACAATATTGTAATCCAGTATATCTCACTCTCAAGAACTAAMCATGTCAGGCTGATGGTAACTAGTTGATAATGGTGATGATTAGTAACAATGGGAGCTTTGTTAATGGTTGTGAGAAATAATGTATCATGACCATGTGCGGTGACAAAATTTCAATCAGTAGTTGCAATAATACTTAAAGTTTATCGATATGCTTCCTCTTTTTTATGTATCTGGAGCATCTTGATCCATTTCCTCAAAAACCTTGAGGACTTGGACGTGTGTTCTTGAGGTCAACAAATAAAAATGAATTTAAACAGCAAATGTTTTGAATTCTTACAGCCCGTAGTAGTGACCTCCTGTCCCTCTCTCGAGCATTCTTTATGGCCTGTCACCAAATGGAGCATGATAAAAAGATTTGAAGAAAATAAACACATTTTTGAACAAAGGGGGAAGTTTTTATAATATATTGGATAGCAAACCTCCTCTAGTTTCTTCTGCTCAGCCTCCACTTCTGAAATGTCCCTGAAAAGAACAAAAAGTTCTCAAAGGCTTGAAATAGATTAATAACTGCATTGGTTATGTCAGTGTTTGTGTATGTATGCTTTCAATCCATGCTATTACAAAATCCAAGTACTACAAAGTAATAACTAAAATTCATCATCTAATTGAAATAWAAGGATTCAATTCATTTAAGTAATAAGATTCTATTACCTTCCAACTATTTGGTCAACCTGGCATGAACATTTGGCACATACATTATTCTCCTTAGCGCATGCTGTAGGATACAGAAAGAACATCCAAGCAACAACCAAGAATGAGTACCCAAAGAAACTGAGGAAAACACTAACATCGACAAATTAAACTTGAAAAATAACTTCAGCCAAACAAAGCAAGACAGTAGATAAATAACAGCAGTAAACTAACCAGTACACAGATTATGGTAA
Source organism: Rhazya stricta (assembly GCA_001752375.1). Lineage (NCBI taxonomy): Eukaryota > Viridiplantae > Streptophyta > Magnoliopsida > Gentianales > Apocynaceae > Rhazya > Rhazya stricta. The sequence goes on along the minus strand of MEJB01000013.1, from coordinate 8,028,600 downwards.
GCTTGTCGAACAGCTCTTTTCGAACATCGCTGGCTGCATCGGGCAGAAAAGTGCAATTGTTTTACTCAACCAAATATGCAATAATCTTCTAGAACCAAATATGCAGTAATCTTCTATAAAGAATCGGATCGCACGTTTGGTGAATATTCAATGAATTACCACTTAGCAGGCTCAGTAAGGGGCTTGTACTTGCCGTACTTGCGCTTCCATTCAATCTGCTCTTTACATCGGGGGCAGACTCCAGTTATATCTGAGTAAGGGCGGAACCTTCCTCCCACTTCCTGCCATCATCAGCAGTAAACTCTTAATCTGTGCTCTTCACTCTTGATCGAGGAGGAAGAGGGCAAAAAAGAGGACGGTTGTCAATGGACTTACGGTTTCGTTGATCTTAACACCGGCATGCGGTTTCCAAGCGAATTTGTTCTGGTGTTTTGGGGGACCTGTTCTGCTACTCATCTTCTCCAATTCACGTCTCCCTCCGCCACAGAGATCAGTATTCCCGCGCCACCACAATTCCTTTGGTTCTCCGGCCAATAACCTAGTAGTTAGTTATTAGCGGACCTAAGCTAGCAGACAGCAGTATTGTACGTCAATCAGATTTTCTCATCAGTTCTTTTTCCTTTTCTTTTTTTTTTTTTCCTTCCAAATTTACGGTCCTGTCCCTTCGCGGTTTTGTATTTTTTTAATTTTTGACAGAAGTAAAATAATTAAAAACAATTAAAATGTTAGGTCTTTTCCTACAATCAGGACCCGAATAAYATAAATTTTTATTTATTTATCTTTAATAATTGTCTAAAAAACTTCCAAATATCAAAATAGATTCATTAATTAAATTCATAAAAATAAATTTATTATCTATATGAAATGTCATTTTCTTTTGTCAAACATATGCTATAGTAATTATAATTAAATTCAGAAAAAAATCAATCCAAATGGTCAAACTTATATGCCAAATTTTAACCTACGGCGTTCTTTAATTTATATTTTTAGAAATATTTATTAAAAAATTGACAAACTAAACATATTTTCAATAAATTTAAAAATAGTTATTCAAAATAAAAAATTAAAAATATTTTGAAAAATTAAAACTAAAAAGTGGAGTGCAAATAAATCACAATCTGTAATTTAAATTAATATTATTGTGTTATTTTTTTTTGTTATTTATCGTAACATATCTATAATTCCATACTCAAAATTAAAAGGAAAAAGTAAAAAAATTAAAAAATTAAAAAGACACAAAAAAATAAAAAAGAATGAGTTTTTCATTTTCTGTAAAAATAAATTAATGATGAAAAATTAAATTCGTAAAAATCGAAATCGATGAATACACGAATTGGCGAATTTGTAAGGTGTAACTAAAGGATTCACGAATATTAATATATAATGTATTTCCTATTTCACTACCCTTTATTTTGATTCCTTATATAATGGAAATTATTTTAATTTTTTTTCTACGGCCATTTCAGAAACCTCGCAAGCCCATTTGTGCTACCTAGAGAGTTAACCGTCCTCCTGGACTGGTCTCTCTGCCGCCAAAGCCCTTATTTTGTTATCCCAGTATTTGGGCTCTGATATGCATGTGTTTTCTGCAATTATTTCATTTACAATGGCTCACGATAAGGATTGGTGGCTTTTGGAAGACTTATCTCTAGTATGTTATGATGGCTTTGGGCGGGGCTACTGGCGGTCGCGACCAAAAGAAGAATGAGTTGGGAAGCTGTTGTTTTCATGGGATTTTGTTGGTTCCTATTCTGATAACTTTCTATGACCAATAGCAACGACATATGGAAGGTGCACATTCAACTTTAGACACTTGAATGAAATGAACATTATACAGCATAAATTATTCTAAGTCCTCGGGGTCCTCCTCACTCCGACTCATGACTATGTAAATCAACGTCCAGCAGCATTCTCGATTTCGGAGAACACATTCTCTGATTTCAATCGATCGCTGCTAGAAGTAGTGGTGCCGCTCAGAGTTGATTTGTCTGCAGACTCGCTAGAAACGGAGAAAACCTCATCATCCGTGGTGGTTACCTCTCCAACACGCAAAATCAAGGGAAATTTTGGATTCTCCAAATGATCATCATTGTTTTCAGCAGCCTCCTGAAGCTGCAAGGCGAATTCAAGGCTCCAAACTACATCGTTCATTACTGGCCTTTCTATCCCTTTATCTTTCAAGCAATTAATTGCAATCTCAGCAAAACTCCTCAAACACTCTTGTGCAATCTCACCTCTCAAATTAGGATCAATGATCTCACCGAGGCTTCCGTTTCTGTAGCTATGCCGTGCCCACTCCGCCAAATTCACCTGCTCTYTTGGTAGATTTGGAATTATCGCGGGTCTGGCGCACAACACCTCGAACAACACCACGCCGAAGGAGTAAACGTCCGACTTGTCCGTCAACTGCTGCTTCTTGTAATATTCAGGATCCACGTAACCAATACTACCCTTCACCACTGTGCTGACATGGGTCCCGCCGGTTGGACCGATTTTGGACAAACCGAAATCAGAAACCTTGGCCACCCATTTCTCGTCCAATAAAATGTTGGTTGACTTGACGTCACGGTGAATGATATTGTGCTTGGCACCTGCATGGAGATAGCGCAACCCTTTGGCTGCACCAATACAGATTTGAAGCCGTTGCTTCCATGGCATGGGATTTTGGGCGCTGTAGAGGTGATCGCGAAGTGTTCCATTGGACATGTAATCATACACTAAAATCATCTCGCCTTGCTCTTCGCAGTAACCAATCAAGGATACGAGGTGAAGATGGCGGAGATTGGAGAGCATCTCTATCTCGGTTGCGAACTCGTGGGCTCCTTGACTTGATGACGGATTCAATCGCTTGATTGCTACAGTGGTYGCACCATTGTCTATGTACCCTTTGTACACGTTGCCGAACCCTCCTCTTCCAATAACAAAATTCTTGTCGAAGTCAGCTGTCGCAGATCTAAGCTCCTCGAGCAAAAAGCTCCTACACAGATCGGACGGCAAAGATGAGGGGTTGGTCTTTGTGGACCTCGATGAGATTGAGAGTGCGGCCCAGGATGACTTGGCAGCACTTTTTTCTCTGTCTTTCGATCTCCTCCGTCGCTGGAGAATCAAGAAGACTAGGATTAAAAGCACGGCRGCTGCTCCGACCACCCCTCCAATAACTGCATAAACGGTAGTACGAAACTTGTTATTCCCTCCATTCCTTCTAGTTTTTGGATTTGGCGCCGGCCTATTGGGGATTACTGAGTGGCTTTGTTCGGGATTGGGCCCTGCAAGGTTCCCCTCAGAACTATTCAGTTTAAATATCTCTAAGCCATTCAAGATTGCATCCGCATATACTGGTTTGCCTTCCCTGTTGGGAAACAGGGCAACCAACAGGTCCTGTTTGCTCGTGTCACCATCAGAAGGGTGAGGAACCCATACGACGTATTCTTTGTAAATTGGGATTCCGTTTCCGTTGCTCTGGTACATGACATCAAACTGCGACTCTGCTGTTTTGTTATTGATCAATATAGTAAAGACACGTTGGTTCTGGCCGTTTACTATTTCAGGTTGCATCTCGCAAAAATGCAATCTGAGTAAGTAATCAAACCCAGAATCAACATTAAAGTTCCAGGTCAATCTGTACCTGTCGCTAAAATTGCCCATGGCCCTGGCGGTAGTATATACTATTTCCGGTGCTGTGTAAGCAGGTGTTTGAGGCGTGTATTTGATGATAATAGTATTGTTATAAATTCGGTTCCCTGGAGGTACTGATATGAAGCTGTCATCCGAAGACCATTCGCGAAACATGCCAGTATCCGAAAGAGCTGGAACGTCATTCCCTCCAACATTTAGCCTGAAAAGAGTTTCAAAAGCAGTGCTGCTCCTGTCGAAATTAAACAAATTCTTCTGATCAATGGATTTCGGGGATTGATCTTTGAGGTAGAGGTTATTCGGCATGGAGACTATTTCTATTCCATTAACAAAGGAAGAGGAATTTGAAGACGGTGAGAACGTCAGGTTGAGTATCTGATTCTTCTTGACATTTATGATGAACTCTTTAACAAGGGAGGCTCGTGGGGGCCTGGCTGCAGAAATTGTGAGAAATGCACTGAAATTGCTCAAAAGCGTATACTCATTAGCAGTAACCGCGAAGAAGGCTCTTTTCATGTCGTGGCCAGGGTATGTGGCCGGGTAGAAATATAGACGCAGGAACTTTGGGCCGGGAGAAAGTGGGAAGGTGTAGGTGAATTGCGAGTGGAAAATCCGGGCAGTCATGTAAGGGACTTGGTCGACGGAAGGGTTCTGTTCAGAAGCCGTAGCTGCTGATGATATATTTGCCATATTCGATGGCAAGAATTTCAAGTGTGCATCTGTCTCCCAGTTCCGCCCATTGAAGGTTATGTCCGTGGAAGAACCGCAGCTGAGCAGGAAATAATCGGACGGACTGTAAGGAGCTGTGGCGGTGGCAGCTGTGATGTATAGGTGGTTGAGAAAGAAGATGTACGGGAGAACAAAGGTGAGCATCGTCATTGCAGAGCTTTCGGAAACGGGAAGAGAGTTAGATTCTGCTATGATTTCTCACAGATTGATGATAAAGGTTTAGGACTTACAGGGTAGTGAGCGTTTTCTGCAGTCAATGGATGCCGCCCAGGCGACGACAAGGATAAGGAAGCACTGTGACTATTATGAGACGACTAGGACTGACTTGAATCAAGTCGTTGTACTCATTCCAAGTAGTTCTTCTCCTCCTTTTTCTTTCTTTTTGCCTGCAGCCTCCTCAAGGGTCCATTTTTCGATTACTAGTTTTTTATTGAAGAAAATCTTGATGGTTGTAGGAAAAAATTTGTTTAAAAATACAAGAAAAGTAAATAATTTAAAATTTGAATTTTGGGAAGTTTTGTTTTTTACAATACATTTATATTAAAAATTGCAAAAGATGTATTAAAGTAATAAAAAATTGATTTTGATTATTAAAAACAAAACAAAATTGATGTAAGTAGACCACGCGCTCGTCYCGGGCTTGGTCTTGATGGGGGCAATGGGAAATCTCTATTGAGCAATTTCCTTCGATTATCATGGCTAGCGTTTTCATGTCATGGCTAGATAATCACTACGGAGTATCTTTGATTATCCACGGATCGAATGGGTAAACTGATTATTTCATTTTCAATGTAGTAAATAGGTAGAGATGCACAACAACCCCCCCAGTGGGGGAGTTGTACTTTTGCAAAATTGTTGTGTTCAATGGCCTTTAAAGGAAGATCTGGCTTCTTCCACTGACATGTTTGGGAAGGAAGATGAAGTAAGAGGCTAATCTATTTAAATGATATGAAAAAAGCAATTATTTCTTCAAGTACATGCTGAAGATATTCAAATGATACATAATTATACCAGTAAACAGCTAGAAACAGCAGACGACAAATGCAGTAAACGAGATGGATTCATTTCCACCCTCGGTTTTCATCAGTTTTACGCTTATGCAGAGTGCCGACATGTGTTCTCAAGGTCACACTTCCGCGATTGTTTATTGATCATCAGAGAAGGGCAATTCGCGTATCTAGCAGGGTCACCGCAGAAAGGAGCTGCTGCTTTCAATACCTCAGGACTGATCGAGTTGTATTGTCCGGCGAGTAGAATCCTTCTGCTGACTTCAGATTCCATGAGGAACTCTTGGTCATCGTCGGCAATATATTCGACTTCGCCACTGGTGGTATCATTGCTCCAATCGGCGGTCCCTAGGTTAAAACTACAAGCTCTCTGTATATGTGCAGATAGCAGTATCAACAGTAGCAAGCGAGGAACCATGACGAAGTGGCTGTTGCTGTTCAATGGACTTCCCATCTTTTACCCTCCGCTCTTCTCTTATTTTTCACTTGTCTCCTTTCATTTTCATTCACACACACACACATRTATAAATATAGCAACGAAAGGCTTAACCTTAAAAAATGCTTTTTCGATAAGAAAGGAATGGTTATGGTTGCAACGCTACTTGACTTGAAAGTCTTCTCTTAAATATCAAATTACACAACCTTGTTCACTATTTCTCAGTCAATATTCAGTCCAGGAAAGAAAGAAAAATAATCTAATTGATTGACCCAACTCGAAAAAAGATTGGTCGTGCATTATGGGTAAGGAAGGAATAACAAACTTCATTTTATTAAAAGGAAAATAAATAACTAAAATATTAAGAAAACGAATGATACATTTTAAATAAAAATAATATATAAAATTTAAAAAGTATTAACATTTTGAAAAGCCACCCTTCGTCTACCTAGCTCTGCCTTGAATATGGAATGGGACCACCTTCATGACTAGTTCGAAATCAAGAACCAAAAAACGAGTAGCCTTTTTTAACTAAGACTTTGCATTATAGATCTGAACAAGGAGGACTAAAAACAGAGAAGATACAATGCGAATGACCTTACACGAGTTATGCTGCGCGCTTGCAACGATTGTATTCAGTGCAGGGCCTGGTCTGGGCATTGATTCGAACGATGCAGTTACTGTATTGAGGTGCATTGCAAGGAGGAAGCTGAAGAGCATCGTATGAAATGTAATCTTTTGCCTGGAGTAGCCACCTTCCTCCAACAGAGTACCTCAGAAACTCTCCAATTTCATCATCTTCGCCGGAGAAGCAGTCGCCAATGGTGCCGTTGCACGATATCCTCGTTTTGTTAATCGAAGGAGAAGCTCCTTCCGAGTCTTCTATGAGGAAAACAATATTCATGACTACGATGATGAGAAGAAAAGTACTGCTCCTTCCACTGAACTTCAAGTCACCCATCCCCTGTTTTCTCCTCTGCTGCTGCTGTTGCAGTTTACCGATCTTCTCTTACAATTGTGCAGATGATGGAGAATTTATTGTCCTTTGAGTTAGACAACTATTCTAGAAAATTAATCGAGTAATTGGATAAAAACTAGTAATTTAATCAGAAAATCATATATTTGATTTGTCCCTTTCCTTTTACTTTTCCGGCAAAAGGATCTTGCTATGAATAATATGGCTGCATGAAACATCATTAATGTTTTTTTTTTTTAAATTTTCTTCTTTCTTTTTCCTCAAAAAGATTATCAGCAGCGCTGTCTTATTGGAATAACTAGACAGTCGACCCGTGACGAGAAAGGATGTAATGTGTCCGTGGGGCACATCCAATTTGGACGTAGTGATTCAATTATTTGAAATAATCGACCTACAAATCAATATTCGAATTTTTATGAGGATGACCTTTTGATTTTGTTTGTTATCTATTTTCTATGTATGATTTTAAAACTTTCTGACGTAGTGCGCCTCACAAAGAGTTATCAATTCGTTCACGTGAAATTATAATGAAGATTATAAAATTTATTATTATATTATTAATTTATTATCATAATACATGAAATTGCGTTAAAAACAGTCACAAAGCCTTATCTACATCATTTTTCTTTTTTAAAAGAAACCCATACCATATTCTTTCCCTGATTTGTATTTATAATTTTCTGAGCACATAGTGTTAAAGTTCACCAATTACAGGTTAGAGGTCTTTTAGTCTAGTATATTCTCTAATACTCTTTTTTATAAAAATCATAACTATGATATATATATATAATTCTTAAAATATATTTTTTTATTTTAATTTGAAGGATTCCCTCAATAATAATACATAAATAATATATGTACATATATATTACTCTTAGAACATATTTCTTCGTCTTAACATGAAAGATTATCTCAATAGTAATATATATTATTCTTCTCATAGTAAAAGGCATCATAAAATGTATTAAAAGATTTGAAGGCCTAACTCTAGGTGCACTATTGAAATAATTATACTTGTACTTTTGAAAATAAAAAAATCCAAAATCCAATAAATTAGTGTGACCAAAATTCGCAATTGTATTTTCATTTGGAAATGAACAAATACTTCACTTAAAATTGAACTGTATAATTGGAAAATGGGCCGCCCAGCATGGGCAAATCTTTGTCTGTGAATTTGTGGGCTCGTTAGACACTGGCCCAATTTTTTGAAATGATTTTAAAAATGTTTATGATAACAAGCCCTAAAATATGTCGGTCCATTTGTTATTTATTTATTATTTTTTTTTCTGCAGAGGGATGAAGGAAAACAAAGCTACATCAGGAAAAGCACACGGATTAATGCTACATATTTTATAGCTAAAAGCGAATTCAGGAACGTTGATTGTGCCCGATTCATTTGGTTTTTTGTCTTTCAAGTTTCAATAATTCTGTCACTGGCTCGCTTCAGCTCTGATTTACTAATGAAATAGGTAAGTGTCTCCCAAATTACTTGTTCTCTCCTCTCTGGGTTCCTTCACCAATGCATCTTCTCAAAGTTCAATGTTGCTCATATTTGCTTTATTGCAACCAATTCATTTTATCGTTGAGTTTAGCTTCCGGTTTTATGACGTCCTATTTAGCGCAAAAATTATTGATCATGTCTATGCCCGAATCATTACCGATGTTTTTCGTCATTGATGCATTGAAGAAATTGGGTAGCTTTAAGCAGTTCAGCTTATTATGATTGAAAAAAGTATTGAACTTTGATTTAATGCCAAGATTGAAGGTGTTRTATGTTGCTTATCTGAGAATTCTTCTACATTTAGTAGATGAAGCATCTTTTGGAGGTCTGAGCATAGCTTTGTGGGTGTGCATTGCTTCACATTGCTGCAAACGATGATATGAGTAATGTTGAGGGTAATGGAGAGATGTTTTTTACACAATTTCGACAATGTTCTGGCTATTTGTAGTCTGAATCTACAAATTCAAAATCTTTTCAGAAGTAAATCGGTGATCCTCGAGGTTGGTGATAACTTGGTTTTTACCTGCTAGTCATCTGTTTTTGCATATCATAACTTTCAGGAACATCATTGAAGAAGGATGGTTCACCTTGTTCAAAGGTTATGAAGGGTTTAGAGTTTTTCTTCTTAAGTTGATAGAGGTTTATGGAGTAGAAAATTTTAATTTCTTTATTGAAGCACCGATTTTCCTTTATGTGTCTTCTGAATGTTCGAAGCTGTAATCCTGCTAACTTGAGTGAAATGATACAATGGTAGGCACTGAACATGGGCATCAGAGATCTTAAGAATCTCCTATGCAGACATAAAATACGCTGAGAGACCAATCTTTTCCTTAGGAACTTTCATGTCTCACAATGGAACCACTTCTTTAAGCTGAGGTTTCAATGATTACATAAAAGATTGCTTGCTTCTTGGGATGCAAAATTCCCAATTCTGAAGTTCAGTTTGCTTTGTTAGACTTCAGAAGAATTCGATACGTAGTTGAATAATTGGTCCCTGGTACCATGAAGGCATAGTTGAATGTTTGTACCTGCATAGTATGTCAGCTTTGATCCACTTAATTAATCACCTCTACTACCACCTGCAGCCTCTTGCAGCTTTAGTGCAGCTTCAAGACTTGTAACTATGTCACTCATCGACGGCCTTTCAGTACCCTTATCGAGCAGACATTTACTGGCCGTCTCTACAAACATCACAAAGGATTCAGGTGACATCTTACCCATTAGGTTTGGATCAACGCAACCAGCAAGGTTGTTTCTTAGGGATGACTTGATCCACTGAGCTAGATTGACCTGATCCTCATCTAACCATCGGGTCGATTCTTTAGTTGCACATAATACCTCAAACAAAACCAACCCAAATGAGAAAACATAAGACTTTTCTGTTAAATGTTCATCACGTATGTAGTCTGAATCCAAACAACCCCAGTTGCCTCTAAGAATTGTTGGTGCATGGTTGGTGCCTCTTCTTCTGGATAACTCAAAATCTGAAATTTTGGCCACCCAGTTCTCGTCCAAAAAGATGTTGGTTGATTTCAAGCTACGGTGAAGAATTGTCTGCTTAACAGTTGACTGAAGATAGGACAGTCCTTGAGCAGCACCAATGCAGATTTGAAGCCTACGCTTCCATGGTAGAGGATCCTTCTCAGGATCATAGAGATGATCATGGAGGGTCCCATTGCCCATGTAGTCGTATACAAGGATCATATCAGGCTCGTCATTGCAATACCCGATTAGTGATACAACATGAGCATGTTTGAGTGAAAGGCCCAGGTCCATCTTTGATTGCAAGTTGCGTGCCATCCAAAGTCTTGATTCTGTGCTCGATCTTCTGATGGCTACAGCCCTCTGAGCACCATCTATAATGCCCTTGTAAACGCGGTCTGAACCTCCAAAACCAACAACTAGACTATTATGGAAATAATTTGTGGCCTTCCTGATTTCCTGGATAGAAAATTGACGGAGCCCTTCTTGTAGCAATGGCTGGGAAGCTTTCGTTTTTGAAGGCGATTTAGGCAAAAGCCCAAATGGACCCCACCACCATCTTGAACTGTTGGAATTAGTATCCTTCCTTGAATTCCTCAGACCGTCTCCTTCTTTTGGTCTAGAAGCTGTACCTGGGACCTCTTTTGTGACATTGTTCTCCATTTCTCCATTTGAAGGATTTAATGATAGATCATCAAACGAGCCAACACCATCACTTTGGTCACTGTAACTTGCAACATTCACAACTTCCTCTTCTTCCTGCTCTGTGGAACCTGGGTTCTGTTGTAGAGCCAATGCTAATTCCAGGCTCATCACAACATCAGACATTGCAGGCCGTTCATGTGGATGATTATGTATGCATCTCCCTGCAATTCCCACAAACACCTTTAAACAAGCTGGTGAGATTTGTCCTATAAGATTGTGGTCGATGACCTTCTCAACTTTCCCCTTTCTAATGCAGTATCGGGCCCAAGCAGCTAGACTGTGCTGCTCCTCTTCGAGTCTTATATCTACTGCAGGCCTACTAGACAGCACTTCAAACAACACCACTCCAAAAGCGTACACATCAGATTTTCTCGTCAATTTACGTGTCAAGAAATACTCTGGATCCAAGTACCCAAATGTGCCCTTGACATTGGTACTGATATGGGTGAATGACTCATTTGCCGGTCCCATTTTGGACAATCCAAAGTCTGATATCTTGGCCACCCAGTTCWCATCGACCAGAATGTTTGAACTCTTCACATCTCGGTGGATGACCCTCTGCCGGGAGGTGTGAAGAAAATATAGTCCACGTGCAGCACCAACTGAGAGTTTGAGCCTTTGTTCCCAAGGAAGKGGAGGATGATATACACCTCTTCTGCCAATCTTATGGAGATGATCRGCAAGGGTTCCTCGAGGCATATACTCATAAACCAATACCATCTCTTTGCCTTCATTGCAGTAACCAATCAGAGGTACAAGATGCTCATGACGGAGCTTGGATAGCATCTTAATTTCTGTCCAAAACTCATTCTCTCCCTGCCTAGATTCTGATTTTAGTCTCTTAATAGCGACAGTGATAGCTCCACCATCAATACTACCCTTATACACTTTACCATATCCACCACTGCCAATGAGGAACTCAGGATTGAAATTGTTAGTTGATGATCGAATTTCATCCAGTGAAAACTGACGGCAAAGACTTCCTGAAGATGATGTTCTCATGTTCCTTGCACCAGAATTAGCTCCTGAAAGACGCTTGAGATAGTACAGTGCTATATTTAACAGTGTGATAATAATGGTCACTGCTGTTGCAACTGCATTCTTACTACCCAAGGTCAGCATTTCTTTGCTCTCTGGTGTCCAATATACTGAACTATGTTCGAATTCTATGGGGCTCATACCGGCTAGATTGTTGTCAGGGTTGCTTAACTTGAATATTTCTAACCCATTTAAGATTGCATCAGTTTGTTTGCCGCTTGATACAAACTCTGGCTGGAAAGTGACATTCAAATAACGCTTTCCTTCCGTTTTATCTCCGTCCATTGGCACGACATAGTCTCTATAGACTGCAACTCCATGTCTACCATTCCATTTGATTATATTGGCATTACGCTCAGCTACTTGATGATTTATAACAATAGAAAACGACCTATCACCATTTTCTGTTATCCCAAATTCAAGTTCACAAAAATGAAGCCTTAGCAAGTACCTGAATCCTAAATCCACTGGTATCTTCCATGTAAGATTGCACCTGTTCAAATTGTTGTGTGGTGCCGTTGACCTGGCTGTTTGGTAAACWTTTTTGGGTGCAAAATGTGATGGTGTGTGTGAATAGCTGATTGGGATGATCCTTCTAATTGAAACTCCTGCAGGTCCCGAGAGGTGACTGAGGTCCTCATCCCATGCTCGAAACATTATTGGATCTTCAACTGATGGAATAGAGTTCCCACCGATGTTTAACCGCTGAATGGTCTCAAGTGCTGTGCTGTTGTCAATGTAGAACCTGTAATTTTGACCGACAACAACGGGTCCCAAATCACCATCTCCGGTGAAGTAAAGTCCAACAGGCATGGAGACAATCTCAATACCATTAACAAAAGCATAAATGTCATCTGAACCTCTTATTCTTGGAGACGGCAAGAATGATATGCTTAACTCTTGATTTTCCTCCACATTGAGACAGAATTCTTTACTAACATAGTTTACCCCTGAAGCATCAGATGCAAGGGAAGCACTGAAGTTGCTGAGAAGTGTGTAAGGACCAGCTTTGACGGTGAAAAAAGCGCTGGACTTCTTGAAGCCCTTGTATGATGCTGAGTAGAAGTGCAGGCGAATGAATTTCTGGCCAGCCTTGACCTGACTGAATCGGTACGTGAACTTATGGCGAGATATCCGAGCAGTCTCATAGGGAATAGAATCAACCAAAGTATTTTTGTTGGTAACTCTTGACTTTGTTGATTTTCCATTCAATTGTAGCACCATTGAAAATTGTGAATCTGTATCTCCAACCCATACCCGTCCATTTGGTGCAGTTGAATTGCCAGAAGATCCACAGGAAACTGCTATGGATTCAAGAGGGGAGTATTGAGCAGGAAGATTACTAGCAAAGATAATTACGGAATGGAAGCATAGAATGGTGAGAATCAATAACTGAGAGAGACGCATGGCGTGCTGATGAATGAACAACTACCCCAGAATAGATTACTGAAGTTGCAATTAACTAGTTTAAAAGACTATCTTCATCATCGATCAATTTGGGAGCTCAGAAATGATCTATATTTTTACTCAAAAAAGAAATTATCTATATTTCTTATCAGTCAACTCCTGCATTAAAGTCTTTGCTGTGGATAGCTTCATAAGAAGATGAAAGACGAGCAAACGGCAGTGGGCACATACATGGCTGGCGGCTTGACTTTGTTTGAAGAACAGTAGGTCGTCGGGCTTCATGCAATTTACCGACGCTTTCGTCGGAATTTCCTACTTATATTAACTAGTTCTATTTTCCATATTGTAGAAAATCAAATGATTTAACGTGACAACAACTCCGAGACTTGCTCCAAAGACCAGAAGGGTAACAATGGTGAAATTGCTTCGTAACTTTACTCAAAATCATTAGCGTTTGCTTCGTGGAGGACCAAATAGATTTAACTATATATTTCTCTCTTTCTGAACAGTGGACCAGAAATAGTTTATGCTAACCAGCAAGAGGCAGATGTCACAATTCTACCAAACATTTGAGAGGTGACATTCATATGTCTCGAACTCTTTAAGGCTGTGTAGCGGTTGCATTTTATATCCAACCGGGAGATCCCTTTAATTTGCGGTCGTTCTATCATATGGGTCCCACATTTTCGTCGTGAAATGAGTTGACCGGAAGAAGTTTTATGGTGATTGGATCGAATTTCATTCAAAAAGAAATCATGTAGGCCTTTCTTTAATAAATGTGCTAAAATTATTTTTGAAAAGGGATTAAAAAGAAGGTTATTTGTTGATTGACCCCTTTTGGTGATGAAGTGGAGCAATGCCTCGCTGTAACTTGACAAAATAGCCATGACTTTGTAACTACGATCCAAGATCATGTTGAGTTGCAAGACTTTGGGCTTATTCTGGTTTTGCATTGCCCATCATCAGAATTTGAATAAGGGCTTCTGAGGCCCAAATTGTAGGTATCGGATTGCTCTTGGGCTGGGCCATATTATCTTTCTCTTCGTGCTAGAGTCTTTTCGGCATTTTAATAGACGTTGGACTAAGGCCCCACCCTCTATTACTGGATATTTTTTCTTTAAACCACTTATATTTTTTAAAATTAAAAGTTAAAAACAATGGTTCACATGACTAAGCACTTTTGGAAATTTTATATAGAATCAAGATCCAAATAATCTATTTATACAACTCTTTGAAGATGTGTTAGACAATCAATATTTAATGAGAGAGTCGAACTCAAGGCCTTTTGTATCATAGAGGTCTGAATTTTAATACCAAATCGACTTATCAGAATATTCTCACGATGCAAAATGAAGATTTTGAACTAAACGGTGAAGGTACAAAAATGTACAATATATCACATGGCATTACGCTCTTGCTTGAAGATAATTTTCGATAGTCTTAAGTTGTCCTAATAGTACAATTGGGAATTGGGATACATAAGCAAAGGGATCAATCATGCTTTTGCTTGTCTGCTCCCTCACCAATAACTAATGGATCCAACAATTCAGGGACATTCATAGAGCAATGAACCATTTGTCATCATCTCTGTCGCTGTCCTTTTGGCTTCATTGTAGTTAAGACCATCCCTGCATAGTATTCCCTGGATCATACCTATTCATGTTGTTACAAGTACTCCTCCGGATGAATTGTCTCGTTTTCAAAAAGTTGTCATTTCTTTTTCAACTTTTTAAGTAAAATTCATAAGGGTTTAAGTATTTAAATATGACTTCATAACATAATATCTATAGATCTTTAATTACTAAAATTATTAAAATAAAGGAAAAAATATATTAAAATGATTAAAAATATATACTTTCGAACATATTATAATAAATAGTAAAAAGCATATATCAAATAATATAGTGAAAAATGTATTAACTATTTCCCACCTTTGAGTATCACTAACGTATGACTATGTCATACTTCCAATGATCCATTCACTATCCACACGAGGTAATCATAGTGGTTACCTCTTTTAGCACCATTGCATGATGAAGTATTAGAGTTTTTACCAATTCCATCCTAATTCCTAACTTTGATAAGAATAACAAGTGGAGAGAGCACCCACGCTGTGGTTTCTCTTTGGTTGGTAGTGAAGTGTACAGTCAGCTTGAAAAAGGCAAGATCTTTTGCGATCATTCCCTCATCTTTTGATTTCTGATCAAGCAATACTCGAATCTTTCACATTTTTGAGATACTGCAGTAGTTTGGAGTACAGATTTATCCCAATTATCTCAGAAAACCATGATCGCAATGCAATGATTCCTCTGTAAAGAAGTAAAAATGATACTCTGCTGTGCTTGCAAGACGCCTCAGAAGCCTAAGCGGTTGCTGCTTGTGATCGCCGTAGTGGTTTGTCCGGGGAGCACGTAAGAACCTCAACGTCTGAAACCTTTTTATTATTTTATGGTAAGTTGTATAATCTATGTCTTTTATTTGAGGATTCTTTAGTATTGAAGACCATAAATTTACCTGGACTGGTTCACTGAGTATTCTTGCGTCAGTATTGATTCCAAAGTCCGCCAACTTCTCGAAGTTGATTTGCTGCAGCCAATTCAGCAGAGCTGGTAAAAATTATAACGAGCAACATAACTCATGCCTCGGATAATGGTTAAATTTTTAGCTTCAACTGGTTTCTGTTGCTTCGTAGGTTCTGATGGGGAAGAAACAGCATCTAGATTGGACTTCACGGTCCATTATGTCTACTGGCAGCGAAAGAGTCTCCCTCTTAAATAAACAGGTAACATTTTTATTGCTTACTTTTGTTCAAAATTATCTCGGTGCTTTTCCCTTTGGCGTGAGAATTTGGAAGTCTTTTCTAAACTTGTTTGATTGGTCATGCGTACTTGTGAAGGAAATTCTGAAACTTTAACATGGATTGAACTTCAATGGTGGTGCTGCATTACTAGTATGCTTTAACAAAATTTCTTGACGCTCTCCTGAAGTTCCCCTACCTGAGATGCGCAAAGAGTCATGAACAAGTTGCAAATGTAGATAGCCTCAGTTTAGCTGCAATACAGATGGTTAATTTTCTTTTTAACTTATAGGCTAGGCAGAAGGCAAATGAGGATGCTCCATCCAATGATCCGCTGACAGACTTGGAGCACGGAGATGCAGTACCGGTAGTTTTGCTTGTGTGATTTGGTTCTGTACTTCCTTCTGTCCTGAATTGGAGCTCTATTCAAGGATTATAACATTTTCTTGCAAATCCAGGCAGCCAATGTTCAGTTTTCTAGAGTTTTTCTTCTGGTAAACCTGGGATAATGTATAACATCTATGAAGTTGATCCTTACTGCTGCCTTTGGGAACAAAAATTCTCATCTCTTTCTAATATGTAGGCAAAGCCAGATGCGGGGAAGTTAATCATTGCAACTGCTGCATTGCTGATAGCATCCACATCAAGTCTTCTCATCGTATGGCATTTACGTTGATACAGTGATCCAATTATGCTGTCTTTCTGTTGAAGTTTTGATCTTTTAATCATGAATGTCTGGTTCATTGTTGCATGATAAAGTTGCTAGTTCTCTTAGAAGAACTTTGAGGTTGGCTGAAGAATTGAGGAAAATCCGAACTTTTGTCAATTACAATTACATGTTCTGCTGTGCACGGGTTAGCATGGCTGTTTTTTTTTCAAATTTTGGCTACATAAATTTTTATATTAGCATAATGCTTACAGTCACTTGGCAAAGGGATTTTAACAAGGCTTTAGAAGTCTTGAGGGATTTGCCTCTTAGCAAGTCTACCTTTTCTATTGCAGCCAAAATATGGAGGTATGATCATTGATATTGTATCAAGAGATATAAGAACTCCTCAAGAGCCACATGAAGCACTGGATGGTGTCAAGAACACAATACTAGCTATTTTCTTGATTGTTATTGTGGGGTGAGAGTATTCCTTTTTTTCTTTTTATCTTCTTTTCCTGCTTAGTCTGCATGATCACTGAGATATGCCACCAATTACTTGCAAATTATTTTACTGTGTAAGATATTTACATGAGGTCATTTATACCTCTGATTTGTAATACATAGATACAGAACGACTTGATTTGATTAACTTGTAATCGGAATTTTTTACTTCAGTTCTTATTCACTGCATGACCGTTGATGAAAGATAAATGTACTTAAGATTCATCTGTAAGGACTTCTCCTGTATCTTATGTTGTGGTAATTGTTTCAGTTCTGCATCCACAGCACTTCGGTCTTGGTTGTTTGCATCAGCAAGCGAAAGGGTGGTTGCTCATCTAAGGAAGAATTTGTTCAACCATCTTATCCAGCAAGTAAGGTCTTCCCTAATTATTCAATTTACAGAAAATTTTACATGCTTTACATTTATTTGCACTTACCTTGCAAGCTGGTTTTTCAAAGTATAGAACCAGGTCTCTTGTTGTAGAAAATGGCAAATATCTTGAAAAATCTATGAAACTTCAAATAGTTCCAGTTCAAATGCTAGTATTCACAGTTTACAGGTTGGATATTGCTTAACAAAACAAATAATACTGTAGGAGATTGCTTTCTTCGATGTTACCCGGACAGGGGAACTCCTCAGCAGGCTTTCTGAAGACACCTAAATTATAAAAAATGCTGCAACTACCAATCTCTCAGAGGCACTGCGCAATCTGACTACTGCATTTATTGGCATCGGATTCATGGTCTCATCATCCTGGAAGTTAACACGTGAGTGGTTAAGGAGGCTCCTTGCAGCACCCAATTTGTTTACAAGGCCTTACTAACTCATTGCAATCTTTTTTTTAGTGCTGGCCTTGGCTGTTGTCCCTGTCATTTCGGTAGGTATACGTAAGTTTGGCCGTTATCTTCGTGAACTTTCACATGAAACACAGGCAGCAGCGGCAATAGGTGCGTCTATTGCTGAGGTTTGCATTTAATTTCTGCTTCTTGTCAAAATCTTATGATACAGAATTTACTGTGATTTGACCATATTGAAATAGTATCAATGGATGACACGATGTTCATCTAGTTTGTTCAATGGTTAGGAATCTTTTGGGGCTATCCGAACAGTGAGATCTTTTGCTCAGGAACAGTATGCTGTTTCAGGTTACTCAGAGAAGGTTGATGAGACTTTGAAGCTTGGGCTCCAACAAGCAGTCAGTTTCTACTCTGTTCTCCATTTCCAGAACACTTCATCTCAACCCTCCCCCACCCCAAAAGAAAAAGAAAAGAAGCAAACTCAGCACAAACTTTTGAGATATAAAGCTCTTTTTATTTCTCTTTTCGTTGCAGAAATTTGTTGGACTCTTCTTTGGGGCAATGAATGCTGTCTCTACTTTATCTGTCATTATTGTTGTGATATATGGAGCTTACTTGACAATCACTGGCACCATGACTGCTGGATCTCTTACATCCTTCATTCTTTACAGTCTCACAGGTACTGCTTGTCGTTGCAAGATTCTGAGGAACCAGTAGAAGATCGAATGAGAGTGCATACATACTTCAACTTCCATGTTTTTTCAGTCATGGAAGAAACATGGTGAAAGATTTCCTCCGCAAAATAATTTCTGTTTGTTTTACAATCATGTAGATGTTTGGCATCATTAGAAATTATAACACTAGTTATGCACTGAAGGATTGATCATGAATGCATGTTAAGACGTCTGAGTTGCGAATTTGGACTGTAATAGAAACTTCGTCCTGGATGGTCTACTTGATTATTGTGGAGATCAAGGTAAAAGACATAAGTAGCTAATTTAGCCAAATTACAAGGAATACAGGGAACTACCATGTCTGATTGTTCCATAAGGAATTCTGATTCGCATGCTTCTAATTGGTTATTTGAATTTCCTCCGTAACTTATCTCTTCTTCTGCAGTTGGGTCCTCAATATCTCTATCAGGATTGTACACAACAGCAATGAAAGCAGCAGGAGCAAGTAGGAGAGTTTTTCAAATTCTAGATCGCGTCTCAACCATGCCTAAAGCAGGAGATAAATGTCCCGAGGGGTGATGTTCTCTCTATCTGCCACAGTATAATTGGCATATCAGCATACATTTGGAGGTCTAGAGGAAAAGCATCAATAAAAATTATTCATTCATGTATTCAGAACTATCTATAATCTTTGCTTGATCACTGGGATAGGAAGAGCAGGAAACCACTAGAGACAATGATCATGGGAACTTTTATGAATGCTTTCACCTTGTTTCATGAAAAGGTCAAATATAATAATTATATTGTCTGGCCCCTATTAAGATTCTGTTTTCTTTCTACCCCTACCCACTTCTCTTAATCTAGCTCTTGTGCTGATCTTTTCCTTTGGTTCTGTGTTCAGCAATCCAGATGGAGATGTGGAATTAGATGATGTTTGGTTTGCTTATCCTTCTCGGCCCAGTCATATGGTACTCATGTTATATCCTTTATTATGATCTTAACAACACGTTTCTTTTCTCCTGGAGAAGTATTGGAATAAATATTTTAATTTGTGGTTTCTAGTTGATTAACTTTTTTCTCAAAATTTAGGGCATAAGATTGAAGTTGAGACCTGGATCAAAAGTTGCACTTGTTGGTCCAAGTGGTGGAGGAAAGGTAAATATAGTCACTTCTTTATCCTCTTCCCTCCTTCTTCAAGTGTCATCTTGAGCGTAGCACACCGTCCATTTTAATGTGCTGACACTTTGATTGCAGACAACTATAGCTAACTTGATTGAGAGGTTCTATGACCCAATAAAGGGAAAGATTTTGCTCAATGGGGTTAACTTGATAGAAATATCACGCGAGTTTTTACGCAGAAAGGTATTATTATCCCTCTCTCTTGAGTTAAAAGATTGATGTTTATAGCAGCCTTGAGCAAAAAATCATTATAGTATGTTATCCTCTTAAGTTTAGGTTAAGGACCTTCAGCAAAACCATTAACTATGAAATATGAAAAAGAACTTTATCAAAAAAGACTCAGAAAGCAGAAGGAAACTCAAGAGGAAATTGACACAAATCGAACCTAGTAATTTGAATCATCATATCTCATGCAAGGAATTCYATCGAATTTTAAGCACTTCTGCACCAATTTATGGATTTAGCCTGTAAAATCTTGACCCGGTACGTAAACTAAATTCAATCATTTGTGATGTTCATAAATAGATCAGTATAGTGAGCCAAGAGCCTGTTCTTTTCAATTGTTCCATCSAAGAAAACATTGCGTACTGCATTGATGGCAAAGCAAGCAGTACTGACATAGAAGATGCTGCTGTAAGAACCTAATGATTCCATCTGGAGAAACTTAATTGTGCTCTTCGTCCATTTGGTCTTTCTGTTGGCTTTGTGGATTTTTATATTCCAGTGGTACTAATGGAGTTGAAATATTTCAGAAAATGGCTAATGCCCATGATTTTGTTGTGTCATTTCCTGAAAAATATCAAACTGTTGTTGGAGAACGTGGCTTGAGGCTTTCTGGAGGCCAGAAGCAAAGAATAGCAATAGCAAGAGCTCTACTAATGAACCCAAGAGTTCTGCTGTTAGATGAAGCAACAAGTGCTCTAGATGCCGAGGGTGAATACCTAGTACAGGTGAGATTAATTTGTTCTAACAATGAATCATTTTGCTTTTGCATTTGCTGCGGTACTTTTATGTGTATTCTTGAAGATTCATATTTGAAGTCTTACTAATTTCTTGAGATCAACATTTCCAACAAAGCATTCGCTCTTTTAGCAATGTGAGTCCGAAACATGATTGTCATCCCACCGTTCCTGTCTTTCACTGCTTGCCGCCATTGTGTTATATGTCTGAAACTTTGCCACATTTAGGGATGACAGATTATTAATGCTCTTACAGGATGCCATGGATTCTCTGATGAGAGGAAGGACTGTTCTTGTCATAGCACATAGGCTTTCAACTGTAAAAAGTGCAGATACAGTTGCAGTGATATCTGATGGTCAGGTAGCCGAAAGCGGTTCCCATGACCAGCTACTGAGCATGAACGGGATATACACTGCAGTAGTTAGAAGGCAATTGCAAGCACCCAAAAGTGAAATATGATGTAGAGTTAAGTGTACATGAACAGCTTCCTGAAAGGTGTGTTCTAATATGGGTAAAAGGACCTTCAACAATAACCTACTTGAAGCAAAGTGGACTGTTGTTCACTGAAGGTTCGTAACATTGTCCCCAACTGACCGGCTCCAGCAATAGGCTTCTTCTACGTGTAATTCCGTACAATAAAAAATATTTATTCATACTTCTGCCTGCGCCTTATGAGACCATTTTAATGATTTAACTTCTGCAGCTTTAAATTTAAAGAATGTTGATGATTTAAATCCTTCAGCTCCACATGCAAAACCATTTTTATGGTTCTGCAAAACCGAATCTGGAAAAAGAAYACAGCACCAGCRCAACGTAGACTYAAATGAAATCGTCATAACTGCATCCCACGCACCCTCTGTACACGGAGGTTTCTTCAACAATATGAAGATTTCATCCGCCAAAACGTTTGGCACAAAACATACACGAACGGAAAAAATTTCCCTGCTTAGGCGAATTGAACCAATAAGGGTTAGAACTGTTAAGGATCCGACTTTTCACCTATTTCATAGGGTTGTAGAATCAGTCAAACTAAACAATAAACGTAATACAGCCCCATGAGTCAAAATCATGTTCGAATAGCATTGACAATAATGAGGGAACCTAAAAAAACTCATCAAAATTTTGCCACATGTATAATTTAGATTCAACTTTTCCTTAGCCACTATGACAGATTGCAACCTGCCTCCCAAGCTAATTCCGGTAAGAGTTGGTCTTAAACCCCTAACGTAAGATTGGAACCAATGACTGATCAGAAAACAAATCTCAACGAATCATCAACCCTTGCATTGCCTGTGTGCCATCTTCTGTTATCTTGTTAGCTTGAATAGTGCTAATTAGACTTGTGATGTTGGCCTGCAGAATAGTTCGAACACATATAATTAACACATAGGGCACCACAATGAAATCAAAGGAAGAGTACATCAAAATTAACAATTAATGATTCAGTGTCCCTACTCTATCATTTGTAGGACCTGAATCTTGATGGTAAACTCATACAAAGGAGAATATGTACAAGAACAGAAAATTTACCCTCCAAGTGGCAAGCTTTCCTCTGAGCATTTCCCACTGATGTGGTCCAAAAACACGCTCTGTGCAGCGACTACACATATAATGACACAATTAATAAGMACCACAGTATTAAAAGAGAACATTAGGGACCCCCCTAGTTAAAGTGGAGCAGAGGAAACGATAAATATATACTGTACCTCACAATTACTATTTCATTCATTTGATCAATCTTACAGTCGATCAACTTTGCAGTAATTGCTTTAACAACCCATGGTTCCACTTCACTGTCATCAATCTGCAAAAGGATGCATGTCAATGTGATAAACAAAAACATTTACAGAAACTTAAATCCCAATCCTAGAGGAAAAATATTTACCCGGAGTGTGTCCTTGATCAGAGAATAAGGAATATGGCTGGATTCACAGGATGCAAGATCTACCAATGACATCAACCTCATTTTTGCTATACAATCCTCATGAACAAGTCCTGCATCAGGAGAACAACAATCTCAGGCAAGAGCTAAAGAGAGTAAAACACAAAAGCAACAAAGTCATCAATCGGCCAGAACACAAAATCTTATAGTGGTAAGTAATTACCATGGCTCTTCAGTAAAGCAGAATTTGCAGCATGAAAATCCAAGTATGCATCCAGCCTCTGAGTCAAGAAGATCTTTAGAAGCTGATATACCAATGCATATGTAGCATCTTTCTCCAATTGTGATACAGCAGGCATTTCCAGCAAATCACACTGTAGATACAAGAAGGAATAAGAAACAATACTTTATCAATCAATGATTAAGACACATTAACAATCTAATCACGGAAATACAGCAGGCATAATCAATTATAAAGAAAACAACTAGGAGAAACAACCATCGTGGATAATAGACAATCAAACTCGAAGATTTGCTCAAGTAAAAAGAATAAAGAGTTTCAATAATTACGAGTCTCGATAAACCATTTCAGTCCCAATCAGAAATTGATACCTGAAACATGTCAGGTGCCTTTACAAATTCAACAATAGCACGAGCAGCTTCTTCCTTTGATTCATTTACAGTATGCAAATCTTCACCAGAAAAAGTTGCCAGATACTTGGTGAGAAACTTGAAAGATTCTTTTGCAGAGCTGAAAATCCAACAAATGACAAATGACAAATGACAATATGACATAATTACATGAAGCGAGCACAATCGAGTTTAGAATATCAATCTGATGATACAGTGACCATCTCTTACCTCTTACTTTCTTTCAATATGTTAGAGATTGTCAGAAATAGCTCCCTCTGATCCTTGATTCCAAGATTCCATTCCCTCAAGAAACTCTCAATATTTTTGAAAGATGGTAATACATGTTCGGTGACTTTTCCATTGACAGCTAAATTAAGGGCCTTCATGTATACAAAGAACCGACTATATGGGTCTTCTAGTAGATTGTAGAGGTTGAACAAGCTGAAATAATGAATTAAAAGAAAGAAAAATGTCAGGCAAAAGCTACAATGTGTAACAAATTTCAATAGTTATAGTCATAGCATATTACATCTTCAAGCGCAATGCAGGTTTATCACTTGGCTGTTGGGTGATTTTCGAGGATATAAGATCTGCCATCTCATGTACTTTATCAAGATTTTCAGGCTTCTTCACAAGGTTGCAAATGACAGTGAAAGTGCATTCAAGATCTGAGAAAAGTTCAACCAACATGAATCAGGTTAATCTGAAATACCAGGAAACGGCCAACTGATGATGTAATATAAGCAAACCACAAGGTACAGAAGGAATATAACCACATAAATCTTCCAAGAATTGACCAAAACACCACCCCTACCTACTTAACCAGACAGGGCTTATGCAAACAAGGCAGGAAACAAATTTAGTTATTCTCTTCTTGTTGCAGTCAGTTTGAATCCGTTCCCACGTAAGAGATGAAGGCTTTTCATTCGGGAAAAAAAACCAAGTGTCATTACTGTATTCCACAAAGTAGATCATTAAGACCTACATCTCTTTTGACATTATCATCCATGCTTACCACTAATCCTAAAGTAGAGACGAAAAAAGACTAATCAATATTAAATGATGACAATATTGTTCTCTATATTAAAAGCATGTTTACTAGCTTCCCTTGCAACAAACCCCAACCCCAACAAGGTGGAAGTAATTTTAAGGATATCTGAAATTGTTCAGAGCGCAATCAGACAGACTCAAGCACTATGCAGATGGGTTTTTGTTCTTTTCTTCATAAATTTACCTTTGTCAGATGCTTTTGAAAATATCAAGTCAGCAGAAGTCAGCATAAGCGAGGCCAAATCCATCCATCTGCCATCGATCATGCACTCCTGCGCCTCCACGCATAACCTTTTCACTTGTGGTTCCGCTACCTAACAAAATTCAACACGAAATATAGCTATTACCAAAACTTATATTCAATCACATGTAATATAAATTGATCAATACATGCAAAATTTTAAAAAAGAACACGAAATCTAAAGCTAAATCACATAATTAAATAAATTACAACACATTACATGCTTTAGAGTTATTACGCATGCGGCTATTGTGGGACTTAGCAAAGAAAGTGAAGAAAAGGAAAACAAAGCATTTAAGCTGCGGAAAGGGCAAAACCTCGGGACCGGCATCTGCCCAGGACAACTCGGCGGTGAATCGGACAACGGAGAGCGCGGGATCTTCCTCTGAAGTAGGGACAACCGTCGTCATTGTTTTAGTAATTGAATCTGGAAACTCTCTGCAACGGTCGATTGGAGACCCTAGTTGCGCAGCAGAGAGCAGCCGGATAGGGCGTGCAAAGGAGTCTCGAACTGATAGAAAAGAAACCCTAACTAGGGAGAGATACCGAATTTGATTGGGTTTCTAGGCAAGGGTATTCAGGTAAATCTACTCAGGGCGAGAAGTTTGTCGTCTCCTGGTTTTAGAACTCTCATAATATTAAAAAAAGATTAGAAAATGCAGTTTATTTTRTAATTAAAAGAAAAARGAGAAATGCAGCCAAGATGAATAAAAAATGAGTAAATTGAAAGTCAAATTACCATAATGCCTCCCACGGTGGTTAGAAGAAAATACAACCCAAAAGGATATTCCAGAAATTGTAAATCTATTGATTCACAATAATCAAGTGAATCCACCTATTGCTGATTTTATATATTTTTTCTTTTAAAAAATCACGCACCTCCATGGATTTAATTGTATTAAAAAATAAATTCTTAACTAATATAAAAAATACTTATATCACGAAATTATATAAATTATTAAATATTTATATCACGTGTATTTTATTTTCATGTTTTCTGCAATATGACTTCATATATTTTACGAAAATCATGTTTATGTAAGATTGCTATTGGATCTTCTTAATTTTTTTAATACATCATATGAGGATATTTACTAGATAATTAAATTAAAAATAATTAATAAATTTTAGAGTTGTGCAAATATAGTTTTTTTTCTTTTAACTTTATGATTTAAATGAATCTTCATTAAGCAAGAAAATGTATATACCCGCCTCCGGCCTCTGGGCCAATTTTGCTAGAGGAGGCCCATTCACCCGCCTCAATTGATGAATGCCCAAACCACCATGTTTCTTTGATCATTCTCTCACAAATTGTATGATATCTAATAATATTAATAATTAAAAATAAATAAAAACATTTTAATTTCAGATATGATATCCTTATAAATATATAATTTTGATATCTCTCTTATACTATCACGACATTATAAATAATTATACTATAATAGTTGATTAACTTGTCAAAAATTTATATATGTATAGTCACAATCGCTATATAGATGATATATATTATTTCTTTTATTCTTTTAATTATTTATATAATATTTATTTATTTACTCGTGTATATGTAAAGTTTGTATAGAAAGAATTGCAATCCCTAAAAAGAAAAAAGAAGACTTTAAAGACAATTTTACTTTTTCCATTTAGTACCAAATAGGTATATTAAGTATTAAAGATGTTCTTTCATTGTATTTAGGTCATGTCCTTCAAAGCTTAATCCTATTCAATTCCATTTGTAGAAAGCAACAATTTTTCCTTTATTAGTGCGATTAAAAACAAAATACTATATAAATTTTCAAAATATCAAGAAGCTTTTATTTTTCTAACAACTTTAAAAATTACAAATTTTGAATAATCAAACTTTAATACCTCATTACAAAATTACTATCCTATTAAGAAAATTATTATTATAAATTATGATTTAAATATATCTAATATCTGATTTAAAATGATTAGTTTAACGTAATAATATTCAAAATTTGTCATGTGAATTAAGAAAATAAAATTTATATTTGTTACATTTAGATAACATAACATAACAATACTTCTATTATATTAAATTAAATTTCACTGAGTTCTTACTTTACAATTATTTCTATCAAACTTGCAACAAATGAATCATCATTCCTAGCTATCCCATTTCTAGTTCCTTTTCGGGAAAAAAAAGAAAAAAAAAAAAGAAAAGTACTTGAAAGCCGCTAAAAAAGAAATTTAAAAAAAAAAAGAAAAGCTATGTGATTTTTTGCTATTAAATACTAGTACTCCTATTTTAATTTTTTATTATTATTATTTTAATATGAAGGATTCAATAACTAGGTTCGGAAAAGAAATTCGCACTATACATATCTCACCACCGGGTAGGGTTTATATTCGCGCCGCAGCAACCCTAGGAGCTCCTCTCGTCCCTTCCCAGGTAAAGCGAGCGAAGACATCGTCCGGCGTCATCTCCACTCCCGGAACCGACAATGGTTAGTCACTGACTTCTTCGATCCCTTATCTCTGTCCCTTTGTGGAACTTCTGAGCAGTGATTTTTGGCCACTACTATCGTTTGATTCTTACTGAAATTTGTTGTTTGCTTTTTCCCACATTTGATTTCAGCCGTCACACAAGACGTTCATGATCAAGAAGAAGCTGGCGAAGAAGCAGAGGCAGAACAGGCCCATCCCCTATTGGATCCGTATGCGGACTGACAACACCATACGCTACAACGCTAAGCGCCGCCACTGGCGCCGCACCAAGCTCGGGTTCTAAGTTATCGACACAGCCTCACCACCGTGTCTCTTACTTTTCTTTTTCAATTTATGTCATCTTACTGATGTAGTATTATTTTTTCGGAAACAATTGCTGGTGAATCAGTTTTGGAGTTTGTCGTCGTCTGATACTATTTCGTTGTAGGATTTGAACGACTTTCATTTCATAGTAAGTCGCGAGTTGAAATCTGAAATGGATTGAAAGCCTTTTAATTGTTAAATTGTTTCGAGCTGCTTTTTATGTTTTCTCTATTGCACACAGGATGATTCAATTAGGAGCATTTAACCGTAGTTGGTATAGCTAGATACTATCGTTAGTTGCCTGAAGGTTGCTTAGAGACTKTTGAATGTGGATGGATTCAGATTTAGCTCTCGACAGTACTGGAGGTACTACTTGTGTTACATATGAGGAATACTATTTTAAGATATAGACGTTAAAACTTTTAAGAAGGGCACACTTTAAGGAAGGGCACACGTTCTCATGGTGGGAAAGTACCTAGAAACCCTTTAAGTTGGGAGTTCTTTAGTCGGTTGATCCTGCCTTCTTGAGGCATTTTGGCTGAACACCCGAACTAGAAGAGCTGCCTGAGAATATCTAACACACTTCAACGGAATAGATGTGTTGAGAATTTGGATAGTTCTGGTGTTGGTCGAATACCTGCTTGACTCAATAGGAGGGAGGATGAGCTGCCCCAGAGCGATAGTCTCTCTTTCACAGAGATTGTTGTGAAGCTCAAACTCCATATACATCTTGGCATTTTCTGTAATTCATTACTCCGGCATTTGTTTTTGGCCTATGTAAGTTCTTCTGTCAAATATTGTTGAGCTTTTATTAGGTAATTGTTTTCCTCCGTAGGTGGTTGGCTTCATTAACCAGGAAGTGACATTGGCTGGAACTTCAGTGTGATTCTTGGGTTTATGAAGGATGGGGGTTTCGAAATTAATTCGTTAATTAGTTTTTCTTCTTTAGTACTTTTTTGGCTCTCGCATGTTGCGGAAAACTTGGGATATGTTAGTTTTAACTTATCTACGCAAAGATGAAAAAAAGATAAGCAGGGTGTTTGTCCGGGGATGGGGAAGAGATTGAGAAAAGATGGTTTGGAGCTGGTAGGAAACGGAGGAAGTTCACTGATTTGATACCTAATTGTTCTTGGGGATGGTCAGATCCGTAAAAGAGTTGAGTATAGCTAGACCAATTTCACCTTTTTAGCATTCAGAACTTGGTTTCTTGTCTATTTGTTTATGAATTGATTTATCTTTTTAGCTAGAGAATATTTGAAGTCAATAGATGCGTTTATTCACTCCGTTCATGATGAATCAGTTAACTAATTTTGTTATGGCAAGGAATATTAATTAACTTGTTCATAAATAAATTTTCTCGTGGAAATAATTTCCTGGTCTTAAACGTCAATTAATTTGAAAATGAAATTAAACTAATGAAACACTTCAAGCTGAACATTTATAGACAAATTTGAAAGTAAATTTTCCGAGAAAATTATACCATGTTCCCAGATTACGGCAAGAGCTATTTAGATATGATCTCACCGTTTTTGACATGTTAGTCTTCCTATTAAGCATGTAATTAAGTATCAGTCGATGGAATGCTTATTGAATTGATTAATATCTCAAATTCTACATGCGATGTTAGTGATGTTAAAGGTGCAATTGTTTATGCTATTATGGATTTTGTAGCAATTAAGAACACACTAGGGCAGCGTCTTCTAGGCACAAACCTCTCTTTATGGGTCACCAGACAACCCACGTATAATAGGAGAATATATACAGGATAATTTACAGGATGAAAACAAGCATGTCACAGGATACTTCCGTTTCATGTCATTTCATTGCAAAGAATCAGAGTAAGAACAAAGAACACAAATTCCATAGGCTAATAAATTTGCCATTATAATACTTTTAGGTTTCTTTGCTTATCTAATGCAATCAAAACATTGTCATGAACCCAACTGGTTGAAATAGTCTCAAACAAGTTTACCAGCTTTTGACAATTACACAATCAGGAATTTAGTTTTCAACAGTGCCGCAAATAATCATTTGCTGCCACCACCAAACAGGTAATCAAGGGAAGATCCACCGCCAGGAGCAGCATGGACTTTGGTTGAAGGTCTTTCCTGCAATCACAACATAGCAATTTCCAGAAATGTCAGAGCAGCACAGTGAACACTAGATGGCTAAAAAAGATAAAAAGTATCAACTAAGAAGTCCGATGGCCGAAATATATCAAGTAAAGAAGTCCCTATTGAGCTCTGACTGAAAAGAGCGAGCACACTATATCAAGCAATGTCCTGAAATGGAAAAAACACCAGTAACTAAGCAAGGCGCTCTTTTTTTATCTTAAGCATAGTATCCTCTGGTTGGAGATGCAATGAGAAACGAGGTTGTCCCAGGTCTACTTACATTTAGGTATAATTTTATTGAATCGCAAAAATTAAAGGATTGTGTAAGAGGAAAAGAAAAGTACAAGTCTCTTGACCCTTGCATTGCAAAAATCTTGAACAACTGTGACATGTCAATACTTGGTGATTCCAGAGAGACCAGCTTGCATTGAGCATCACATTGCTAAGGAACACTCTCAATCCTTGATAATAAAACAATAGGGCAGAAAGAAGAAACAAAGGACAAAGCCACCAAAAAAGCTAATGATATAAATGCCACTTGCAGCAGAACTATCAGAAATAGCATATGGTTTCCATCAAACATTGTAGCTCGCTGAAGTAACAGGTAGTAGAGAACTCTTCTATATTACATAGCCCAAAATGAACATTACTATTCTATTT
Source organism: Rhazya stricta (assembly GCA_001752375.1). NCBI lineage: Eukaryota > Viridiplantae > Streptophyta > Magnoliopsida > Gentianales > Apocynaceae > Rhazya > Rhazya stricta. The sequence continues at coordinate 7,998,776 of MEJB01000013.1, read as the reverse complement.
CACATGCAAAGTCATTTTCAAAGATGGCATAAGGGCACAAACACAGTAGTTGTATCTGAAAGCCATAATCCAAATGAATTGTGTTATAACTATGAAGAGTATCAAAGGGCATATTCGAGCATCAGCTGTTCATTGGTTATAATAAGAAAGTCTCTAGCTCACAACATTGTAAATCTCATAACTTCTTCAGAACCTACAATGTTTATATTGCCCAGAGAAATTGCTTTATTACATCAAAAGTCATGATCTTACCGTGATGAAGTTTCCACAGTTCTGTCCATCTGCCCTGAGGTAATTGTTTGCATTACTACTTTGGATGCCTGCTGGAATCTGCTTAGTGACTTCTGCAGGTGGTGAAACAGCAGCAGGCTTTGGAGAAGGATTAGTATTTGTAGCCTTTCCTCTGTTCTGAGCAGCTTGAGGAGTGTTAGTGGCCTCTCCACTGCCAAACAGGTAGCCCAAAGAACTCTGACCACCACCAGCACTGACTCCCCTACCCATTCTGTTCTGTTTCTTTCCAAATCAAGAAGAAACCCCAAGTATAAGTTTTTCAAGTGACAGAAAAGACAACCCAACTTAGAAAACTAATATTGCATAAAAAGAAATATGCTCAAAAGACGCAAGATGTAGTAGTAAGTATGCATCATTTCTACCATGATTAAATATTCATCAAGTACATGTCTCGTGGATGATACTTGCAAACAATTAGTGCAGACATGATGCAGAGGATAATGGCAGGAAAATGGGGGTGTGCTTGACTAAGTTGTGCTTGACTAAGTTGTTCCGAGGCACTTAGAAATGCAGGTTAGGTTGCAGTTGATGGTACAAAGTGCAGATTACAGGCCATTTACTTTGTCATTGCTAATTACTCCAGAATTCAGAGCAGTGTAAGACAAAGTACAGAAAAGGATACAACAGAATCTAGTGATGTAACTAAAAATAGTMACTCCATGCAGAAACTTTCCTACAAAAGAAGCTCAATGCGCCATTCAATTATCAAAGTACCTGTATACATTGGTAAACATATACCCCAGCAACAGTTCAACCGAAAAAGTTTCCTTCTTTATGCCATGAAAAATCCATGAGGTGAGTGAAGCATTTTCATGTTTCTGGCATTCTAATAAGTCACTTCTTCTTGGTCAAACTACTGGTTTTGATTCTCAGAAATGAAAGAAAAGAGAGAAGCATTTAAACAGAAATAAGAGAAAAACATATCCATTTCTGTTGACTGAGCTGCAATTTTCATCTCTTTCCCCTTTTCCTTTTCTCTCGTGATTGGAGGAGTGTTAAATTCTTCCAAAACAAGGATCAATCTCCCACTCCCACTAGTATACCGTAAAGCAGGAAAATTTTCCAATAAAAGAAAACTACCGAACCATTCATCAAAGAACTCCACAGGGCTACGAAATTTGTAATTCCGAAAACAAAAGGTATCTACATCTTTGAATCCGACGTGTATAACAAGATTAGTGCTCAATGAACCGATCTAACCTAAAGCAATCAGATAATCCCAAAAAAATATGGAAAAAAATGAAAACTAAATGCAAATTCGGATCAGTAACAGGAAAACCAAATAAACACACACTGTAACATTAACAAGTCCCAATCTGATTCTGCTATAAAGAAATGATGAACGATCCGTGAGAATTTGGTAAATCTGTACCTTTTCAAAGAATGGTTAGAGTCGCTTAACCAAGACGCAGAAGGGAGAAAGCACCAGCCAGAAAGCGATATTTTGGTTTGGGCCTTTGAGACGAATGAATGAGGGGGAGAAGGAAGTGACGTTTAAATTAGGAGAGAAACGGACAAAAACCGAAGCGTTTCAAAAGTTATTTTAAATGTTCTTGGATCCAACTATGTGAACTCGGGTCTACGCACGTCTTTAGTTCAAATGCAATTGGTTGGCCTCGAGAGAATCCTCCGCATTTTTCTTTTTGTTCGAGCTTTTTTTTTTCCTATCAGCAATTTTTCTTTTGAGTTAATCCATTTTTCTCTCTAATCAAATAAAATTTTGCCTGACTTCAGTGTAAGAAATTTTCTATTCAAGAAAATTGAACTTCATAACTATTTAAAATAAATCATCTCAGAATAATATATATATATATAAATAAAATAATATTTAAAACTTATAAACTCTAACCTCTTTGAATCGAGTTAAAAAATTTAAAATTCGATCACTTTATTACTCAGAAGTGCCTCTTACAAAATCTACATTTGATTTACACCCAAAGATAAAGATAATAATTCACTACCTTCAACGACAACAAGAAGATGTCGGTGGCATTTTGTGTGAGATGCTTTATAAAGGATAAAAGCAAATCCTTTGAGGGGAAGAGTATATATATATATAAAATAGAAATTGTAAAGCTACATATTTTATGAACATAAATTTATGCAAGATGCTGAGTTAGAAGGACTTTTGCCCTTTTCCGTTTTTCCTCACTCCATCGCTCGACTTCAAGGAGGCGCCTCTCCCAGGAAAGTGATTCTGTTAATAAGAAGTTTAGAAAACTCCAATGGTAATTTATTTATTTAATTTCTACAAAAACCCTTGACAGAAACAAGCATATACATAAGCACTAGAAATAATCATACTCTAGAAAAGAAAAACTGATGCTGCTTGTACTTTGGGATTCCCATCCTTGGATTGTATCAAGTGAACTCTTAAGGACGAATGGACTTCCAAACTGGCAGACAAAAATGTTCACTTGATCTTCGCAATCTCTACCAATATCTTATGTAGGGCTTGAGGCTTGGAGAAAAATGGTGAGTGATCAGCACCTTTCAGAGAAAAAACTCGTTCTGGTGGACTTCTGTCTATCATGCTCTCCTGCAGAGAGATGGGTATGGCATTGTCTTCTGGAGTTTCAACATAAAACCGTCTAACAGAACCATACTTGATATCAGAAAGAGAGAGCTTCTCCAAAACTGGCGAAAAAGGGATTGGCCGCATGGAGACAGATGCCAATGCAACATCCTAGCAAAGAATAAGCAACAAAGAATCAGGAACAGCAACAAGTACAACACGTAAAAACACAAGCTTGTTGACAAAATGTGCAAAAGGTGCAAGTATCACTGAACTGAAAATACAAAAGACTACTGCAGAATATTTTTCGATTCTGTTATTTATGAAAAGAAAAGGATGAACAGTGAGGGAACAGATAAGGACTACAGTTTCCAGGCATAGACATTTGCAAGTTCACTTGGTTTTTATAGGCAAAATGACAATGGTCATCGGCAGCAAGCCTGATACCTCTAAATCAAATTACTAAACTTGCCGACCACACTACTTGGTATTGGATCAGATTACAACACTAGGATCCAGTTTAACTGTTTGGAGACCCATTGCCAACTTGACAGGATTTTCTGGCCATAATATTCACCAGCCTTTTCATGGTTCAGGAGTGAGCTTTTGAAATTCTCATCTCTTGATAGATGTTAAATATGATGCTTCAACGCATAAGAAAGGCAAAACCCAATGCATATATGAGCTCATCAGCCCATAACAATTTGCACGCAGTGATATTAAGTAGTGTACATGTATGAGCACACTTCTTAGACCTGTAGTCCGTAGGCAAGTTTGTGAGATCAATAAGTTAGACCGTGGTTTAGCTAGGCAATAACAAGCATAATGCTACTGAATCATAACATGAACTTTTTCTTCCCAATCAACATGCTATCCTATTTTTAATTCATGTACCTCATGTGGTAGGGAACCATGATTAGTTACTACTGTAAACACTCTTCATGCCTGAACATTTATAGCAGAAAATATTTACTAAGTACCTTTGAAGGACTATGGTTGAACAACAAATCCCTCAAGAGTGACTTGTCCAGATCAATAGCAGTGGGAGGTTGAGCATTCCCTTTGGCATAAAGAAATATCTGTGCTTGTCGCATTAGATCATTGGAACCTTTCTGAAAGAATCATAACCTTCAGTCATTGAGAAGCAAGAAACTTCTGAATGTGCATATAAATAAGCAATCAGACTCATGTAGTAAGCTTTGGAAACAATGTTAAAAAATCATCAAAATCCCCAAGGGACTCATCCTTAGCCTTAAGCAGCTTAAACATCATGTCTCTAAGGATCAGCCCAGTTGCTAAATAAGTGATCGCTCCGAGCACATATGAATCCTTTTTACAGTTTATTTAAGAACAAACGATCCTAAGGTAACAAATGCCAGATTTCTTCATAAGTATTGATAACCAGAGAGATTGTCTATTATCTCATACGAATACTTTATCCACCATTAGGATAAGGTCTGAGTAATTTACATTGAGCTCTACATTAAGAAAATACTTTCACTACCTCAAGCCTGTATTGATGCAAGTTGCTTTAATGAAGGTTCAAGTTGRTTATGTTAAACCATTTAATATTTTACAACCTACAATAAGTTGACCAGTGTCACTATATAACCACCTGTCTTTTGGAGCTAATCATGAATGCTTTGCTCCTGAAAGCACTTTGTGCACATTTTCCCCTTCTCAATTATTAGTTTACTGACAATCACTTTATGAATGAATAAGTTAAATTAGTCTTTCATAGCGTACATTGTATGAACATAACTGTCCAGTCRCAAGCTTCACAAGAATCCTAGCACTGAAGGTTTTAGTCATGGATTGCCACCATTGAGATCTTTTTTCTTTTTTCCTTTTGCAGGGAGGGGGAGGGGGAGAGGGAGGGGGAGGGGCAGAGGGAGGCTGGAGGTGCAGACCGTACATTGGTAAAATGCAAATCAGTTTCTCTGGAATTGATAATTTGATCCAAGAAAACATCATTCATGAATTTCACCATCAAAATTTTGTAAAGTGAAACTCCATTTTTGCGCTCCAAAATGGCTAGTTGCAGGGATTATAGAGTCAGAAAATGCAACGAACCTTTTCGGAAAACATATCAAGGGTACTTTGCCCACTGGTCAGCATTGCAGCAGCAATAAAAACAGCTTTTGAAATTTTAGATGGGAACAGCTCCATAGCATATGCTATGCATGCACCTCCAAAATCATGTCCGACCAAAATCACCTACATTTACAGGTAAACTCCATGAGCTCAAATAGACATCCATGTTATACAATACTTATTTTAAGACTAAAACATTTGATAGTTCTATTTCGTTTAAGCCTCCAATATGCAATCATATTATAGTATATGTGAAAAACAGAGAAAATTATGAAACCGAATATAACCTTTTCCCTCTCTGAAAGCTTTTCAAGAAAGTCAATGAGTGGCTTCACATATTGTGAAAGACTTGTGATACTATTTGTGTCAAATGAATGAATTCCTGAACCAGTTAAATCTACAGCAGTAACTTTAAATCCAGCTTCTTCCAAGAGTGCTATGCTTTTGTACCAACACCAAGCCCCAAAGCCACCACCATGAACAAGTACAAAATGGATGGTCTCTAGATCATCAAGCTTTACCTCCTGAAAAATGGAGAAAATGTTAGGGTTATGMGGTATTGTCGACAATGAAGAATCATTAGTTGGACACAGTCCATATTCTGGAGGAACTCATAAAAATCACATGATCCAAAGTATCATTTTGTCTAGTTGTTGCATCATCAATAACAAGATTTTTTTAATGAGAATGTAGGAATAATGTACATCTTTTGAATTGATTCATTCGATTTTTTTAGTGAATTTCCTTGTCATGAATATGATGCAAACTATAAGCAGCATAATTCTTCACAAACCTATAACTAAGGTTAGAACTATAGAATTCCGGGAAATAATTATTGAGAATATGATTCATATATAAATTTAACTTCTAAAAAAGATGGGACAATATTCAAAATCGTAGAAGTTAACTGAGACTCCGAAATTTCCCAACTAAGAAATACAAGTCTAATCATCCAATCAACTTACCGACCACTTTAACAAAATAGATTTGAAATTTTAATCGTTGGGAATCTGCTTATATTTATTCCAACTTATCCAGAAGTGATTTGCCACCGGTGTAAGAGATCAGTCAACTCAAACCTACCTGTGTTTGCAGGCAAGTCTAAGTAATTGGCTACGAGCCGTTCCTAAAATGAACTAAAGAGAAACAACAACGACAGCCCAGCCAATAATATATTTTCTTTAGAAAGAAAAACTAAGAAGAAGATTTGAAATTAATCCTAGAAAAGCATGTCAGCAAGTAAAATAATACAGAAACCAAACATTTGATAAATAAATAAATAAGTAAATAAAAACTAGAACTGAAGAAATATGAATTAAAAAAACTAAACAAAAGAGTAATTAGCTAATTAAACTACCTGATTAAGAAGCTGGTGCGGCTGAAGTAAAGGATCAGTAAGCGAGCGAGCCCTGGAGCTTGAAGAACGAGGCAAAGCTTGATTCTTTTTGGAACCTCCATTCGGATACCTCAAGGAAGTGGACCGATCAAACGGCGCGGCGCCACGGTTCTGCAGCTGCTGTTGCAAAAGAATGGCAGCAGCCAAAGCCTGCTCATGAATTATCGACTCTTCCTTTTTAGACCGAATCCTACTCCACCTATTACTCCCTCCGCCTCCGCCAGCAGCCGACGACTGATGATTAGTTATCCGCCTTGATGGCTTACTCTTCACCGTCGACCTCCGCGAGAAACACAACCCCATTGCGATCAATGCTCACATGCGATGRTAAAATCTTCACTTTTCCAAGTTTATTGCCGTCTGTATTGAAATATACGTATATACGGGTTTTGTATGTACAGTTTTCTGGTGAAGAGATAAAATCAGAGGTTTTAGGAGAGATGGAGGATTAATTAGTGTGGAAGGTGATGATTATGGAGGACATATAAAGAGGGTGACGGGGTTAAAGGAAAGGCGTGATTTTGGTAATTATTGCTAAAATAACTTTGTATTTTCATATTTTGTACACAATCTGAGTTATATTAATTAAAGAAATGAGTGTTTATATCAATGTATAAAAAATACGTCGTATTATATTTATACTCATAATTCAAAAAATATATATTTTTTAATTTTATTTTAATTTTCGTTCTTTCTTGATTCAAATAATTTGTCTTACTCCAAAGTTCTTAATTTAAGCTCTCATAAATAAATGCATATCTTGAAATAATTTATAATTTATTTTTTATGAATATATTTAAAAAAATTTGAGTATCTTGATTTATAACTCCTTAGACCAATTATATCAATCAATCATATCCACTCAATCGGGTAAAAAGTTAGGGATAATGTTTGGTGACTTAATTTAAATTATTTTCTTATCGTTTACAAGTATAAGAAGACGATAAAAATGATTATTTTTTATTTTAATATTCATGATAATAGAAAGATATTTATTTATCTTTTATCTTTTTTATTTTTTGTCTCTAAGTGATGTTGAGCCATGAAAACTTGGATCAATGTTGATCCAAGTAGTACTTCTTCTGTTTTTAAAGTATGTTACAATAATTTTTTTTTTTTGAAATATGTCGCATATCATTTATCAAAATATTATTAAATATTATTTTCATATTTTTTCTTAATTAATTTTAAATCAATATCATACGTTAACATCTCTTTTCTCATATAAATTAATTACTCTTTTTATTCTTTTACAAGTATCGTAATTAAAAAATATATTAATTTTGAAAATGGTTAAATTGATTACTACATTCTTCGTTATATTCCTAAACTATCATATGTTATGTGAAAAGATTTCCTAGATTAGGAAAAAGTAAGTCGAAGAGTTATTTTAATTTGTGAGAAAATAAAAAATAGTAATTAATATCATTAGATTAGAAAAAAATAAGTTATGAGATGAACGGAAAAATTGAGACATATCTTTTTTTTTTTAAATATTGAAATGTGTAAAATTACACTTATTTATAATAAAAAGGAATGAGATATTTATAATATTTATAAAAGAACGAAATGAATATTTATTTTACAATATAAGGATAAATATATCATTTTCATATCAATTTTATACTAAATTATCTCCTTGATCTATAGACTTTTCAAATTCTTAATTTACTAATTTATTGTTTCCTATTGATCGAATCTTACTTCTTTAAAATGAGTCAATAAAAATTAAAATATRAACTAAGTTAAACTAATTTAAATAAAATTTTACAAAATTTTGGTCTTACTTTGCTGCTTTTTTACTTATTATTATTATATTTATATTTATTTTTAAAAAAATGTTTCAAATATTCAATTCAAATAGCTACATGTGAACAACATGATATAAAACAGAATTTCTTTTTTGAATTTGAAAATTCAACCGATTCTTTTACTCGGTTTGATTAGTTATTAAGTAAATAATTGAAAATGAAATGTTTTATCTTATTATGATATAATACTTTAAAATAAAAGGGAGGGAGTAACTTATTATTCCCCAAATGTCGTATTCCATTGAGAAATCTAGGAAGATTTGCTTGAGCCAAAGTAAAGACATCATATTTATTGTTGCATCGGTTTCACAAGATGCCATAGACCCCAGACACCGGACTCGGATGATGGTGACGCCKATCAGACAATTGTACTTGCCCATCTCTTAACTGTCAGCCTCGTCAACTCAAACGACRACGATCGATCTTCTCCTTTGTTTGCTTTTCTGACTTACCCTCAATAATCACCACGGAAGAACTGGTCGGCAATCTTTTTTTTCCGGTGAGCTTTTTTAGTTCACGTAACCGTCGAAGCCGTCAACTGGTTTTTCCATTGGTTGGTGTTCAGCGAGTGTTCGTCGTCCGATTGCATGAATTTATTATTAGCACAAATGAACAGTTAGGAGTTGGTCTTTGCTCTTCAATGCAACGCAAGTCGTTTTCCTAATGAGACGACCAATTAACTAAATCACCAGCTCTCACTGTACTGGCCATCCCCTCCGTCATCATAACCATGCAAAACACCATTTTTAGGGCCCCATATATATTCTTCTGTTCTCTCATATTCTGAATTTTTGTTGCTGTTTTGGGTACCAGAAATTGATTCCCATTTAAACAAGGAGGACCGTGGTGGTTTTTTCTCTGTTAACAAATTATCATTGCCTTTTCCATGGTTGGGGAAGTGATCGATGAAGTTTCCGATAAGTTACAATAGAATAGAATAATCTCAGCTTTCTCTGACATTCTGGGTCAAGCAAAAACATATTAAAAATTAAGCTTGTTTGACTGGTAAGGAAAATGGGAAGGTGAGCGGAAGCTCGAAATGATTGACTCATTTTTTGGTCCTGAAAACACTACAATTTCGACTTGACTTGCCTATGCMATATGTGACTTTTGCGTTTCTAATGCTTAACTTTTGACAATTCTTTAGTAAAAAAGAAAGAACAAGAACAGTACTCTCATTCCATGGAGGGACAGAGGATTGAGAATATTCCACAGTTGTGATGTGTGATGGTCCCATATTGAAAAGCCAGCAACCGTACCATAAAAGCTGATGGTTCTTCATTACACCAAGATTCTGGAAATGTTCCCCCCCAAATCTCCTCCGACCTTTTTCATTTGGAAGCAACCCTTGACGGCATCAGAAGGTGGAAAGTAGTGGCTTCTAGTTTCCTGCTTTCAATGCCTCTTTCTCTTCTTCTTTGGATGCGCACTTGCCAACCACATTCGGCCTAACTAATAGCCATATCCTGTACTTTTTCACTGCATCAACCGCTTCCACATTAGCCATATCCCCAAGCGTCGACCCTTCTGCAACTTCCCTTTCCCATTAACAAGCTACCCATAAAGTCCAAGCGGATAAAACGATTGTAAAAAGAGGAAACACTGAGATTTGACTACGTTATCGAGCCTTATCTTTAAGAAATGCGATGAATGTTTTCGACAGGAATAAATGAGGTAGTAATTGAATGTCTGCGAATGAAGTATGATGGAAGATCGTCTCACTTTGCGTATCCCAGAGATTTCCAGTGAGTATTAAATGAAGGAAAGCATGTGCTTCACCAATCTATGATTACGACCGAGGACATCCATGATATGCACCAGATCCCAGTTCCTCCACATGAAGTTTTATAAAAGGATTCACAGCAGTCAGCAGATTTAAGATAACTTTAGGCACAAACAAAAAGTTTAAAAAAAAAAGAAAAAATTGCTCATCAACTTGGGAGCATTTCCGGGGCTCCTGAATCAAAATGAGGTCATATGTTTGTTGCAACTTGCAACGTAAAAATAACTTTAAGAGTCCGACTTGATAAAAATCTAAGTTTACGGATGCATTCGGATGAAATGCAAAATTAATCTGTTAAGATTGGAATATCGGATTATCTGAAAAAACAAAGAAGTACGGGCATTGATAGGAGGAAGATCAGTGAAGAATCGAACCACAGAGTCAGTGGTCCACATGGTGGTTGGACCGCTGGGCTCTTTTAGAAAATGCATCAAATGCTCATGATTGTTTCACGTTAACCCCATAGTGGTGTATTCGTGCAACTTTACTTAAAACTACCTGGTTTTTAAAGTTTAAGCATCCACCACCGTTCGAGGCATCGTGCCCTTGTGATGCAAAGCTGCAAATCCATCCACTAGTCCACTAGAGCTTAATGGAAAAGTTGGGTTCTTCTAGCTTTTAACGGATATTGGGCTTCATCTGGTGGCCAATTGGCCCATTAGCCCAACTTAAACCAACTCCCTTTACCAAACATAAGGACTCCTCAAGAAGTTTAGGCCCATCTTCTTTCTTCTTATTCGGTATGTTCTAAACAATTTAGGGCCATTTAAATTTTTACGTTTTTTTAAGAGGGGAGGGTAAAATAGGTGTATTAGATTTTGATAGGAATATGTTCCTTGAGGGAACTTGTCCTAGGTTCTTTCAGGTATTTCACAGGACTAAAATCGTAATTCACGGCATCGCAGGTAACTTGTAAAATTGGTTTTCTTTGACTAAAGTGAAACCTCAGCTACAAAACGCATGTGGCATCCGCCGGCGGGCTTTCGTCTACTTTGCACTGCGCCGCCCTCTATTGACGCTTGGCGAACCGCTTCCAGGTTTGGAAACCACTCTTTCTCTGCCAACAAGCATGGGCACACTCGCACAGAAATGTATATGTTTATGTAAGCGCTTTACATATAGTTCGTAGTAACTGCTTTAAGGCAATAGTAGCACTGTAGGATGCAGCGTCAACTGCTGATAATCACATAGGATGTCCACAAATAAGTATTAAGACCCAATCTATTGTAATCTGGATAATTTGTTTTCTTGTTCTTTGTAGGTGTTTAACCTTTGGAATTTGAAAAATGTTAATCCGGAAAGTTAATTTGTATGTGATTTGTGCTCCTAACAAGCTATCTTGTGAACTTATTCCTAGCTGTTTACACTTAATCATGAAATTGTTGCCGATTGAAATTTAATTGAAATTTAACGAGAACTTCAGCGCGGGAATTTTTTAGTCGCGGTTTTGTTTACTACTTTGGTTATCTTGTTTGTAAATCGCTAGAAGTTTCAGTCCGATATCTCTTATAATTCAGTAGAATTTTTGGCACCATTTTCGTATGCCTCCCGCTGTCGCTTTAACCTTTTGCTTGCTAGAGAACAGAATGATTTTTTTTTTCTAAATTTTACTTTTAAAGAACGGCGCTATGCATTTGACATTAAAATTGATGTACTCTTTTTCCTACTTCGTTATTTGGATGTCTGGTTGATGTTTTCGTCTTCTTTGCATCGAAGCACAGTCTCTAAAAATCTGTAAAGTTAAATTATTTGAATGGAACTCTTTTGCCAGGACGTTCCACAAGTTAAATTTTGTGTTTTGCATGTCCTCATTTGTATAGGAAAGGCCTTTCATGTATATAATTCACCACGTATAGTGGTTCACATGTATGTTTCTTAAACAAACTATTTTTATGCATATAACTGTGACCGTTGTGCATGAAAAAAGCGATAATTGTACAAAGTTACCCCTCAATTCTGTCCCTGGGACCAGGGTTTTCTTCTTCCAGTTGTGTTTTACTGCAAGAATGTTCTAATCTTTACATGAATACTTCATCTCTTTTCACCTTGTAATGAAAATATTTATTCGCTCATATTTTGTGAAATCATGAACTTGGAGGAATCTTTTTTATCTTCATGATTCAGTTTGTAGTGCAGGAGATAAAGATAGTAAGTGAAGTGGAGATTTTCTAGGTAAGAGACGCAGTTGTTGGAAACAAGTATGATCAAGAGAGTTGAGACTGGAAGGTAGAAAGTAGGACCCCAGTCCATAGGTCTAAAATGGAGACCAACCCTGTTATGACTCCTGCTGAGGTTAATGGTAAGCGGAAAAAGAGGAGAAGGAGAAGGGCAAAGAAGAAGGCCAACAATGGACATGCTGTCCAGAGAATGGATCAGACAGATACAAATGTGGATAATTTCGAAAGTGGAAAAGATGGCATGGTAGCCAAGAATTGTTCACAAGTTGATCTTTTGGAAGTGGATTCTGCTACAAATTTGTCTCAAGAACGTCCAGAAACAGATATGATCTCAAACACAGAACCTGTGGAGAAGTCTGCTAAGTCTAAAAAGAAAAGGAGGAAAAGGGCAAAAAAGAAGGTTGAATGCAAGCATGGACCTCAAATCATGGATCATACAGATATTATTTCAAATTTGAGTCTGGCAGATTCAAGTGATGGTAAACTAAACAATATAACAGGTGGATCTCAAGAATCTGGACATTCTATGGGAAAAGTTTCAGCAATATCACTTTCTCGCCCTTTAACAAATTTGGCACAAAAGAATGGCGAGTTAGTAGAATTGTGTTATACTACATCATCCCCTAGTCTGTACATTTCAAGCTGTAATATTTGTCCTGATTTCTCACAAGAAAAGGTTGAATCAGGGATCTGTAACAGAGAGTTACAGGAGCATAGACCTTCAGAATTTATCAAAGAAGCACGGAATGGTTTATTAGCTGAAAGGTATCAAATACCCCAAAGAAGAAAATTTGCTTCTTCAAGGAAAAAACTTCTAGTTCTTGATGTGAATGGATTACTTGCGGATATAGTTAGACCTCCACCACAAGACTGTAAAGCAGACACAAATATCTCAGGACGTGCAAGTGAGAGTTTAGCACTTGAAAGCATCCCATTAAAGACTATCTAATTTGGATGAGTGTGAAGTAGAGTTCAAATTTAATACTTCTTATATTCTCTGTGCAGTTTTTAAGAGGCCTTTCTGTTATGAATTTCTGAAGTTTTGTTTTGAGAGATTTGACGTGGGCATCTGGTCTTCAAGATCTAGGTACTCTTCAGTCTATGATTCTTTCTTTCATCTCTCTTTTGCTTCGTATTTTGTCAAATTACTTACTGAACATTATTATCTTCTATTTTGTCTTCTGCGCCCTATCAATATTTATTAATGATTTTTTTATAAACATTAATTATGCCCTATGCAGGAGGATTATTGATAAAGTGGTTGACTATTTGTTGGGAAACCTGAAGCATAAGTTGCTGTTTTGTTGGGTAAGAATCCTTTTCCCTTCCAAACTTTCCCCCTTCCCAATCTTGAGAGAGGGGAAGAGAGAGAATTTACTAGTTTAGTGTGCCTCAAGGTACAGATGTATTTGCACATTTTGTTTTACTCACCTTGCTTTCTATTTGTTGTGTGAATGTCATTAAGATATCTTCCTACTTATCTTGATTTTTGGTAGGTTTTGTAGGATGATTACATCTGAATTGTTAAGAGAACTATGATTAATATAACTTCTTGTGAAATAAATGGAAAAAGGAACTAGAAGGAAACAAGTATTTGTGGTACCTTTCGTGAATTCTTTATTGAAGTTGGATTTGAAATAAGGAACTAAACATGGTTTGTTAAGAGTTTGAGAAAATCACATGTATATGCTTTTATGTATTTTTTGGGAAAAATCCTTTCAACTTCAATTAGTTCAAAGTAGATATCCCAGCATTTTGGAGTTGCTTTAATCAATCAATACATTTATGCTGTGACTCTTGCAAACTTTTAGCTGTGGACATTTAGTAGTGTGGTTGGTGTTTCTAAACTTGACCAAAATAAGACAGCTTGTTTTTCATTACTAAATTTTGCAGGATATGTTTTACTGCACGGAAACAAGGTTCAGAACTCTAGAAAACAGGCATAAGCCCCTGGTTTTAAAAGAGTTGAGGAAGCTATGGGAAAAACGTGATCCTAATCTTCCTTGGGAGGTGGGAGATTATAATGAATCAAATACGTTATTGTTGGATGATTCTCCATACAAAGCCTTACTTAATCCTGTAAGCTATCACTTCCAATTTTATCCTATTATAGGCCTTTCATTTGCACTCTTCCATTACTTGTCACTATTATTGTTTTCATGCAATTTTATTTGTAGATGCACACTGGAGTGTTTCCTTGTTCATACAACTTCAGAAATACAAGTGACAATTCSTTAGGTGAGGTGCTTTAATTAGGATCTCAAAGGAATTTCTCCTCAGTTTATCTGAAAATTCCACCGATTTTTTCCCCGCTTGAATTGATTCCACCATTTTGCTTGCTATGTGGGCTTTATTTGTTTTAAGTCAGACTCCCATGGGAGTCCTTGCCAAGAAACTTTGGTTTAATTGTGGAAATATGGAATGTAACATTAGATAGTACAAGTACTTGTTGGAGCTTTCCTCAAGTAAAGATGCTTCAGCTTGTTTAATTTGTGCAAGAGTCCCAGAAGGAGCACGATGTGCTGTCATGCTACTTTTGAGCAATTAGTTCACTATTTTTGTGCCTGTGACAAAAGATGGAGTATATATTTTCGGCATGCATCAGTTGAACAGAAGAAAAATTATTTTAAAGGATAAGAATTAATGCAGGGCCTGGAGGTGATCTTCGATTGTACTTGGAAGGTTTGGCAACAGCTGAAAATGTACAGAATTACGTTGCACAACACCCATTTGGTCAAGGTGTAATCAACGAAATGAACCCCTCCTGGAGCTTCTACTCTAGAGTTCTCCACAGTTTCTTCATTCAATCCGACGAAGGAGTATGATACCTTAATTCATTTCTTAGACTTGGACTTGCTCTTCAGCACTGTCTTTTTGACCTTGTAAAGATGTTTGGCTACTCTTTTGTTCTTCATCTGAGCAGGGTAACCAAGGTAGAGCCTACAGCATAACTTGAGATCAAGTGAAAGTAGTCAGACCACCCGAATTTTTTGCTTGTGTGTGGCTCTTACCCTGTGAAGTTATCAAGTAACAAGGTATGGTAGATTTTAACAAGATAGACATTGTTTTTGTAGCCTAGGCCATGTAAGATGCTGCTCTGAAGGTGGTTGTCATTCTAAAGATATTCTTTGATATACGAAGATACGGCATTATGTTTGTTTCTGAAAACTTGTTATTACAGATCCAGTTTCCGCTGTTGTAAGTTTCTGGACCAATCCGATGGAGATATGAATAGAACATCTTTTGTAAGGTCTCAGTAGTTCTGCTACTTGACCGATCGTTTTCTTGCGTCTGCTTTCTGTTTCCCATTTCTACTCCCCATCTAGCAAGAGTTAATTGCTTTGGATAAGACCACCATAAATAAGCACACGCAGGGAAGGTAAAAGTTTCCTATTATGTGCATAATATGCCTGTGAAGTTATATTGGATGCAGATGGTGTGTGCTATTTGTCTGGATGAACTTGCGCATTGAACTGTAGAAGCAAATTGTTAGGTTTTTAGGGAGTAAGACAGACTGAGGTGAAGGGGTGGGTTGGCTGGTGGGCTCTACTCAATCTAAATGAATACAATGCATTACGCCACTTAATATTTTTTAAATGAAATCTGGTTTCTGCTGGGAATTTTTCTCTGCAGCCTGTCCTTTGGGCCGATTGGCGGCTGGGCTTGTCAGCTATAGTTTTGCAGGGATTATCAGGATTTAGCAATACACATTTAGCAAGAAACAGAAATTTAAAAAGGGAAATTCTTCCATTATAATCTGTACTCTCTTAGGATTTGTAAGTTTTCTACAATTACATGATGACCTTAAAGTAAAAAAGTAATATCATTTTGACCCCTTTTTTTTTTTTTTTGGGAAAAAGTTTAAGTTGTTGTAGCACTGGCAATCAAGTGTTGTAGGAACATGCCTATACAGTATCRTTTAATGATTGAAATTACAGCCCAGAAAATGTAACATATGAATTTTCTTTTCTTTTATCATGTTGTTATGTCTCCAAAACTGATTTAATGGATAGGGGAGAAAAGTAGTTGAATCAGATGTATATAATTGCAGTATACAATCATATTGATTTGGGAGGGCAGTGTAGGAGACATGTCTAACAAACATGACTGATAAAGCCTCATCTTAATCGGTTGGTAGGATAACATTACCTCCAAATGCTGCCAAATAACAAGAACAACCTGGACCTCTTGCCTCAACCTTGGAAATTCTCTCTTTTCAGTTACCCTAATTATTAGCAATTTCGTCATATCTTATATTAATAAAAAAATAAAAGATGTTTGAATTTTAATCTCAAAACTGTTGACTCGCTTGTAGTCTTCTGTGAAGAAAGTCGTGAATCGTCTATCATTTTAACATATATGAGAAGAAAGAAAGATAGAAAAGGGACCTCAATTGAAAAGGACTCATAATTAATTGGACTTTTACGAGTGAGTGAGATGAGCAGCCTTTAAAGTAGAGAACAACTTAGAAACAGCCCTCGTGCCTGATTCTCTCATGAATGGTTACAGCTACTAACCTATCCTTTTACAAGAATCATACTAAAACAAGTGGGCAAAGATCCAGGACTATCCCAAGCCATATCCATAACTGGGGTACACAACACAGATAAAACCAAGAAGAAGATGAAGAAAATTGCATGACCCTTTCTTTTGCAATAGCCCATAATGACTTTGTCTCTCCATCATTGTCTCTCTTTAACAATCATCATATTTTTCTCCTTTTCTTTAATGTAATGTACTTTCTACAGGAGAATAGTAGAGTAGGTATTGACACTATCCACACACACATTCTGACCTTATTCCTTCTAACGCCCTTGGAGGCATGAGTTCTCAGATCCCACATGCTTTTGCAACTCACCAAAAAATTAGTACAAAAAGAATAAAAAGACTCCAAGTTTTTTAATATACTTACTATTAGATATAAAGAAGAGAAACGGTGATCTAGTAAGGGTAACAGCAAGTATATTAGAAATTCTCTGCCCGAATACAAACTCATTTTTTTTGGTCCAGATCTTGCTCTGCTTTTGTTTAAGTATGACATCTGAGAGATTGCATATTGTATATGCATGATTAGTTATACATATAAACTGGATTAGATACTCCAAACTCAGAGGATAACCTACCATTTATCCTCTGCATTATTAGAATGTGCATTGTTTTTGCAGACTGATTAAATTAGTGATAAAATTGAGATCCAAAAACCCATAAAATATGAGATCGACTGATCTCATACGAAACCATGACAGTGCACGTGCTAATGGGATGACTAATTCTGATTTCGGTGACCTGGTAATTATGTAATTTATGTAATCATCTTGACTGGTATTACATTATAGTTAATATTTCACAGTTCTATATGTTACGTGTTGTTCTTTTATGAATCTAAGTTATTTTTATATTGCTGTCGGTCAATGACAAAGCTAGAGATAGGAGAGGTAAATCCCCAACTACAAGCTCTCAGTTATAGACTGAAGTCAGCTATCATCCATTAATTTATTTTAAAAAATATTATCTCGTTCCTTTAATATATTTATTAATTTACTCTCGTCCTTTTAAATTAAATTTTTAACTTTATTCTCAAAGTCGAGAAAAAATAAACAAATAAAAAAAAGTTCCCGAATAATAAGGGGAACCGAAAAGCTTGTGCATTTGGCGGGCTTTCATCATCACGTATGCTAGTATTGAGAGTACCAATAACATACCAAGCCCTCACATGCCTACTCAGTTATCATTCATGTTCTTCCTTATAATGGCAAATCAGAATATAGAGATCGCTAAAAGAACTGCTACAATTTTCTGGATTAAGCTAGCTCGATTGAGAGTTTATGAACCATTTCCAACAGTAACAAAAGTATACATGTTACTGATCCCGCAAGCTTAGATATATAAACTTTCATGCTCGATCTTGGCTTGTCATGGCAACAAAGTGATAGGATGGAATCTCGAGTCTGTCTGTCTAACTTTCAAGGAACTGCAGACATCAACGCTCAAGATTGCTTGTCTCAAGGTCACTGCACAATCCCTTTTTCTTGCTCTTAGAATGTGAAAGTCCCCAACTTTCTCTTCGAACGAAATCAGGAGCAAGTGATTTGAAGATTTGGGTCTTTCCCCTCTTGTCTTTGAACCAAATTGTTTATGTACGAGCAGCATACTTTTATCAAAAAATCAATTGGCGTGGAAGGAGATTAGAACCCGAAGTTAGGGTGCTTATGCACATGGTGATTTTGGTGGGGGATAAGTGGAAGTGAACATGTGGCAATTATGCTGGACCGATGRGGTAGGGCTGTCCTGGAACATAGTATTGGATGATTAAGATTGGTTAGTTGCCCATTGCCTAATCCAATTAAGGCAACCCTCATGCCTTCTCTTTACTTTTTCCACGTGATCATGCAGGAACCCTACTTCAACTTTCACAATCATTAGTTTATTAGTTAAGAATTTAAAGGAAGTTATTATTTGGATTAAGTTAATATATAATAAATGTGAATAAAAAGTAGTCAAAATTTTATAGACCTCAAAAATATGCTTTAAGATTCAGAATAACTGAAGGGTTCTTTGATAATCCTCTTAATACGAATAATTTAATCCGTTAAATATTTTATTACTACATAAAGATTGATAAAAATTAATACAAACATAAACTTCACATATTAATACATTTTACTTATATGTACACCTTCCCGAGATCCCATGCAAACTCGTCAATATATAATTGAGCTAAAGCAAAGTTCTTCTCAAATTACCACTTGTGGAATTACATTTTTTATGGGAAAAGATGAAAGAATGGCTAGGAAAGCACGTTCTTGATCCTGACTACTTGTAGCCCACGCAGTTGAACATGCACCCATGTTGCTGCACTTTGTAGTTAAGCTGTCAAACGCAATACACAGCACGATTGCACAAAGCATCAAATAGTAGCTTCTACTATTGCCTAATTAATTTGCTTTCAATGTTAACATAAGCCTAATAAAATCTTACACGAAAAGTATTCATACGCTTCCTCATTACGCCTCTTGACCTTAATTAGATGCTAAATATGTATATTATCAGTTATAATATGCTATTTATAGAGTAATTAAGATTATTAATGATCTTTCAGTACACAATTGTTTAACGATATGGATCTCGATAGGACAGAGAGGTTATGGGATGGCGATGATGCAATATGCACGGATGTGGTATAATTGAAAAAACTGTGAGAATACAAGAAATTGATGGATGGCTGAGAGAATTATGAGACAGCCTTGAAGCATTAACTAGCGACCGGTGAGAAGCAGGCAAGATTTGACAATGTCTAATTGGTCTGTCGATTAACCACCTGTTTGGTTGGTGGATTTTGAGGTAAGAAATCGAAATCCACATTAATATACAATTATACTTTAAACGTTTTGTTTTATGGTCAAGGAAAACTACCTTAACACCAGCCAAAAATTTCAGTTTCATTTCATTGTTTTGTACAGCTATATCACACTCACAATTGGCATTAATAACTTATTCACTTTTTATTTATTTTATATTTCATGACTTAATTAGGAAACGACAACAATGTATTAAAAAATAAAAGCCCCATAATATTATTTACTCAATTTATAAAATTTAAATTCGAAATATTATTTCGATTCTTATCACTAAAACCATCTACTTGTTGATACGACTAAAATATCTTGAAAACCCCCTTTGTGTGGTCATAGATCCGGACTTTTTGTATCTGATAAGGTTACACATGCTGCGATTAGTAGGATTCTGTTTGAATTTTTGAAAGTCATCATCCTCATTCACAAATAAATAAAGAGAAGATAAATTGAATATAAGTATACAAATGAAAGCWTCGGATTAAAGAACTTTGAGGCAATACCTCGGAGATAATTGAGCCAAACGGGTACTTAGATTTGAGGGTTGAGCCACATGCATGCCGAAAGATAACATAGTAAATGGAGCATCTTTGGCCCTGCCTTTACAAGCTTTTGGTTTACGTACTTCTTCAAGCACCAATCCCATAAAACAGCAAAAATACATAGAAATATATAGACATCCTGGTACAATCTGCAGTAAATATCAATGTCGGGTTACTGATCTAGCCCACGGAGAAGCATGTCTTTATCTCAGTTCTGGGAAACCCTGACGTCCACCCAATTCTCACAAGGTTACTGAGTCGCAGAGATTTCGTTGCACTCAGATCTGGTACAGTTTTCTCCTCATGGTTGCCATGTTTTATGTGGGAAATTCTAACCTCAGCTTTCTGAGTCTTAACTCTTCATTTTCACGTAGCTTGACCAAGCAGTAGTATTGAATCACATGATGAGCAACAAATCTTGAAGACTTGTCTAAAGATTAATCATGAGAACATAATAGTACTAAAGAAAGAATGGTACCTCTGTTTACTTTGTTAATTTTGATGAAGCAAGTTTTCTTCGATTAAAAAACACTGGGACAGAGAGGCCAAGATAGGAAGGAAAAGTAAAAGTGCGGTTCTCCCCCAAAGCAGCAATGGGTAAGCTCACCAATGTTATAGGTCCTTCCACTTCAAGTATTCCCAATTGGGCATTTTAAGAAAGAATAGTCAAGATACCTTCTCTTCCACTATCACGTTGGTCTAGTGGTCTGTTTCTGCTCACATTCTTTTCTTAAAATTTGATTACAAGTATCTGCAAGAGCTTCATATAGAGAGATCATTAGAGCTTTTGCACATTATGCTTACTGAAAGTTGCAGAAAGGATATGTAAAGCGCATGAAATTTAAACCATCGAACCAGGTGGTAGCTTAGGCTGAAATTGCTTGCATTAATTGAAAAATGATGATCAGTAGGAGCAGTTTTAGATGGAGGATGGGGTCACAAAAATAATGATGATACAAGTACATTTGTTTAACCTTGTTAGGCTGAGACATGAATAATTATAGGTAAAAGGGCACCTCCATTAGGCACTGGCCAACGAGGGAAGAACAAGTGACTGAGAGAATGCTGAAAAATGGCTTTAGAGGCAATGACTGACCGAATGCAGAAGGCTGGACGCTGAACTCGTCCCCATGAGCAGTTGCCAGAACACGAAAGCACTCCCTTACAAAATCTGACAAACACCACATGATCATGTAAAAGAAGTCCAGACTTGAGACCCACTGCCCCGCCCCCCCCCCCTCCCCTCCCCTCCCCTCCCCTCCGACGCATTATTTTGTCCACATGGAGGCCAATTAAAATGACCGAGTTCTGGGACCCAAGAGCAATACAGATACTATACGACCCCACACATTCACACTGGATCCGCCCCAGCGTCCCACACGCTCTCTCAATCACAAAACCAAGAGAATCCCTATTCTTTTCTCTTTTCGTTCCTCTCTATTTCCGGGTTAGTTAAACAAATGCCCCCTTTATATATTGCACACAACACATTCCCTCTAAAAACTCTTGCATCAAAGAGCAGCCTTTCCTTGAGAGAGCCAAAAGACAAATAAACTCTTCCCTTTCTCGTTCTTAAACAGAAGTGAGCAAACCCAAAAACAAACATTTCTACCATTTCTTGGGTCTGTCTCGTTTTTGCACTCCATTTTGGAGCACGGAAGGTGGGGGATACTACCACTGGTGACCGACTATTGCCTTCTTTGTTTCTGGTCCATACCATTTCTTCCTTCTTTCTTATAGTATACTACTCCTGGGGGAATCACAGTGAATATTGTCTGCCAGTGGTCTCCGAAATACCCAAAACGACTTCCTGTTTACTCCTGTACTCTCTCTCAGAGTCATCACACTAATGATTTGGAATACCACTGCAATTCTTCTGCTGCTTCGCACCTCAGAACTTTAAACTAGGCTAATACTGGTCATAAACTTACAACAATCAGCATACGTAAACGGTAAGTAAATTTCTCTATAGCGCTTAACAGCAAAATTTATGTTGCACAGAACTTCAATTCTTAAGTTTCTCTAGATGTTAACCTGCAGAGCAGAGGCTCATTGAAGAAGATAGGAAGAAGGATACATGAGAACAACAGCAGATTGATATTTGTCTTGCTCTGCCCGAAAGAAACAGACAAACATGTCTCCAAAGATCATGTCTTCATTAACAGAGGAAAACAGGGATCTGCAGAAGCAGATTGGGTGCATGAATGGGATCTTCCAGCTCTTTGACCGCCACTACTTCGTCGCTGGTCGACGGGTGACCGCTGGGCACAACCACAAAAGGCTGCTTCAAGGTACTCTTAGTCTCCAGTTCTTCTGATTTCAGATTCGTAAATGCAAACTTTTATCCTATCAAATTTCAGTTGCATACAAAATTCTCCGAGCAAGTGAAGGAACGAAGACACAAATGTGGTCAACTTTTATATTATTGGAATTAAAAGTATTCTTCAGCAGGTTTACGTTTTCAGCATTGTCCATTATAGCCAGCATACTACTTCTCAAGCCAATTAGATATCAGTACAAGCTAAATTTGTGTAGGTAATAGATTGTATGTTGTAGTGAAACCATGATTCATTTCATTTTCTCTGAGGCAACTTAGTCTATCAAGCATAAGTGACACTAGGAACTTTTAATAATTTATCCTCTATTGATCTGGAACAAATTTTACTAGCCAAATCAACTTCTGTTTCTACCGTCAATTGGATAATAAAATGATATGTGCCAGCTTTTGCATTTAGTTGATGTTATGTATGTTGGATATCGAATCTTTACCAAGAATGATAAGTTGAACACTTAATCCTATTACAAGAAACTCTGTGTTGAGAATTAATTTGAATGCACAATG
Organism: Rhazya stricta; assembly: GCA_001752375.1. Taxonomy (NCBI): domain Eukaryota; kingdom Viridiplantae; phylum Streptophyta; class Magnoliopsida; order Gentianales; family Apocynaceae; genus Rhazya; species Rhazya stricta. Next base: position 7,975,973 of record MEJB01000013.1, on the reverse strand, counting down.
GCGACTGACATCAAGGAAGAACAATATCAAGAAACTCTTCATCATTCAGTATAGAAGCAGATATTGTATTCAGTAAAAGTATATAATTGATGCATATGCAATACCTGCAAAGCCATTTATTCCGCATAACCAAAGCAACTCCTGTTGATGGAGAATTAGCATCAAAATTCAACTTCTAACATTTCCACCCTTTTGTCAATGTGAAGGTGCCAACCACAATAAGGAGTCTAAAGCTGCAACAGAGAAGCCAATTGTATGTACGCCAAACAAATTTTGTAGTAACTGACTATTGGTTTGAATAAAGGCATTAAGTATGTGAGTTGCCACTTGCAGGAAAAAAATCTGGATGTTGCCATGAAAGACAAACCACGAGTCTCCGCCGAATCACCTAAGACCTCCTCTTCATCTTTCTCTTGCCCGTCTACCTTATCTTCGCTTGACCGAGATAAAACAGCTCAACCTGGACAACCTCCTTCCATCCAGACTAACTCTCCTGATAGCCCAATACGGAAACCCCTGCAACAAAAAAACCCAACTTTGCATTCCAGCCAGCAGTCTGTTGATCTGCGGGATGTAATCAAGGATTCTATGCACAGAGAACACAGGGCCTTATCAGTTAAGACTCTGCGCAAAGAGGAAGGCAGAGGCCATACGATGAAGCATATAGATTCCCCAAGGCCTTCGCAGCAGCTCAAATCTGGACAGACCAGATTTGCACGTCTTGATGCATCTATCCGTACTATTGCTGAGCCTCAAGAAGCTATAAGGAGTTCCAGAGGGGAGAAGAATAGTCCCCTGCAGCTTGCTCAGAAGGACCTTCCTCGTTTCTCCTATGATGGAAGAGAAACTCGAGATGCATTCAAGAGTATGACAAAACTCAAAGAGCTCCCAAGGTTGTCATTGGATAGCAGGGAAAGTTCCTTGAGGAGTTCTATATCTGAATCAAGGTTGAATTTTCTTTTGACGGATCTACAACGGGACAACGGAAACACAACCCAGATGCTAAATTCAACCCAAGAACCACGAAGTAATAAAAGATCATCCAATGTTGTTGTGAAGCTGATGGGTTTGGAAGCTTTTCCAGATTCCAATTCCAGAAATGACGGCGAAGTAACAAAGCTTCATTCATTCACCGATGGAGATTTTGGCATGAGGACATCGGAAAAAGCATCTAACAGGAAAACACAACCTCCAGCCTTTTCCCCACAAATTATCCAAAAGGATCCTTCCACACTGCGCTTGAGAAATGCCAGTTTAGTAATGAAACCAACTTCAAATTCAAGATTTCCACTAGAACCAGCTCCATGGAGGCAGCCTGATGCCAGTCGAGATGCTCCAAGAACAGCTCCAAGAGATGGAAGTAGTTGTGCCAGTGCTACACATCCTTCCTCTACTGTTTATGGTGAAATTGAGAAGAGGATAAGTGAACTTGAGTTCAGAAAATCAGGTAAGGATCTCAGAGCTCTTAAGCAGATACTTGAAGCAATGCAGAAGTCGAGAAAGAGGTTAGAGATACAAAATCAAGAAGAAGCTGATTTGCAGTCTGAGACAAGCAGAAGCAGCTTGGTTCACAGCCGCAGCAATCAGGTTAATACAGCATCAAATTACCAATGTAACCAGGGCTACCCTTTAGCTCAGAACAAGGGCTCTAATTCCCCAAAGAGGCTCAACTCTTCAATTATAATCTCAAACGCAGCAAGACCAACAAACTCAAGTTCATCAGTTGTCATAACTACTGATGCACCAGGTCTCCAGACGCTGCGAACTCAAAAAACTATAGAGAAACTGGTAGCAAATGATCTGACACCAAGGAACGGTGCTCTCAAAGACAAAAGTCACGATAAATCTTGCACAGATAAGAACAACATTGGAAAAACAATGAGAACAGGAAAAACTTCAAGAGCACCTCAGCTGGTAAAGGCAGATAACTATGCCGCATTTGGGAGGAGCTCTGGATCCATAAGTCCAAGATTCCACGGGAAGAAGCAGGGAATAGACAAGCAATCTCATACAACCAACCCTTCCCCTGATTCGAGCAAGACAAGAAGAAAATCCAGTAAATCTCCCATAGAATCAGACTCCTCCTCAACTAGAAACCTCAAACCACAATCTACCGTTCTGAGAAGAGGTAGTTTCAAGGTGAGCAGTACTAATGACCCAAGGAACTTCAGTCACCAAGTTGATACAGCCTCCCAGCAATCTGAAAGCAACAGCAGCTTGGGCTCTCAAATAGAGACAGAAATCACAAGCACGGAGTCCTCCATGGAGATAAATGCCAAACCGCAAATTAACCCTAAAGAAAGAGTAAGTGATTATGCTTAAAATGTCCTTTTATTAACTTTTGTGCATCTGGAGGTAAACACCATGAAATGAGCACGCACATACATTTGCGCCTCTTTCAAGTGTTATTTTTTGACCCAATCGAGTAAAAGATTTCATTTTTTGCCCTCCAGGACTTTGCTGCTAGGTTGAGTGAAGACATGACATTTGCTGAACTAGCCACAACAGCAACTGAACAACCTAGTCCTGTTTCCGTCCTCGATGCTACATTCTACAGAGAAGATTCACCTTCTCCAGTGAAGAAGATATCAACTGTTTTCCAAGGTAGCATATTAGGATTTGAATTATCTGTTACATGTTATATATTTACACTACAAAAAGAATCAGTCATTGCCATGCTAGAAACATCATGCATTCATGACGAAACAAAAATATCTTTAAAAATGAAAAGAAGCATAGAAAAACTTAGATATAGCATAAAACTTTGAATCCTCTTTAATACGATAAGAAAGCCTCAACATCTAAATGACATTTTAGGAAATTCTTCTAAAATAGATAGAAAGCCATGGGCAATGCAAGTTATACGATTGGGGTTTAACTAAGAGCCAGTGCTTTCATAGCATTCCCTGGGAGAAACAAATGAGCAGCAGAAGTGCCTACAATGTCTGACAAAGTAAGATCCTTGATAAGGATTTCTTATGTGCTAACAAAAGCCAATAGACAGAAGTTATGACTTAGCATAAAATTACATCTCTACAAGCAGCATACTTCATGATACTGAAATTTCATATAAAACACTGAAGTCAATGCATGTGCATGCACATAAAGACCTGCATGCAGACATGAGCTAACTTCTCCAACATTCTCATGAAAATTGGTTTTCACTTTGCATCTTCATTTCTTGTCTGTGTATGAATTAACAGGTTTTGGGACTCCAGAACCTGATRAAGCAGAATGGCACCTAGGTAATCCAGATAACTTATCAGACAGCACAGGACCCAAGATTGGTGATGAGCTCAGCCAGAAGAAACTAGAAAGTATAGACTATTTGGTTAATAAGGTGAGATTGCTGAGCACCACTCATGATGATGCTAGCTTGGACAAAATTGCAACTCTTTGCAGAAGTCCTAAACCAGATCATAAATATATCACCAAGTTGTTATTAGCATCAGGTCTCATCAAAGGCTTTGGCACGTTCTCAACAGCCATTCATCTTCATTCATCAGGCCATTTGATCAATCCCAACTTGTTCCACGTTCTGGAACAAACAGAGCAGCATCCTGAGTTAGTGAATCAAGAAAACAGCAGAAAAGTTCCTCCATTGAAGTCTGATCGGAAAATCCATAGGAAAATATTATTTGATACTGTCAATGAAATTCTTGTCCGCAAATTAGCCTCTGAAACTACTTTCATGCCAAAAAGGACTAAGACTGGGCAAGAGCTTCTGAAGGAGCTATACTCAGAGATAGACCGTTTACAAGCTACCGCAGACTGCAGCTTGGAAGATGACGATGATTTAGCAACCATACTAAATGTGGATATGATGCAGCAACCTGATGAGTGGGCAGATAGCAAAGCTGAGATTCCAGCAGTGGTGCTGGACATCGAACGACTAATTTTTAAAGACCTGATAACTGAGGTCCTCACTGACGAGGGAGTAGGTTTGAGTGATTGGCCTAAAAGCCAATGCAGAAAACTACTTACTGAATATTAAGTTAGGTTTCTTTTCTTCTCTCGGCATTCCATGTCCTTCCCTCCAGAATATTGGCTGTAGAAAAAAATGATGTACTAGGAAGAAAAAGTAATTTAATTTTTTCCATATATATATTCAGAGAAATATGTAGAAATAAAACCGAAGCAGAAAAAGTTTTATAGATAAGAATGCTTCCTTCAGAATTTCAATTCCAGGAAGTCACTTGTAATGAATCACAAGTATAAATATGTAATACATAGCATGCTTAACAACTCTCTTTTATATACATTCTCTTGAATCCCAGATTTTTCTCTCAGGTGATAAAATATCAGTTACTGTCAATTAGACATACCTCCAAGTTGTGTAAAGAAACATAATCAGACCTTTTTGAGAAATGAAAGAAAGCAAAATCACATTGAAGAGATCTTACACAATCAAGTTTTATGGTGTAGGGACAAACCTGAGAAGAGCTAAGTGGCATCTTTGCGGAACTGTCTGTAATGAACCTCAATAGCAGATCTAGAACTCCGAAAAAGGCACAATTGAACCATACCATTAGGGTTCAGGTTCAGGTCCAGCAGAGTTCAATTAAGAAAAACATTTTAATATGATATTTTGATATCGTTTCATCTAAATATGTTGTGGAATAAGACATTTTATCAAATTTCCTTTTGACAGTAACCTGATCTGAACAAAGTCACCATCCTTGAGTTATACCACATAATCAGAGCAGGCTTCAGCACTAATATTCGCCAGATTAAATCCTGTAAGTTACATAAAATCATCATTGTACGTAGTACTGAAGGTGCAAAATATGGCACAAGACTTCTCCAAGTTTAATTATTGTTGTCCACCTAACTTCAGTTAATAAGATGTTGCACTATTGATGAACACAAAACCCAATTTATCTTGTCACCAAAACTGATGCCCACTAGCTGCACTGTTTAGAAACGTCAATCTATACTCTTTCATTCTCATGACAATTTATTACTCTTCGCAACACTTTGACCTCTAAGATTCACAGAACATTTGCAGGTCAAACAGTGCAGTTTGTGAAATTAAGTACTTTACAAACATAAATAAATAAATAAAAGTTTTTGAAAGATCAGAAATACTAAAAATGCAAATATTACTCTGYTGATTATCACATCTTAAAGAAGTGACGAGGGGATAATGTTAAATTTGAAAGAACATGATACGGATTGAGAAAGAATTATAATAAGAAAGACACGTGATGACAACATACAATGGCATACCTCCATAACCTACTATAATGGGAACATGGCTCTCTAACATGCCCATATACAGACAAATGTAAATCCTTCACTTTGACTACTGTTGAAGTAGCATGAATTGCCAGATCCTTAAATCAGCATACATGTTCTACTAAACCTAATTTACAAGTGAATCAGTTCCTGTGGGTTTTCGATTGATTCCTTCCGAATCTGCTCCACCTTCCTCATTTTATCATCCTTCCCATCAAACCAACTGGCAATTTTATCCTCATTCTGAGAACCTGAAGCCGTATGGAATGAGTTCTTGCCCTGTCCAAATTTAAATTGTATAGCAGGTCTTATGCTCAAAGGAATGTTTTTCTCCCTGTCTTCAGAATTACATTGCCTAAGCTTAACCGCCTCAATGGCAGGAACAAGTGTATTGAGTGTAGAAACATAGCTATCCACAACAGCATGCTCCAGATGCTGTAGGAAGGCTTCATTTGAAAGTTTAGCTGGAAGAACTACAGAAGACACCTCTTTCTCCCCAAACTGCAGAGGCGAAATCAGAAATGGATTACTTTCTCCGGTTCTTTTCCCCTTGGAAGAATTCACAAAGTTCTTAGCCACAGCAGGTTCAGATCCATTACAAAGCGTTTGCTGCTGCAAGTTTGTCAAAGCACTATATGCCTCTTGGTGCTTTGCAGCCACGTGAGCTTCATCCCCCTTAGCTCGTAGTATTTTTGCATCTCCTAAGTTCATGTTTGCATAAGTCTCACAGTCCGGAAGAGCAGGCAACCAAGAAGGTATATGTTTACCTGTCGGACTTTCTCCTATTTGCATAAAAGTAGGATTCTGTTTTCGCTCTTTAACAACTGGAAATCCCGGAAGTGGATATGCAAATGGAATCTCCTCAGCCTCTCCAATATACCTAATGATTTCTCGAACGGTTCCTGAACCTAAAAGACAATGATGAACATCAGAAGCACCAAGAAACCCCTGTACAGAACCCAGATCTTCCAATCCCTGAATTACATCAAACACATTACCCTGACTTCGACAAGCTAAATTGGCATATAAGTTGGCGGTTTTCCCCATTTCCCTAATGTATCTGACAGCAACAGCCGAAAGGGTATCCAAGGCAGACTGCTGGAAGCCTTGAAAGCCGCAGCTCTCGCATATCTGAGCTACAGAAACTCTAGCAACGGCATGAGAGAAATCATCAATTCGTGATCTCTTCTTCTTGCTGTGGCTCTGATTAGAGTTAGTTTGAGAATCCATTCTACTTTCCCCACCTCCATCGCTCATATTCAGCACTCCTTCATATCACTTCACCGAAACTAAATTTCAGCAAAATCATCGCATCTCTCAAGAAAAACAAGATTTGGAATAATTAGTTTAATCCCTAGAATCCCCCCAATATGAACTAACTAAATCGATCAGAAAAACTTGGAAGCAAAGAAACAACATTGCCGTGTCATACTTACCAGCAGTTTCTAGGCCTTATCGGAGCAAGAGTGAAGCTCAGTAGCAAAGAGCAAGCGAACCAGTATACTTGCAGCCTTCAGCAAAAGAAAACACTCAAGAAAATTTATTGGAGGTTGTATTAAGGAAAGATTCAACAAATCTTCAACAAACACTCAACTACCTCACTTATAGCTTGCAAAAGCATCAAATTCGTTTTTTCTTTCTCCTTTTTTCCCCTCACTTAGTCGGGAGTTTTCTAGGGGTTCGGAGAAGAGAGAGAAACCGAGGCGGGGGACGAGTTTTATGTTTCTTGCAATTTATAGACGGCGAATAAATCCGGCAGCGACCCGGGAGAGTCGTTATTAGAAAAACCTAGGGTGATGATAGAGTCATCTGTAAGCCTGACCGCCTCGAGATTTGCACACGTGTCTCCTGATGGGCAGGAGTTTCCGATCGTTCTGGTTTTCTTTTTTCCTTTTTGGCCTTTGCTTTTTAAATACTCTCACTTTTGCAGTATAAAATTATTCATTCTTCGGACAAATAAAAAGTAAAAACGTGAAAAATTGGGATATCGAACTCATGGGGAAAGTCCTGCAATAGTCGATGTGAAAAAAGGTRTTCAAACGGCTAAAAATAGAAAAAGAAAAAGAGATTCCCTTAGGCTTCGACAGCATAGTGGTAGTGCGTTCGCTTCGCAAGCGGGGAAGGTTGCGAGTTCGATCCTCACTTGCGAGCTTTCAATATTTTTAATTTCTCTTGGACCTCTTTATTTTAATGGGCCTTTTGATGAAGGATAATCTGACTTCTCTGTGGTGTGGGCCTCAGAGATTCCCCGTTAGACTCCCCCACAAATCTTACAGCCAGAATGCAAATACCCAAATCTTCTGGAAATGAGCATGCACCTTTTTTTATTTTAAAAAAATAATAATTCTGCAGATCAAGAGTACTTGAACTTTTCTTTCAAGTTAATCACGAGTTTCATAATCATGCTCTGAATTTTCCTTCTTCTTTTGCTTCTTTTCCAATCTTTATAACACTTTCTCGCTTTTCTTCAAAGAGAGTTTTGTATGTATTTTAAATATTTGAAATAGAAAAACGAATCGTATCAAGAATTTTTGCTTCTTTCCCAAAAAGTAAATGGTGTTAGAAAATTTTATTTCCCCTATGTGTTATTTCCTTCTCGAATTTTGAAATAATTCGAGCCAAATATTTTGAATATCAAATGAGAATTAATGCATCTGATAATATTTAAACATTATATAAAAAACGAAAAACAAATCCGAGGGGTAAAACTTTGAAGGGAATACAAAGACTATGACCAGTGAGAGATGAATAATTCGGAAGCACCATATACACCTAATGCATCCATGGATGAACTCAAAGTCGTCCCCCTTATTCAACTTTTCATTTTCTCAACCAAGAAGAAGACTAAACCCTAAAAGTTATTTGGACTCGGCAACCCATTATGAATATTGATGATGTGGATGTGGTCCTCTCTTCTCTTCCTTCCCTAAAGACAGATATTATCTTTAAAAGAGCACAGCTTCCAAACCCTAATTAACTGTACTACTATTGCTACCTCTTCCTTTCGTCTTCTTCATATCGTCTTCCACTTTTCTTGCTGGTTCAGGACCACGCACTTATCTTTTCCTTTTATCTATAGCTTCCTTCCATTATCTTATACTATTATAAGACTAATGCATAAAGCAACTCTGAACTGTACGTCTTCCAGAACCAGCCAAATTTAGCCATCTTCTTCTACCCTCATCGCTGGTTCTTCTTCTTCTACCACWGTGTCTTACTTTGTTTGGAATTTGGAACGCTGCACCAGCAACTTATATGTAACACTTGAGAATAATATATATACTAGTCGAGATACAAAGAGAAACACAATTTATGCACCCACATGACAATGCAGGGTTGCTGCTTTATCTGTGATTTGCAAAGGAAAACRGTAAACTCGGAGTGATTCTCAATTATATGGAGATCAGAACAATGCTTGCAAAATATAATTACATTTCTACAAAGTAGAGCTCGCGAAACTATTTTAAAGTATAGGTCAGGTAGGAGGAACCGTACAAGTCATTTCACATTTATCATAAAAATATTTTTAACATTACCCTGTCTTTATATATCATAATATGTCTCCATAGAAATCAAAAGTTAGAATTCCAAGAGACTTTGAATATTGTTGGAGTTTTTTTAAATGGGATAGAGGGAAGAAGGAGATTAAATAATATTGGATTGAGAGGAAATATATATAGCATCTTAGGTAGTTTAAATAAAAAAAATTATCTTTTTTTCAAGTCGATGTACATTCATCTAAAAAAATAATTTAAATTTTAAAACGGAATGAGATGTACTATTAATTATGAAATATCCGAGCATATGAAAACCAAGATTTATTATGACTGCAAAATACATAGCACATATTCATAATGTGAATGAAAACCAAGAATTATCATTCAAATACGCAATATATTGCGTCATCAAATTATGATTATGAGTACAGGAACATCCTATATATGTCAGCTGATCATCAAGAAAACTATAAAGCATATGAATTACTAACATCAATTTCCACGAAATCGCTAGGTAGCTAATGGAGCTAATTTACAACGTTGAATCATGAGACATATCCATGGCGTCTATAATTATATATAAATAGCATGACACTGTTTAGTGCATGAACTTACAACCTCAAACAGTGATATTTGCASGTTCCTCCAAGTGAGTGATTTTGTTGCTGCTTAAATGTGCGTGTTCCTCTTTARCAAATGGCTTTTGTGAGAAACGGAGAAGTCTGAGATTACCTTGAATGAAACTCATCTTCATTGTTTGGTTCGTTTCCACGATCTTTCTGAGTCGGGAGGTAATTGGTTGTTGGGGTGTTCAAGCGAAATGATCTACGTTGTTGGCTAGCTGAGTCGTCGATTTGTTGGGTAAGGGAATTCGACAATGGATTGTCTGAATTTGAGTTCAACATCTGAAAATTAATCTGTTTGGGGACATACTCGGCAGTGGCAGTAATATGCGAAGGGAAATAGGACTGTGTTATACCAGGTTGGTATACAAGAACCTGAGGTCCTGACGCCACGGATACTGTTGACGCCAATGACACAACATTGAAATTGTGAAAATCCTCCGGCTGGGGTGTCAATCCAGGGCTTCCAGATTGTGCCAAGGATAAAGTTGAAGGATCCCATCTGATTAGAGAACTATATGGCTGCGCTGAATTATTCAACAAACCTAGTCCTGATGTAGAAGAGTGACTGTGTCTTGAGAAGAAATTGTTCGATGAAACATATGCACCATGATTATCTTCAAAATGAGTTTGCTTTCCTTCTTCACTTCTTCTCGTCCAGGTTTCCTTATCATTAGTTGATTCTCTTGCAGCCTCCTTGACCTTGGGCCTCAAAATAGTGTCAGAATTCCAAGTATTAGACCCTGATGGTTCTGTAGTGCCATCCCAATTGATATTGCTACCAGTTCTTAGTCCTTTACAGGATTGAGGAGCACTGACTCCCTGAGAAGCTAACACTGGTTGCAAATTCTGGCTGAAGTTTCCTGGAGGCATCTGGAGTGGAGGTAGCTCATCAATTTCGTGTTTTGCAGCATTAAGCAACCAATCAACGACCTTGCTTGGCTGATTAAGTCCTAGCCTATCTTGGAGATCATAAAGCTGTATAGCTGTGGGAACAGAAAGTCTTACACGCCTGTCTCTTAGTCCTCTCACAGTGCATACTTTGCTATGTCTGTCTTTACCTCCAAATGCTCGGGAGACGCGCACAATCCGTGGATCCTTCAATCTTGACCATGATGATGCTGAACTAGGTGAGGCTTTAGTAATTTTTTCATCTGCAGTGTTTCCTTCTTGCTTAGTTGCATCATTTGCTTCCCTAGCAATCATCATATGTTTCTCATAATTGGGGAAAAAGCAACTGAAGGATTTATACTCATTCCTTGATATATAACTTGATCGGTCTTCCTGGTTAGAATAGCAGGCTTCTCTGCATAAACTTTCTTCATGTGGTTCGTACCGGATTTCTATGTCAAAATCCAGAAAAAGAGATAATTATATGAATACAAAATCATGACTGAGAGCTACTATCTATTGCTGCTCAGATGCCACTCATGACTGAGAGTTCTTGAAGACAAAAATCAAATTCTTCAAGAGAGGGGGGAGGGGAGAGGAGCCAGAAGAAAGTTATTTACTGTAGATGAAGAGTATACTATTTGATAGAACACATTCATGTAACGATTAAAACAGAAACTACAGATGCGTAGACCAGCTGACATACTGATAGATTTGATTATTAGACGAAAGATATGACTAATCTTTTGTACCTTTTTACTCTATTATGAGCATAAAATATCAAGTCTTGAATTGATTCTTGATGTACCTGGAGAAATTAAACCTGCTTTAACGGCAGGAAGAAAATAAATCAGCAAAAAGGAAAAGCAATTTATATGTAAATACATGTGGCTGTTGTAGTTCTTGATCCAAATAATCTGCACAATCATGAGATAAAGATTAACTTACCTTGCGTAATTACAACAAAGCTCTTGGTTTGCTACTTGTAAGTGGTAAACTGTTTGCTGCAAAGAAGAGAGCATCTGAGTGCCCAGCCCCCAAATTGACTCGACTCAATGCTGAGCTCTAACTTGCATGAAGCGTGCAAAGCGGAAATTCACTCTCATTACAGAGAATATACTTAATGAAGGGAAGGYATGCGAATGCGAATAGAAGATGCCGGAATTCAACCGACCATCCTCCATGGAAAAACCAAAAGAAAGCAATGGCWTAGAGGAGGCCACGTGTACTTAGGTATCTGACAGATAATTGTGCTAGTCAAAATCTTATCAAATTTTGTATTCACGCTAGCTGTGCTATCATTGCCTCGATAAATAAGTTGTGACCTTCCTCTCTTGTCACTGTTGGATAGTTGTTTTTGTACACGAGTTCTAATAAGTAAGGTTAAATTTGCTTCTAAGTAAGCAAAACGAGATAAATTTCAACATTTGGGACCATCAAAACACGCCTAGAAACGCTTGGCCTTAATGGCTTTCTGATAGCTACAGAAGGAATTAGCTGCCGATGCATCACATATACTTGAAAATGCTAAATTACTGAGTTAGAGATAATCAAAAACAAGTCCAAGAATATGTATGGAAGAAGATGCTGCCGAAGGGTTTTGTCCTTAAACATATGAATTTGATGGAGTGCAGCATATTGCCTTATGAATTTAAGCTTCAAGGTTGTAGTCTTTAAACTGAAAAAGCAATGAAATGTGGAAGAAGAGGGAGGAAGAGAACCTTGGATATGAAAGAAGGAGGGACCAAACAGCAACATATAGCTTCTTTAAAACGCCCACTTTGTAGAGAAAGAAGGACCACACTCTACTTTCCTGCAGAAAGCGTTGCATTGCATGGAGCAAGTTGAATTATGTTAAATATATATGACAAACTGACACTGCAAAAATATCAAAGCGCTAATTCAATTCAGTCATGCAGATATTTAAGACAAAAATGCAGCCCGGCTCCTCCAGTTGATGATTGCAATTAGAGAACGCTGACCTTCTTTATTCAATGGACAAAACCAAGATGAATGTTAATTGCATTCTGTACGGAAAGCAGCTCAGAGTTCAGCATCCGGCACTGAGAAGTATGATTTTACATAGAAGGAAAGAATTTATCCTTTTCTGAGCTATGAACTTGAACTGTTGGTTATGGCCTTGTGCTCTTCATTCGTCAAGTTTTTAGCTTCAACAGTCAAACAACCTCCCGAAAAAGAAAAAAAAAAAAAAAAAGATCTGGAAAAAGTTGGTTTCTCAGTGCTTAATTGTAAAAGTAACTGGGGGAAACCTAATCTAGTAGACCCTAAATTTCTAATCTTTTTTTGACTTTGGGTTGGAGAAAATCCAAAATTTTACCCTGCTTTTTCACATTAAACTACAGCAATGCCAGAAACAAAACCAAGAACCGATGAAAAAGTGCCTGTTTATAACGACAGAAGTTTTGGATGTTCCGCAGTACATGAAGAAGCTGTTTTGTCACCCATAAGAAGGGAAAAAGAAAGTATCAAAATGAGAAGAAACAGTGGTGTGGATCTCGAGAAGGGAGGGCACATGCAATTAGATTTTAGAGTATCCCTTCATTATTGCCAAATAAATGGTCCATAGATCCCAGACACAAGTCCTTTAGTCAGAGTTCAGGACAATGCCTGTTTTATCGGCCTCGCGGCCTTAGCCATCCCCGGCCTCAGCCATCACCGGCCTCAGTCCACCGACTCGGCAGCCATCAGCGTACAATTTTTCCAGCTATACTCCACATTTATCGAATGCTTAATTGTAATASTACTACAATACAATTATATGGTACCATCACTTGTTTCTTAATCAGCTTCTTGAAAATTCCTTAGCTACACGCCTACACTTTTTGAAGTTGTTCATAAATGGTGTACAAATKGGTTACGCACTTACGCTGGACTGAAGCAGAAATTGACACGAGCAAGCACTGTGGCCATATTGTGATAAGGCTTTGAGCAAGAAGAACTTGATTCCTTAAGCCGTCTTCCATGTTCTTACTGTACAAAAGTACACCAAAGATTCAGCAGATATCTTTATAATCACATTAAACTCCCCTCTTCAGAAGCAAAATGAGAATTTCAGACTCTTCTTTACCTGAATCTTTTTCTTCTTCGCCATTTTTAACACGGTTCATGGAGGCAAAAGGCTGCTGGAAGTGAGTAGGACGGGGAATACCTTCTTTGTTCAATTCATTATGGAAGAGAGAGATGAGGACAACGTCGTCGTACTTCTTTGTAACTCCATTTAAATGATAAAGACCAGTATTGAGACCTGACCTGTAGGGTGCAGGGGTGCTAATTGACTAATGTTCCATGGTTGATTGGAGAGGTGTATCTCTATGTATACCTTCTATATCTAAAGTTAAATAAATATGCTAACTTCAATGTTCCCTTTTTCTATTCTAGAAGAAGGGAAAGAGACGATTAATGTAATTATCTCTTTAGCACTATCATACTCGTCACTGAACAGGCTCGGTCCATCTTTCCCTTTATGCATTGAGGTAAACATCTTAAAGTATAGATGTCGTGATCACTAAACAAACCCGCATCAATTCTTGGTAAGAAATCAACTTAGAGGTATTTGAATGCAGGAAATATAAGCATAGAAGTATATCCAGTCCCTTGAAGAATTTACGTTACATGTATAGATTCGTGGACTCAAGAGTTTATCTATGCAAGATTATAGCATCCGTCATGGCTGGCTGTTCAGAGTCAATTTGTTCCTACCAGTTACTGTCTCTAATGAGTTTTGGCCAAGAAGGAAATCCAAAAGAACAATTCCTACCCATCTTTTAGAATCTTGAGCAAACGAGAGGAGATGAATTGGAATCACAAGTTCTTGGGATGCTCCGTTTCTTCTTCTCACATCTGTTGTTTCTTGTAGATAAAACGTGCAGTCTCTCATCCAGGACGATGATGGCTGGAAAACGCAGAAAGAAGGACCTTTATGGTTATGTTATGTTATGTTTCATCATCTGTGTCWTTAAATTCAATGTCAGAAAAGAATTGCAGTTCACTTTCTCTGATAACTTTGCATTATTAACTGGGCGAATTAACTATTCATCACTTAGATCACTGCCTACTGCTTCACTTTTCCCTTTCACCTGCTTCCTTTCTAGGGTTTCCATGTCCCTTTTCATAGCCAAAAGGACGAAATAAATGCACCAATACCCGACAGTTGTTGCAGACAAAAAGACATAGACAACTCGAGATCTTGCTGAATCACACAAAATATATTAAGAATATTTATCTACTCCTCTTAAACTCACTCAGTTTGCCTCTTTCTTTTTTCCCCTCAAGTACAAATGGCTCTCCTGGCACACAGAATTGGCATCCATCCTACTAGCTAGACTACAACGTTGCAGCTCATTTTAACCTAAAGCAAGTTTAGACCTCACCAATCCTATCCATAACTTCAAGTACTTGGATCGGAAATCACGTTCTCTCCCACGGAAGACATGCACCAGCAAATCAAGGCCCCTGCGGTCTTTGGAATTGTCTCGGTGACGACACAGAGTAACGAGTTGTTATCTAGGGCCACTAATGTTGTCAAATAGCCGTTGGTGCAAAGCGATATACAAATTATAAATTAATATTTGATTAATAGTATTAGTAAATCCCTTTCGCTCCTCTTCTAGGAGTATGTAGAGATGCAAAAATACTTGCACTCCAAATTGGGCAACGTYATAGGTTCRAATTAATTTTTGAAAAGATCTAATGATGAACAATATGCCGGACCGGCTGCTGCTCAATCAATTAATTATGATTAACTTTACATATATTATCAATATCTCTACGTGTGATTTGATAAAATATAATCTGAATACATTATTATTTAATGAAACAATATTCAAGCGATAAGTGTTACCACGAATTTTATTTCTCTCGTTATAATGGGAATAATACATTATTACCTAAAGAAGCATAACTACTACATAAAATCGTGATTTTCATATATAAATTTACCTCATAATTACATATCCACCCAATGAAATCTCACTAGACTCAGGCATGCTCAACTTTAACTGATGGGCTACAGTATAAAGCTAAAATGGGTACAGAGCTTTAGGTAATTGGACAAACTTGGATATAGCAAGGTAGAAGGCCCCATTACCAGTTCTGGTAAGGAAAAAAACCATTGCCTATGAGTTATAACCTTACACTCGCTAGGCATGCGTGGTCTCAAACAGTGAAAGTTCTGCAAAAGAAGATTGCCGGTACTGATCGTGCAAAACCTGCTCTTGTACAGACCCTTTCTGTTCTTTGCCAATGGATCTATTGACTTTCATCACCACTTGGATAAACAAACATGAATGCTTAGTCTTGAACAATCGATGACCACTTTAGGTTCGCTACACTTCTGAGTTC
Source organism: Rhazya stricta (assembly GCA_001752375.1). Taxonomy (NCBI): domain Eukaryota; kingdom Viridiplantae; phylum Streptophyta; class Magnoliopsida; order Gentianales; family Apocynaceae; genus Rhazya; species Rhazya stricta. Next base: position 7,960,363 of record MEJB01000013.1, on the reverse strand, counting down.
TGATTAAGATATCCTTCCTTCTACGTTCTCTGGCCTTTGGGATTACGGATTCCCATATAGCTTTTTCACCTCATCATAGGAGCAATATACAGAGCAGAACATGCTGTGAGGAACTATTATATGCTTTTAGTATGAAGAAGAAGAGTAAAAGTCATTGATCGTGCTGCAAAAACATTCTCTGAAGACACAGCAGGGAACATAGCCTAACTAGGATACCATGGCTGAAACCTTCCCCTAAACACACAAGAAAAATTTAACACAGCAGGAACGAAAAGCTGAAATCAAAGAAACCAAGCCAAGGTCTTTCGGTGGTTCATGATCTGGGAATACTCACAGCTCAATGTCGAACCAACGGATTAGATGTTCAGCATCAGTGAGCACCTTCGGTAGTTAATTATGTCATGCCTAGATTGACTAGACAGTCCTCTCTTCATTTTAGGAAATACGAGAACCAGATCAAATAAAATGATCCATCTTAGGTTCATATCATAAGAACAGGAAAAGTTCATTTCTATCTATCTAAATTCTGTATTCAGTACCTAATTATCTCAATAACAACTTCATTTTCTCATCTCCTACTTCTTGCCTTCATAACTGGTAAAACTTGATGGCAGAATGGACAAAATGATAAGTTTTGTACCAATGTAATATGAAAAATCCAGATTACAGTGCAAAGCCGCCAAAAGTCCAGCACTGAAAGCGCAGGCCTATCCAGGAAGTAAATGGAGGACTTTATCCTTCCTTCCACCTCCATGATTCTACAACAAAGGACACAAGAGCAAAATTCTCAAGCAATTTAAAGGACCCTGATTGTCTGAAGGCTTTTCTACAGGCTGTTCAAGGACCATCTGTTGCCAGCAGAGTGACATTTCTTCCTCAGCTCTTGTCAAGTCTTGCTTGAACACAGTTTCAACAGTTGCTCTTCCTGCAAATCAGTCCAAGTCCCACAAATCAGTCTGGTTCTTAATGCTGATTACACTTTGGCCTTGCTCGGATACTTGCAACTTCAATCACTCTGATGTTGGAGAATTTCACCTTCTTATCCCCGAAACCAGGAAATCTTGATCCAATATCCTAAGGTCCTCTTTACATATGCAACTGGGGTCTAGATTTTAAACAACATTATGTTCAGACTTGAGGGCACATAATTACCGAAATAAGGCGCAGGAAACTGTTGATAGAGACAGACTGGGGAGGGAGGAAGCTTATTAATAATATTCCTTTTTTCTCTGTCTCTAGAATAAGAATCAGATTGCTCAAACCATTGTATAAGACGTGAACAATATTAAAAATGCTTGGTAATTTCCACCTTTGGTGGAGCCTGAATGTCAAATAATCATGAGGTCTATCCTATAGCTTCCATAATCTGGGAATCTATTAGATTCTTCCAAGGAAGAAAATTTGAAGTTCATAGTCATTATCTCGATGGATATCAGGCTCATATGTTCCTTGTGTCTCTATTATCATTTCAATAAATCTTAGAAATGACAGGCAAAGTAGATCAAGAGTTAAACACTACTTAGAAAATAGCAAAGGGCTTCAAGTAACCATCATGGTATTGTTCCATGACAACCTAAGCGATTGACCAGGTCTTCAGAATAGGAACCTATAAGAGAATCCTCAGAGAAGAGAGGAGTCAACAACGTTGAAAAACAACTCAAGTGCCATCCGAACCAACATGAGACTTGAAAGAACATAAGAACAAGAGATGGGCAGAGGGGTTTGGAGAAAAGGCAGATGCAAACATACAACTCCGTTTCTGTTTTGTGTCAAYGATAGGTTCAAGATGTTCTATAGCAACCACCAGTTACATGAGTTGCTAAAAGAGACAGCCAGGGGTATTCTATGTCTTTCCATTGATTAAATATGCCATCATCTATATCAGTAACATCCATGATTGCTCCAGAATTTCAGCCCCACTAGATAAGGTCACAAGATCCCACATGATTGTTAATCAAAGACACCGCAGACTAGTCTTTTCGTGGCATCCACCCACTCACATTTATGGATTCAATGAAACTGTCATAAAAGCTTAGATTGTCATGTAGAAGAATAGACAATTCATCGCACTAAAAATATTTTAGATGCATGCGAAATGGATCCTAAACCTCCTGAATGATGTCGGTATGTCTACATATCATTCTTTGGATACCAATCGAGTAGGATAGAGATTACTGAAATAGAATCTCCAAAGCAGCATAAAAATTGAACAAATTATCTCAATTTTGGACAGGTTCATTCCCTTGATTCAATTCACTCAAAGATGCTGCAGAAAAATTGACAAAGAAGCTGTCAGGAGCAACAAACCAGCAACCATGCACGGGGCACCAAAAGTTTCAGAAATTTTGGACTTTGSAAATTGCAACTGAAGTTCAATAAAAATTAAAACTTCAAGAGTATAAAACTATTATTACAATAATGCAAAGTTAATATCAAAGAACAATATTCCTACAATCAAGCAGTTATGCAGATAACCCAGGAGAGCAGGACTAAAAATAAATCTTACTTAACATTTTAGTTAATTGTTCTGTTTATTCCAATCAAATATATCTAAACAAGCAGATGAACAGAAACAAGAAATTACAAGAACACTGCATCATCAGAAAAATCTAACCAGGCATACAAGCCCCAATAGTTGGTCCTGTGGATGACTGTCTAACCTTCAACTTCAATTATTCTGCTTCATATGTTTTGTCAGCTAAATCAGAAGCCTAATAAGAATAGAAGAGGTTGAAAAAGAAAAAAGGAACATCAGTTATAACATTATCTATACAAATAACTTTGAAAGTAAGCATTGAAAAATATCCTCTTGGCAAAAGCATGCAAGAGTGAAACTCATACACAATACAGAACTTTAATGAAAAAGCTGGAAACAGGAGCATAAATTGCATATTTTGCTTTCTTGCAAATAAATTGCTCCTTAATAAAATCAGGGTGCTTCTTCTGTTTTTATCACATTGGAATGTGACTTCCAACACATATCTAAAAGAGTTGCTCCTTAGTCTCAAGCCAGATGTAAGTTGGGCATATAGGCTTGCTTAAGAGCCATAAGGGGACGAAGGGTTATATCTAGAGTTTCATCAACCAGGGATCAAGAGGATTTCTCCTAATCTATCTGCAGCCTTTCGACCAAAAAGTGAATCTTTGGCACTTACAGGAAAAGAAAACCTCTTGATTGCATATTTCATCGTTCAACTGAAGTCGTTTTGTTCTCATAAACTGAATCCATTGTTTAAAAGGAGACAATTCATCATTCACAGCAATATATAGCAGTCTAAGAAGATGGATTATTGAAGGCCTATCCTAACCTCTTTTGTCATCATGTAGATAGAGTGTGGCAGAACTCCTTCCAACTTTAACCTTCTTCATATAATTAAGGCCATTTCTTGCCAAAGGAATATACAGCACACTGTTTAATGACCTCAGTTCTTCTAGTTAACTTATTAAACAAATTATGCACTACAATGATACACATCTCTCCCTTCTGCCCGACAAAGCTAAATCCATCACTATGATATGCTTATCGTATGGTCCTAATTGTCCTCATAAAATGACTAAGTCTATCAGCAAAATTATTTTCTTCCAACCACAATGGAAGTACTTGTGTGTTTCTTACTTCCTTAATCCCTTGTATCAGCATGTTTACAATTTTTTGGTGTCAATTTTTCGAACCACAGCTAAAGCTGCAGACAAAAAGGATAATGAGCTTCCAGTAGACACCTTAAGCTCAAAATTTCAGGCTTGTGTATCACCATAATGACCTTTCCTGCCTCTTGCTCTTTAATATACATATGCATCAAATCTCTTGCTGATTATATTCTTCAAATTTGCCATGATTCTCAAAATTCTTCCTTGCAAATCTGTGAGCAATAACACAAAGAAACTTCAACTGGTGAGACACCAATCTCCTATGTAATCCTATTGCCTTTACTCCTTTCTACAAGGCTAAGGTTGTTTTTCCTAGAAGACGTGCTCAGGCTGATCTTACATCTCCTCTCAAGGATGAAAATATAAAGAGAGACCAAAAGAATATCAAACCAGATTCAACCCTCTAGGAGATTGTAATAGACACTAACACTTTTATGATACAACCTCCTGTGGAAGATCTAGATTAATCCCTTCATACTGCACATTCTGTTTTGAGCCAACTTTGTTATCCTGCTGGGTGGTGAGATGTTTTGGTTGAAACATCCCTCTACACTCTTTATATTTAAGAGGTCCAAAGACTCACACTCATGACGTTTCCTAATAAAGAAAAATGTCATGACCAACACTTTTGCCAGGATCACCATGGCTTCTTCTCCAAAGCAACTATATAAATATCGATTAAGCCCCTTCTGAATCATCGACTTAATCAGCTACCTAGGGAAAGCATGGAAGAAGAGACCTAAAAACAGCATATCTCAGTACTCGCATTGAAGTCCTAGACTTCCAACCCAAATATCTGCCCAATTGCATTGTTGAAACTAGACTATATCCAATTACCACCTAATGGGCATAAATGCTAGACTGTACCTTCCAATGAAAACCTCCATACTGGGCACATAAACAAGCAACCTGTCTAAATCCCTGTTATTGGTAACAAGATTAGTAGAAAATGCTGGCTTTTCATTCCTTAAAAAGCTTATGTTCCACCAATGAGTCACCTAGCAGGCTAGGACAATAAATTGAAATAGAGCATCAATCTGTTCCTCAAAAAGATCCCAATCACAAGAAGAGGACCGCGATATATGATCAAAATTCGTTCTTTGCAGTCACTAATTCGAACTTGCTCAATATCACAATTCTGTTGATTATGTCAACACATAAACACAAAGAGAGAGCGCCTAGCTAATCAAACCCTAGGTGCAAAAACTCGAAGCAAATAATAATGGCACTAACAACTTGAAGCTCACCTTACCTCTACTTCTGGTATCCACCGCCAATTGCATTATCATCCTCGATAACCTTGGCAGTCAAGTAGGGTCTCGGAAAATCATTCACATCAAAAGTCTGCTCCTTCATCATCTTCTCGATGTCAGCTTTCTTCAAAATGGTGCGCTTAATCGGTGGGCGGTTACGGCGCTGGTCGCGAGAGAAGTACTTGATATCGTACACAGTTTCTGGGTTGGACGTCGGCACAATAGCCTCAGCGGAGGCAGTGGCGGGGCAAAAGACGCGGTACTCAGTAGCCTTCGGAACGGCCGATCGGTACTCCGGGGAGGCGCACGGGCCCGTAATCTCCCATGGCTTCTTGATGTAGCGTGTTATAGATTGAATAAATGACTTCGCTTTTGAGGCCATGAGGAACTTGAGGGACAGAGTCTCTCGCCGGTTGGAAGATCTGTTTAATGACAGCAGTAGTGAAGTTGCCCAGAATAAATGAAGACGTACTATGAGGAAGGGAATATATATAGATAGCGGCGATAAGGAGTACAAACGCTTCTAGGAAAAACTTCATAACGGAGTTTGTACTTTTCTTCTTCTTTTTCTTTCCTTTTTTTTTTTTTTTTTTTTGGTTGTATAAGGGAAAGGAGTTTATTTGTGTGAAACATGATAATTTTCATATGACAAATAACTACCAATTTTTCATATATTTTGCCCATTAGTGCAACGAATCGAAATAAAAATATAAAATTTTCACTTCTGATTCAATAATATCAAAAAATTAATAATAATAGAGTAAAATTAAGTAAATCAAATTTAAAATAATTTTTTATTTTTTAATAAAAGCCATGGTAACAACTTTGTCATTTTTAGGAAGGAACCTTTGCTTTTGTTGGTCATGTAGTCAATCGTAACGTCTTAATGTATTTGTCACTTATAATAAATGTCATTCGTTGAATGTGTATTAAATCGTAACGTCTCAATACTTTTGTTACTTACAGAGAAGATTTTTCATAGATCGTATATTAAATCGTAACGATTTGATATATTTGTCGCTAATACAAAAAAATTATTCGTTAGTTCTATATTAAATCATAATGCCTATATATATTTATCACTTATAAAAGAGATAATTCGTATATTGTATATTAAATCGTAACATCTCAATATATTTATCACTTGTAAAAAAGATCATTCGTTGATTATATATTAAATCGTAAGGTTTCAATATTTTTATTTTTATTGCTTATAGAAAAGGTCCTCTATTGGTGGTATATCCAATTGTAACATCTCCATACCTTTATCGATTATAGAGGAGGTCCTTTGTTAACTGTAAATTAAATTATAACGTCTYAATATATTTATTGCTTATAGAGAAGGTCATCATTTAGTTGTATATTTAATCATAACGTCTAAATATATTTATCACTTATAAAAAATATTATTTGTTAGTTGTATATTAAATCGTGAGGTTTGAAATATATTTGTCGCATATAAAAAAAGTCATCCGTTGGTAATATATTAAATTGTAAAATCTCCGTACTTTATCGTTTATAAAAAAAGAGGTTATTCTTTAATTGTATATTAGAACATAACATTTCGATATATTTATTCTTTATAGAAAAAGTCATTTGTTAGTTATATTTTAAATTATAAAGTCTCTCTACATTTATCGTTTATAGAGAAAATTATTCATTATTTGTATTTAAATTGTAACATCTCCATACGTTTATCATTTATAGGAAAAATTATTCGTTATTTATATATTAAATTGTAACATTTTCAAGATTTTATTATTGATAGGAAAAGTCATTCATATTTTTATATTAAATCCTAACCTTTGGATAGATTATTTAAACTAGTATTACTGGAGAAAAAAGAAAAGGAAAAATGATATTCCTTAGCAGTGGTGCTGTAGTGGACTATTAGGCAGTTTACTTAAAGGGAGTTTATACAACAGATACAGGCACACTAGCAGTGCTAGACTCCTCTTCAGCCCCCTTCCGAATTTTCCATTTTCCAGAATCTCTCCCCCTCCAGCTTTCTGCTTTCCTTTACGTGCGCCAAACGCCATTTTCTCTCTTCGTGCATTTTTGCGTTTTCCCGAATCTTCAGCACAGCGTCCTTGAATCGACCTTCCTGGTTCTGTGCGCAAAACTAACAGGTAGTTAACCAATGATCTTCATCTGCTTATTTTTGTTATTCCTTTTTTTTTTGGGTTAAAATCCAGAATTTTCTTTTCGTGTTGTTTTGCGAGTTTTTGTTTATTTTCTAACTATTCTGTCTTTCCTCTTTTCTTGTTTCCTCCAGACCAGAACATTATTAGTTTACCTGTAGCAACATGAGTTTTTTCCTGGATTTCTTTTCCATTTTCCCCCTAGTTGTTAGGTTTTTTTTGTTTCCACGGTCCACGGGAAGATAATTATTTGTTTCATGTTATGATTAGTCATGGGTGATCAATGTGGAAGCTTTTCAGTTTCTGTGTTTTTTTYCCCCTTCCTGAATGTAAATGATGCTCTATATTTAAGTTCATTTACTCTCTTAAATTTACTCTCTTTCTGTTTCTGTTTCTGTGGTATTTCATCTGAATTTTCTTGTCATTAGATCGGTGAATGCTTGGAGACCTTTGCAATCTTTCTCTTTTTTTTATGTTTAGTCCTGCTATTATGGAAATATGTTAGTGTTAAACATTCACATTCTTGAAGCAGAATTTGGGAAACCTTACATGATTCCTAAGCCACGCGTTTAGGGCTTCTGTGAGAAGTTGTAGATGCTTCAAGTTATGGCTTCCGATTGTTGAAAATTTAGGATTTCTTTACAATTCAGAAAGCACACATTCTGGTCTTTTGGGCAATGTAGGAGCTTTGTGATTTTCGCCCTGACTGCCTGACGTCATATTCCATTTTTTCTTGTGGATACCTTTCAATTCAGATCTTGGTTGGCTTTTGTTGCTGTTAAGTTGTAAACGCGTAGCATTAAATGCATGCCGCGGTGTCCCAGTCTTACACTAGACGTTACGAGTAGGAAAAACATAACCGCCAGTAGCTTGTCGTTTTATGACTCGATACCTTTATTGGCCTTTTCTTTTCTCTTTTGTTATCCTTGTAAAATAATGTCGCATTTTAAGCAGTATAAAGTAAAACACTAGAGTCATTCAKAAGAATTTATTTATTTACTGAGGAAGTGTAGCTATTAGTTTGAGTCAATGGGAAAAAAAAGAAAAAGGAAAAAAAGAAAGCAAGCGCATACATGGACACACTCATGAAATGGTTGGGTATTACCAAGATAAATTAAGTGCAATTTCCTGAGTGATGGTTGAACATTTTCAGCAGATATGAAAAATTTCACTTATAACAATGGTTAGAACATGAGAGCAAATGCACTTAGAGAAATGTAAACAAAGTAATAGCAGTGTTTACTCCAATTTGATGGACACAATATTCTCCTCAATCGTCCAGCCGAGTGCTAAGGGCAGAGTTATTGGCAGAAGAAGATCAGATTGATTTGAATTGGGATATGATGAGGCTCCTTTTGCAATCATTTGGAGTTACTAAAGAATTGGGTAGATCAAGAAACATGAAAGCAATGAGACTCATTTAGCTTATCTCAAATAGTTCAGATGAGGTTGTTTAGGTTAAATTCAATAGAGCTTATATCTTTGTACTACAAAATGTTTCTAACTCTTTCTCTTGCCCTCTAGTTAACAGCTTCATGCATCTTTCAGTTTTTCTCATATTGTGCTCTTAGTCCTTGTTTTGTATTTGCTATTACCTTTAAAGCTTTCAAGGCCGAGGTCCATGGTCCAATCATAATATCTTCTCTTGGAGTAGGAGCTTTATACTACAATACTTTAATTGCTTTTTATCTTTTTAGGCCAGATTTCATGAAATGGACCTCGTTATAACARAAGTTTCATTGCATGTGTTGGTAATTTAGGCATTCATATGAGTAGATATTTTATGTAAATAACCTTTCTGAACTTTCAGCAAAATGGCCACCGAAACTGCTACTCCACCTGTTGCTCCCAGTGCTGAAGTGGTTGGAAATGCTTTTGTTGAGCAATATTACCACATCCTCCACCGTTCACCTGAGATGGTTCACAAGTTTTATCAGGATTCAAGTGTTTTAAGCCGTTCAGATGATAATGGTGTTATCACATCAGTGACGACTATGAAAGTAAGTTCTGTAGTCAAAATTTGGTTACTCCACATCTTTGTTTGAGTTTCTGAAGCATTAGTGCATGTCATGCTGGTTCTTGTGGTCCTTATAACTATTGGTGGAACATTTGATTTTGGACCCTGTTGTAGGAGTTTGACTTCTAACGTTATTTATTGATAACTATTTTGCATTGCTCAAAAGATATCAGGTCTCTAATCTCTCAAAAAGCATATTCAGCATCAAAGCTTTATCATCTCTGGCCTGGATTAGTTAGATCTCTTTGCATCTCAACGTTGTGTAGCTATTTGAAAAAAATTGTGCATGATCTCATTTGGGACTTCTTGTGTTTTTCTTTCTTTTTGTGCCTTTTTTGGTTCCCCCTATTTTCATAAAAGAGAGAGGGCGAAAAAAAAAAAAAAAATGTTTGTCGCTTGGCTTTACACAAGAGAGCTAAGGTGCCTTAGAAACTGATTGTGGGCCAAATCTACTAATGCATATGGCCAAATCTACTAATGCATATGTACATCGTATATGGTATTGTAATTTGGATGAAGCTAGCCCAGATTGTTCCATAAGCAAATCCTGAAGACATTCTTGATTGCTTATTCAAAAACTCAAGATATATACTCTTTGACATTTACTTTATCTCCATTGTAGAAAAGTATTTGTGATGTGCAGGAAGTCAATAGTAAATCGACATAGAACTTGTAGTTTATCTGTGCCCTGATGGTTAAAGAAAAAAGTTGAATGCGTAAGAATTTTAGAAAGGAGAAAAGATGTATGGGTGGCATTTGGCATGTGACTTCCTAGGAAAACCAAATTTAATTAATGTAGTTAGACAGCACTTGCTACTGTTTTCCCCTGGTGAGTCGGTGACTGTGAAAAGATGAATTATTATCCACTTTTATTTAAGGTGTGACAAAAGTACAAGATTTTGGAAGCATCTCATTTGATAATAACTCCTAATTTTGATGATCTTATGTGCCCAATATTTTGTCGTTCCTCAATTAAGTTAAGCGTTCTCATGCGCTAGGTATTTGATTGACCAAAATCATAATTTGATTTTAATTGTTACTATATCTTTAGCTCCATATGGAATCCCACGGCTTTATTATCAATGTTCTGTGTGTGTATGCCAAATAAGCTTTGTGGAGCAATTCGAAGCATGACTGCACATATTACAGGATATTTTGATAATACTGTACCCTTTCCACTTTGTTATCTACTTATTATGACTTTCCACCAACTTCCCAATTTCGTTCCTCGTGTAGTTAGAAGTRGTTTACAGTTCTTGACATTACTTCAGGTTATATTTTCTAGTTACCGGCCAATCATATTGAATTTGTTTAGCTGTTCAGCATTTACTTACCTTTTATCCTTGACTTTTGTTCCTGATGAAGCAGAGTATCAATGATAAGATATGTTCATTGGACTACAAGAACTTCAGAGCAGAGATAAAAACAGCTGATGCTCAAGAGTCTTACAATGGGGGGGTGATTGTTTTAGTAACCGGTTCTTTGACCAGAAGAGATGATAACCAGAGAAGGATATTCAYACAAACATTTTTCCTTGCTCCTCAAGAGAAGGGGTACTTTGTACTTAATGATGTGTTCAGGTATGTTGATGCATGTGATCCAGCCCAAAATGCAGGGACAGTTACTGAAAGCGCTGATGCATCAACATCTCTAATCCAAGATCAAGGTTTTCTTTTCAAATTTTTGTAACATCTATTCTTTTGCTCATTTCATCTTGAGTTTGTTTACATCACCATTTTAATTCTGTTTCCAGAACCTGCTCATGTGATCTCTCCTGAAAAGTGGAACCAGGCAATTTCTCATGAAGCGGGGGCCCAGAATCTGAAAAAGAATGCCCATGACCTTTTAGAAGAAGAGAGACATGTTAATCACGAGGAAGAGATTGTGATTGAGACTGACTTTCATTTTAATGATAAGCATTACTCTGCAGATTCAGAATCCGGGATTGCTGCTCTTGAAGATGYTCCCAAGAAGTCATATGCATCAATTGTAAGCTCAGAAATAAGAAAGGAACCAATCAAAGCTTATGTGCCTGCTAGTACTTCAAAGGCTGCTTCTATAGAGGCTGAAAAACAGGTAGTTGATTCAGCAGCCCAATCTTCAGTACAGGCACCAGAAGCATTACTTCCTACTGCTCCTAGCAATGAAACTATTTCAGAAAGCAAAGTTGCTGAGGATGAAGGTATGGTTATTCAGCACTTTGTTTCAAAGATATCCCACTTCAATTGTTGCATTTTGTTTTGCTTCTCCTTTTAACTATTATCGAGAAGTGTGAAGTGGTATGCCACGGGTATGTTACTTTGTTTTGCTTCTTACAGTTGAGGGCTACTCCATTTATATAAGAAATTTGCCTCCAAGTCTGAGCGTTCACGAGCTTGAGACACAGTTCAAAAAGTTCGGACCTATAAAAAAAAATGGTGTCCAAGTCCGAAACAACAGGGTTGGTACTTCTTGGCCCTACTGTCTAAAGGGGAAAAAAAAAAAAAAAAAAGGGGAAGTTTTTCTCTCACATGTTTATATGCTCTTAATTTATTTTTACTTCCGTGAAGCTACAAGGATTCTGTTTTGGATTTGTTGAATTTCAAGATTTGAGCTCCATGCAAAGTGCAATTCAGGTGTGTGCTCAAGAAATGATTACTTATCTACATGACACACAGACATATCTGCATGCATATTGTTTAAGTGTGATAAATGCAGTAAATATTGTGGTAATGCAATTACCTGGCTAAAGCTATATGCTAACAGTTCCCTGTTGTACTGGAAGGCAAATATTCTTCGTCTTAGTAGCCAGTCATTTCTGATCTGCCTAAACTCATATGTTAGAATGTTTGGCACCTTAACCTGTGGATACTTTCCAGGGCATTTACAGCTCAAAATTAGAATAAGATTATGGACCTCATACTTTTGAAAGAGACAATTGATCCGTAGAAAAGTTGACCATGGTGGTTAAAATTAATACAAAGGGGAATTTTTTATTCAAGTAAACGGCATCCCCRATCTACTTCCTTTACTGCCTGCTGAAGTTATTWAGGCAGTTAATGGTATTCAATGTTCTATATCTTTGAAGGGTTGTTTTGCCAATTGTTGTAATTGCTATAAATGGTTTATAAACTTCACACTTCTTGATTTTATCTAAATAAATTTCCAGGCATGAATATATTGTTTCTCATTTATATGAAATTATTGGTCCTTCTCCTATTTGATTTAATTAAAGTAGAAACTATCCATTAAACTGAAGAAAGCACACAAGCCTCATGTACAAGCAAAACAGTTCAGGCTTCTAAACCTGAAAATTCCCTAGAAATGTTGTTGATCCATCCAATCCAGTAGCTTGTTATTGTTGGTCTTGTAGGTGCAAAACTTTCCTTGGTTACCTAAACTGACAAACTAAAGTGTGTTAAATAATTCCCAAGTGTTTGGCATAAAAAGTAGAGTCCCATGCTTATGGACAGATATATATGTAGGCATAGCTACATTTCTAAACAAGGGAACCAAATAGATCAAAGTTAGTCAAATTCGCAAATTTAACAAAAATTTGAAGTAAATTGTAGCAGATTCGAAAAGATCTAGAGGGTGAATCTCATATAATTGTTACTGACACTTTTTTTCTTTGGGGTGAACATTCCTGAACTTCATGTGATCTTCCATTCTTTTTCTCATATCTTTGTGCTGTGATGTCTATTTCACTTATAGCTGAAAGAGAAAAGTTATGTTAAGTTTCCTGTTATCATCAGTGGTAACCACCATACGCTGTCAAAGTAAATAGTTGGAATCATTCTCCAGCTTGAGACTGCTCAGGTGGTCCATATCAGAAATTGAACAGTTTATTTTTGGAGGAAACTTTCAAGAGGTACCTTTATTCTTCTGACTGTAAGACTATTACATCCAGGCATCACCCATCACTATTGGCAATCGTGAAGCTGTAATTGAGATGAAAAGAACTACAGCGCGAGGTGAGTGGGAGGATCTCTACTTTGTGAACTTGATCTTTTGTTTCTAGTAGAAGAACTTGATATACTGTCCTTACAAAAGAACATAAAATAGTGAAATTTCAGGATCAGTATAGCATTGGTTTGTAATAAACTCAAAACCTTCTTGCTTTATGTTAACTAGTAATGATTTAGGTGATTTTTTTTGTTTGTTCCAGCAGTTGGTGGTGGGCGGAATCGATTCTCTACTGGACGAATAGTTCGAGGTGACAGCTTCAGGGGACGCGGSAACAACTTCACTGGTAATCGAGGCTATGGGAGAAGCAACGTTGGCGATCACATGGATTTTTCAGGGCAGGGTGGTGAAGGTTATCAACGAGGGCGAGGAAGAGGTAGAGTTGGCCGTCGAGGAGGCCGAGGCTCCAATGCTTCTTAAATTAGATTATTTATGTTGGCAATTTTGGAGGGCTTGCTTCTGTTGGCAGCATGCAGCATTTAACCTGTAAAGATGTGGTAATATAGTCGTATCGTAGATTATTCAAAGGTTAACCTTTCTTATTGCAGTCATAGGCTACCTTAATTGAATGGAACTGACGTAGTGTAGACATTCTTTCTCACAAAGCTTTCTTTGGATGACTTGTCCTTTTGAATTTGGTTCTGAAGCATGTGTAGTAGGGGCACAATGGGAGAGTTCCATGCATGCATCTTCTTTGTTTCTAAAGCATATAGAGGAGAACCAGTACAGAATCATAAACATAAATTATTTATTTATTTATTTGTTTTAGACTAATAAAGAGAGAGCAATGGTCCAGCTCATGCCAAATTGCCTAAATATATAAAGAGTCTGAGGTAAGCAAAAGCCTACGATGGTAAATGAATGGACGGTGGTACTGCTATCCCATTGGTGGATGATCGCTTCACTCATTAACTCATGCCTCACTCGCCTTAACCAACTTTGATGTTTTGCTTAGCTGTCCATCTCATGAATTACTTTGCCACGTGTACTTCCACAACAACCTTCTCCACGCGTCACACGCCCACCAGTTCTCCTACTGCAAGTTGTGTGCTCTGGGGCCCCATTCTTCAACTTATCTTTTTTGTTTATAGGATTCTCCTTTTCGTGACCCACTTGACAAATAATATTGCATAGCTCCTCCTCTTGTCCTTTCATACTCTTTTTCTTCCCAAAAATCACTGTCAATGCATATACAAAGTCACCTTCCAACTTTAAAAAGGGCAAAAATGGAAAATCACTGTCAAGACTCCAAGATCAAGTGGTCTTGATAGGTCGATGAATGAAAATATTGTTAGCCTAGGAGGGCAGGTCAAAAAAGGAAAATCACTGTCAAGACCAAAATGTTAGAATTCAATTCCTGCTGAAGCATGTATTTATTTCTTTCATTTAAAATGCTAATAATACTTTCATCCCTTCGTATGCTAAACTTTCGAATGACTCTTTTCATAATTGTTGAAATAAAAAAATAAAAACARACAAGTTGAGGAGATTAAAAGTCTTTAGAAGAAAACAAACTGAAATTATAGTAAAATAGAATAAATAAATTAAAGCATTATGTATACCTTTTCAGCATTTTTATTCCTCTATTTTCAGGATTAAGACATATACACGTCATGATTCGATCAGTGTAATAAGAAAATAAAATAAAAAATATAATAAAACATATAGAGCCGCATAAAAAAAAATTATGAATATACACTCGTCATATTTTAATAAATATTAAAAAATATATAATAACAAAGATAATATGAAATTGCAATAGTCACAACACTCAAATGCTTTATACTATTCATGTTGCTTTTGCAAATTGACATCATTATTGCATGTGGAATGAAATAATGTGAGAGATCCGGGTGGGTAAGCAAGTTGCACAAAGAATTACCCGAAATTGTGAAAGCAACGTTTTCTTTTTATAGCAATAAAATATATTCCGTCCACTTGGATTGGGAATGGATCAATATTTTCTAGCGCTCCTGAAACTGTCTCCGTCCAATGTCCGTTGAATCTGACTGCTTTCTTAATTCAGTATGACCTTCATCTCTCTCTCTCTCTATCTCTCTCTAGCACTGATAATGCATATTATTAGAAACTTTAGYATGACGAATATCAKTCTTCAGATCTACAGGAATTGGTCTTCAATAATKTCAGTAAGATTCCCATGTTTAAGGTTGGATCATCGCAAATTTGCCCAAGGAAAACTCCAACTATTCATYGTTGATAAGGTAATTATCAACTGCTMGAAACTTAATTAATTAATTAATTTTATTCATTTTTTAAAGTAAGATATCATAGATAAACGATTCCGAGATCTTGAGTAAATTTATTATACTAATTAAAACGTTACGTCTATATATCTTAATTCTTAATAAGTGATAAATGATGAATAGAGAAAAATGTATTAGAAAAATAAAGTAAAAGATCTCTAACCTAAGTAGACGTGGACCATAAGTGGTGATCAAAACTTAAGTGATTTATGCAGGTCACCTTGCATAAGTGTCAACTAAAGCCTCCTTTGATAAAAACGGAAGTTTTAAGTTTGAAAATGARTTAGATATATAAACATGAAAAGTATACTTTAAATTTATTTTATGCAATATGATTTTGAATATTGTATTTATAGTTTGATCCAAAATGTCTTAATATATATATTAAGTCATAATATCATCRCTTAAAATTTATAGAAGGAATTAATAATCATTTATCGTATTGCAACATTATAAAATTATATTATCAAACATTTTAATCTAGTAAACTCTTAATTCAAGTCTTTTCAAGTCCTTGTAAGAAACTATCACAATGCTACCACTTTATACATAATCTTCCCGTCCCATAAAGATAAGCCTATACCCATTATAATGCAGATTAAGAAAGTTATGTAATATGGTTAAATTAATCAAATTCTCCTAATCCATAGAAAAAGAAAAAATAAATACTCTTTGTTGTCACAATTTATAAAGATGGGTTTAGAAAAGATAAATGTCATATGATGAATTGTTGAATCTTAAGAAGATAAATACCATTTAAGATAATTACTCCTTGTTGTTTCAATTTTAATGGCTAAAGAAAAATGCACCATAAAAAATTCATTGCTTGTGGCCCCTTTGATCTTTGGGATCCCCAAAAAAAACACTTGGCTGAAGTTAATTAGGCTATACGATGTTCCAATTTGGAGTAGAAAAATTGCTCCTTTGGTATTTAATATATTGTTATCCTTAAACATATGTCTTAAACAATTATCAAGATTATGTGTTAYATTGATGCATCATAAATTGAGGGCATATTAGGAATTGAAACTCTTTACAAATAGCAATAGGCCTGTAATTTGAAAGGAAAGAAAAAGAAAATAAGCCTATTTTTATAGGACGGAGAGTATTATAAAATTACAAATTGTTACATTACAAGTGTCAACCAACAACTTCTCCTAGGCCTGAGAGGAAGTCGGAACAGTAGCCGAAAGTCAAGTTCGTCCACCACGTGTCTATTCCGTATTTTCCAACTACTACTATTATAATAATAGGATTATTATTATTATTATTATCAACTCCCTTTACTTATGATAATTTTCAGCATATGCTAATTACTACCAACTAATTTTTATTAAATACTATTTATATATAACCAATAGAAAATTATTTAATAGAATTTCTTAGGTCCAAATATTGAAAAGAATAAGAATATGAGCAAATAAATCCTCGACAGAGTGGAAGGAAAGGAAAGCAAAAGTTGCAAGAGATATAGAGAAGATACAGACATCGCGGTATTACGAGTCCGGGATTTTCTCCTTCCCACGTGGCAGAAGTCATCCGCTTCCGAGAGGCTTTGCGACACGTGTTGCTCACTCCGTTATCCCATGTTATCTCACAATCGTCAAATTAACTGCCCTCGGGTGCTGGCGTCGCGTTACCTCCGAACAAGTTGTCTGATCCACGTCACGTGTTATTTCTAATTAGTCCACCTGTCTATCGTTTGACGAATTTRCGTTTCATTATCCATGCCCTTTTTGGTTATTTCAMTCTCGCAGAAATATTAAAATCATCGTCTTTCTTCCCAGTGTCCGCTCTCCTCTCTCCTCTCCACCTTTTTGCTCGCTGTTTTTCTTCTTTTATTATGGTTGTGGCCGTCACTGTCTGGCCTGCAAATTTTTTTTCCCAGAAATTAATTAATTTTGGTGAATTTAGGGTTAATTTTCTGAAATTTGTAAAACGTACTATTATTCTGTTGCTGTGTGATTTTTTGAAAGGAGAATGGGATTATCTCTTCCGGTTTCTTCATATGTTTTCTGCTTAGTTTTATTCATCCTGGGGAGGAAATAAAATCTGCTTTGCTTTTCAATTGGAATTTTCTGTTTTGGAGTTGCCAAGATTGTTTTTTAGCATTATCTCGTGCTTCAAAACTACATGGCTGAAGCGGAAGAGGATAAAGAGCAGTTTTCCTGGCGGACTAATGGATATTCGAAAGATCTGTTGCAGAGATTTGTTAACGGAATGAGAGTTCCAGAAAAAGGTAACAATGATGGGGGAGAAGCAGAGGARGAACTAGAGCTTAGCCTGGGGCTTTCTTTGAATGGGAAATTTGGCGTGGACCCCGAAAGAGCTAAAACGATGAAGCTAATGCGCTCTTCTTCAGTATCATACTTCATGCTCGATGGTAAAGAGAGCCAGGCGCGTGTTGGGCCAATTGTTACTCACGCGCCGTTGACAAGGACGTGTTCGTTACCGACGGAGACTGAGGAGGAGTGGCGGAAGAGGAAGGAATTGCAGTCATTAAGGCGTATGGAAGCTAAGAGGAGGAGAATGGAGAAACTAAAGTTTGTGAGGTCGGGGGCAGATAAAGTTGATTCGGAGGAGAATTCTTCTGAAGAAAACGGCAGTAATATTGAGAACAATGGTCCAGATTCAGTCAACAATTGTGCAAATGGAATTGCTAATGGAAAAAAGCCATTATCGCGAGGATCAATAGGATCACAAGGTAGTGGTTCCTCGGGGCTTTCTGAACTTGAGAATCAACCTATTCAAGGTAGCAACTTTTTCCCCTTTCTGTTGTCTTTTTATATTGGCTCTTCTTATTTTAAATTCCCTTGGTAAGTCTCCAGTCATATGAGGATATACTTGAAGGTTGCAGTAGTTTTGGAAATGTTTGAGATGCTGCACTTCTTCATGCTTGAATTTGGTCTTAATTTGTTCTTTTAGTAGCTTTCGAAGTGTCGGAGCTGTTGAAACCCTTTTTGCTTGATTTGGTTTTAATTTGTTGTGGTCCGTTATGTATCAAGCCATAAATGGAATTCACCTCTAGTAATTCCTTGCTCGGTTGGGGTTCCTTTCACAGTCTTACTGTGGTTGGAAATGGTTTTCTTTAAATTTGTTTTGCTGGTTTGGTTCTCTGTTCTTGAAAACCTATACCAGGCAATATTACGCTTTATACTACAAGATCAGGTTTGCGTACGTGGTGATAGATTGATGGCCGGGTTCGTGCAGCAGGCACTGCAGGGATCTGAATTTCTTGCTCATTGGAGTTGGGAACTTAGGGGATTTTATGATGTGCAAAATACATGTTCCTGCAAAAGTTGGAGGAAGAATGGGGGTTGGTTTTGATGGTGCTATTTTGGTTGGTTTCCAGGGCCTCTTTTTTTTGGGACATTAGTGACGCTGTGTATTGATAAAGTGGATTATTTTTTCTACCACATCCTCATACCCCCATGGTAGAAGAGTTACAGAGTCAGGCCTTGTGAGAAATTTCACTTATTGGGGTGAAGATGAAAATTAGAAAAATTCACATTCACATTCGGGTCTAAATTTTAGATCCATTTTTATTCCATGGTTTCAATATCACATTTATTGACCTTTAATTATAGAATTAAAGAGAGTTCCTTGAATTCCCTCGTGCATCTGTTGTTATTTGTTGCTGCAGCTCTATGTAGCGGCATTTAGAGGGTGACTTTCTCCAAGTTTCCTTCCTTTTGTTCTTCTAGTGAATTTTGAAGATTGAGGATGGTAGTTGAGAATGGTGTACTTAAATCAGTTTTTTTATTAGTTTTTTACGACCTTTAGCAGTAATTTATCGGGTAAATGACTAGATAGCGTGTGAGATTACCAGCATCTGGGTATGCCTTACTAGATATGAATCTGGCAATGTGTTTTGTGTTTCTTCCCTTTAGTCTATATGATTTATTGTTCTGACACTCGGTGTCCATATTGCTGCAGTAAAACATAACAACGAGGGTGGGAGCCCTTCCAGCAGGCATTGTCAGCCCGTGCAAAACAAGCAGAAACCTGCTAAAGCTCCAGCCACAGCAACTGAGAAGACGGTAACCATGTCCTCGGGAGCTAACAAGGGAGAAAAGGGATCAAAAGACGGGATAAAAAATCTCATGCTTGATATGCCTTGTGTGACAACAATAGGAGATGGACCAAATGGAAAAAAGATTGACGGACTCTTGTATAGATATCGGAAAGGAGAGGAAGTAAGCATAGTGTGTGTTTGCCATGGAAGCTTCCTTTCTCCAGCTGAGTTTGTCAAACATGCGGGTGGCGGTGATGTAGAGCACCCCTTGAGGCATATAGTTATTAACTCTTCCCCTTTCTTGTAAGAATTTTATGGTTATATATGTTCAACCTTTATAAAGGCTGTGACATAGAATTGATGATGATTCTTCTTTTACAATTTCCATTTCGGACTTCATATCAGCATGTGTTTCGCTGCGCATATGTTGGTTGTATTTTTTTGTGTTAACCAGACAGCTGCTCTGTAGAACTAGAGACCGGTCGTATGACTGTCTCGCTGTTTTCTCAAGATCACAAGTGTAGTGCTTTCCTCTTCGTTGGCATCGGAATGATTTTAACACTAGAAACAGCGGAACACAACGAGTCATTTCTCAGATAAGAAAGGTAGCACGATTCCTGAAATGCAGCAAATTAATCCGTCGGAGTTATAATTTCAAAATAGCCGAAATATAAGTAAGTTTATACTAACTGGATGACGGCTTAGGATTCTGTTCTTTTCCATCAGATTTACTCTCAAATGCAGGTGAAAAATGCGAAAGGAAATAAGAGAGAGATTACGGGGGACATAAGAAGTTAGAGAGAGSGAGCGATAGACTTTCTCAGTTTTAGGAAAACCCCATTCGAGCTACAAACTATACAAAGGTATTTTAATTTGGCTATCTGAGCATAATCCAAATATCAAGAATTGTTTCGGTCAGAGATGGAATCTGCAAATACCTCTCATCTTTGCTTCTTATTAAACAACAGCAAACAGAAATCAGATGCATGTATACAATCTTGGGAAACAAATATCTGCATTCTTCTGCAGATCCATCAGTGAACCCCCTAATCAGGGACATGATACGGAAAAATGGGGGCAGAATCTATACTACAATTTACAAGCACCTAAATTTTGAATCTGAACCTAGTGGTAGCCGAGGAAGACCTCTYAATGCACCTCCGCTATAAAAAGCGCAAGGCCACCCAATTACAATGGGAATTACCCTTCTATGCATCATTATGTCAATCAGCCTATATATAGCTAGCAAGATGGAGGYTGGAGTTGCTTTAGCCGTCTTACAACTTGCTTCATAGTAGGTCTGGTAGAAAGAGAGTCCACTGTGCAGACAACTGCTAGGTGCAGAACTTCAACTAAATCATCATGTGGGCCTGCATCCCAAAGCCCAGCAGTGAAGAATTCCTTGGCGCGACCTTGCCTCAAGAGCATGCATGCCCAGGCTACAATATTGAAACCATTCCCATAMGGTGAAAATGAGGGATCAAGAGCTTTCTTATCTGAAATTAGCTCGAGCAGCACAACTCCATAACTATAGACATCGGCCTTGTCAGAGACACGGCATGTCATAGCATATTCAGGAGCAACATATCCAAAAGTTCCAGCCACACCTGTTGTGGCATGTGTTTCTGAAGTTCCTAACAACCTGGCCAAACCAAAGTCAGATAAATATGCAGTAAAGTCCTCATCCAACAAGATATTACTTGGCTTCACGTCACGATGAAGAACACGTGGCACACACTGATCATGAAGATATGCAAGTGCACGGGCAATGTCCAGAGCAATCTTGTGCAGTATCCTCCAATCCACAGCCCTTGTCGATCTTTCTTGAATAAACTTCTCCAAATTGCCTCCTGGCAAATAATTGTATATAAGAAACATCTCTGTTTCGCTGGCATGATAGCCAATCAAAGTCACAAGATTCGAGTGACGGAGTCTTCCCAGAGTCTTGATTTCTGCATCAAACTGTTGAACTCCTTGGAAACGTCCTACTGCCAGCCGTTTTATAGCCACTAGAACTCCTGGTGCAATCTCAGCCTTGTATGTTGCTCCAAAGCCTCCATTACCAATGCAATTACTCGCATTGAAATTTGCTGTGGCCCTTACCACATTCTCAAATGTCAGTGGAACACCAATGTCTGTAAAAACGGTTACTTCCTTCCTGGTAGAGCCCCCAACTCTAGACCTGGGGTTATACTTTCTTGTATAAAAGAAGAGGACAATAAGAGCAAGAAGGACAGAGAAAATGGCTGCTGCAGATGTTACAGATGCAATCTCAATTGAGTTGAAACCACCATTACCACTTTTCTGGGTTGGAGTTGCAGATGGAGGGGGGGCATAATTTTGTGTATCCCCAAATCTTCCCTGCTGATCCGTTGATGGCGATGTTAAAGAGAACATATGGCAAGACTGAAGGAAAGGATTTCCAAGGATGCTGTTGCATTTCATCAAGTTAGCATTTGAAGGAAGTGGTCCAGAAAGATTATTGAATGACACATTGAATGTTGAGAGTGTGGTGACATTGACCAAAGCAGGGGGAATCTGGCCTGATAGTTTATTGTTGTTGAGAAGGAGGACAGTTAAATTCTTCAAGTTTGCAAGATCTTTTGGTATCTCACCAGTGAGGGAATTTGATGAAAGTTCAAGCACTTCTAGGGAGAACAGCTGTCCCAATCTTGTGGGGATGGATCCAGTCAAGTTATTGCCAGCTAAAGAAAGATATCTTAGATCCTTTAACTGGCCAAGGCTGCTGGGTATTGGAGCCTGGAGAAGGTTCCAACTCATATTGAGAGCAACAAGTGATACCAAATTCCCAATAGCAGGAGGAATGGGTCCAATAATCTGATTCCAGGATGCATCCAACAGTTTCAGAGACCCGCAAATTGCACCAATGTCAGCTGGGATCTGACCAGAAAACCTATTTTTGCTGATATTAAGAATCAAACCATTCAATTGGCCACATTTCTCAAACATSTCTCCAGGAAACGGCCCAGAGAGATTATTGCTACCAGCAAAAAATGCATAAACTGTCTTCCCTGATAACCTATCAGGTGCAATTGGCATAGACTGTATGGTGCCAGTAAAGTTATTACCACCAAAATTATGAAATACTGCAACACTCATACCATCTCCAAATAACTGAACAGGATTTTCAGCATGACTTCGTTGTGAAAAATATGACAAATATGAAGACGAGGGATCATTGATATCACCATTAACAGGCATGAGATGAGAACAATTACTGGAAAACTTGGGAATTGAACCTGACAAGTGATTACCACTTACATCAAACAAAGTCATGCAAGGAACTGGAAGATTCTCAACAAGTTGCCCAGTCAGCCTATTTGAACTCAAATCAAGGAAATGGAGGTTTCTGCAATTGCTAAAAGCATCCAAGATCTCCCCCTGATAGAAATTCTGAGCCAAGTTTACCATCTCCAAGCTATCACATTTGCCCCAATTTTTAGGCAAGTCTCCATCAAGAGTTGTCCTCGGAACCCATAACATCCTCAAACTTGACAGACTGGCAATTTCCTTTGGAATTGTACCCTCGTAGAAATTATATTCATCATTTGTGAAGGCCAAATTTCCCAAAAATCCTTCACCTCCTGATCTCGAAATATTAGGAATAGGATCCCACAAGTTTGATAATACTAGGATGGATAACCTGGAACAATTTCCGATCTGAGCTGGTATGGCACCGCTCAAGCTGTTCCTCGACAAATCCAAAACTTCAAGCTGATTAAGCAGACCAAGCTCGGGTGGAATATCTTCCTCCAACAAATTAGAGTACAACAGGAGTGACCGCAATCGTCCACAATTCCCCAAACTACTCGGAATTCCTTCAGTCAATAGATTACCAGCCAACTCTAAATGCTCAAGTTTGCCACAGTTGTGACCAATCTCAATAGGAATTGCCCCAGTAAGCTGATTAAAGGACAAGTACAGCCCCCTCAGATCCCTGAATCCACCAATAAACCCTGGAATAGTCCCGTTCACGCGATTTCCAACTAAATTCAAGATTTGCAGGCTTACACAGTTTAAAAATGAATCCGGAATCTTCCCTACKATCCTATTAATCCCCAAATTGAGAACCCGCAAGTTTCTCAACCCCTTAAACTGAATTGGYAGTGATCCAGAAAAGGAATTCCCCTCAAGATCAAGAACTTCCAGCTTCTCCATTTCCCAAATTTCCACGGGAATTTCACCGCCGAGTTCATTAAAAGGGAGTGACAGAACCCGAAGCTCAGTGAGTTTTGCCACGGCAGTCGACAATTTACCGGAAATTGTAGCTTTGCTATTCAAACAAGCCCTTCGAATTCCGAAGCCGTACAATGGAAATTGAGAAATTCTAGCACAAGAAAGAGAAGGCGAATTACCTCCTCCGGTGATATTCAAAGCCACCACACGAGAATTGGCGTCGCAGGCCACTCCATACCAGAAGCAGTGACTAGAGCTGGTGCTTGAGTCCCAGCTGGAAAGCAGTCCTGAAGGGTCCAAAAGTGAGGCCTTGAACTCCAAGAGAGCTGATTTATCCGAATAAGTAGCCCAAACTGCATAGTTCTGAGCTAATAAGCAAACCCAGATGAGAATCAAGAGCTTCAAATGGTACCATTTTATGACAGAAAAACGACGACCCATTACTGAAACCCCAGAAGGGTCCTCAAGAAACCCAACCAAAGACCAGAAACCCTAGCCTTTGACCCTCTCCCTCCAAGCYGATTTGGAGMAAGAGAGGTTCTCTTTGAGCTGTTTGAGGAAAAAACCCGAACAAACCTTAACCCTAATTTTCGATTTACTTTGCTTCCTTGTCTGTGAACAGAGTAAAGAGAGAGAAAGCACAGGAGAGAGAGAGCAAAGAAGGAAAGAAAGAAAGACTCAACTCAGCTCAACTCAACTCAACAGTGGGTTGTTGTCGTTGTACTTCTTCTTTGAGAAAACGCGTTGCTGTTTCCTATTCCCCATTTTTAGGTTTTTTACAAAAAATAAAAATAAATAATTTTTTCATATCTTTATTCCTCAAAACTACTGCTATAGAGATTTTTGATTTTCATTATCTGGGTTAGTCTTTTCAGAAGAAGTGTGATGTGGGGCCCAAATGAACAGAACTTGTTGGGTGAAGGAGTAGGGACCGTTGCCGGTCAATAAATGCATCAASCCGTCAAGAGGTCAATGTTCTCCAAAGTCCCGAGCACGCTCCGAACCCGAAGCCTTAGGTTTCATTGGTCCGAAGATTCCACTGCAAGGCTACCTGCCTCCACGTCAATATCATGCAAAGCCTTCCAACAATAGTATTTTTGAGAAGGCTAGACGCAAAACAAGAATGAAATTAGATATTTATTTCTAAAAGGTTGAGAATAAAAAAAATGAGGAAATAAAATGGTATTTTTTTGTAACAAAAATTTAAAAATATTAATCACGTGTAAAATTTTAAAAATTACAAAGGGCAACTCTTAGCTTATAGATGTACACTGATTTTATCTTTAATATTATTATTCGTATAGAAGAGAGTTTACATTAGAAGTTTCGAAAACGTCTCAAAATGGAGGTAAAAAAATTTGGTAGCCTAGGCCAACGTGGCCCATATCAGTATTTTTCGTTATTTTAAAGAGATTTAAGAATATTGAGAAATTTTTTAATATATCTTCTCATATTCTTTCGATTATATTTCAATTTGAAATTTTCTTGTGGTAACGAGGATGGAAAGATAAATTCTKTTAAAAGATAATAATGACAAAATGCATGCATATATATTTTTATTTTTTTAAACTTTATTAACTCTTCAAATAATACATATAGACGTATTGAAGTTATTATTCATATRCCAAATATGATATATAAATTTACTCGTATATATATTATTTCCTAAATGGCTATGAATTGGACTAATTAACTGCAAATTGACATTAGATGATTTTTCGACCAGAAAGAAAAAGCTTAATAAGTTAATAATCTCCTGCTAATCATAGGGATGAACAACTAAAATATTTTTTCTAATTGAAAGACGGAGTCCACTAGTCATGGAGCAGCCAGCTCTAGTTCACGTTTGGTGAAATAGAAAAAGAGTTGGCAAAAGGTCTCAATGGTCATTTGCCCCAGCAACAAAATTAATGCTTCCAAGTAACTCTGGAAATAAATAATATTCAATCTCTTATCCAAACATGTAACTAAAGTCCTACTCATTGGAATCATCACTCCTACATCAATAAGATAAGAGTATAATATTGCTAATAAACCCCGCGGATTCAGCTGTTCCATGTGAAGGAGGAACTGGAAATGTACTCGTGGTGCTGTACACAAGGGTGGAGTTAATGGTTACTCGATCATCTACTTTCGTTCCTTTGTAATCAAAATTTTAAAAATGTATTTAAATTAGTTTTAGTGTGCAATTAAAAACCTTTTTTTTATTGAGGAAAGAAAAGTCGGAAAAATTGCCGGGCAAATTTTTCATGCACTTGCAATTCCAATTGATTCATTTACAATTTTTAAGATTATTTGAACTGCACAAAGCAGAGATGCCAAACAAATTCACAGTAGATCATCTGATGTAATGTGGCAGCTGAGCTTAAGACACAGAAGAATCAGCTTCAAACATTAAAATCTGAAACTTCTGTTGCATGAGGTAATGGAAATCTACTCTAAAAAGTTCATACCTATTGAAAAGAACCATAACTCTCCCTAAATATTAACTAGTATCTCAACAGCATCGTGGCCAACATGAGAAGCAAGAAAACCAACTGTTGTGAGCTGCTTTAGGGGGTGGTTGAGGATCTTGGGGTTCTGACTGGGATTCCTCGGGTTTTTCAGCAATGGCCTTCAAGGAAGCACTTTTTCCGCCTTCGTTTGTGTCCAATCTGGAAAAGATAAAGCTGAATTAGTAGTAGTTCTTCAGATGTTGTGTTGCATGAAACAGCATAGCTTGTATTCACCAGGAAAGCCAATTCAGGACTTGGATAATGATCAAAGTTACCATTTCATYAATGTCCATAGCAATTGAGAAGAGATAGCTTACACTGGGAAAGCAAAAGATCCACTRCTAGTTCCGCTCTCATTGGACACACGAGGAGCACTAACAGAAATACGAGTCCCATCAACTGGCATYACTCCTTTGCCTTCTGATAAGTTGGAGGAATTAGTAGATAGATGAGATTCCTGAGCACCAGCAACKAATGTTTTGTCCGTCTGCCCAGGGGTAATCTTCAGTGGTTTCTGGGATTCCTCTCCTGCTGCAGATTCCTCCCTTATATCTACACTCTTCTTATCCATTTCTGATACTGCTTCGAGAACAGGGGGTAGATTGATAGTGAAGTTGTTTGACTCAGATTTGRCTTCAGATGCATTATGCATATGTAAAGGCGAATTGTTCAATTCTTCTTGTTTACCGTCCCCTAACATAACAATATGCTCTCTAGAGAAGCTAGAGTTCCCCATATGGATACTGAACAACGACTCATTTGAAGCAACACTCCATTCCATAGGTGTCGTCGGTCTATTTGAAAAGATTGATGATGGAATACGATGCGGATCATAGCCTGATGCGCGGCCCATTGTTTGAGTTACAGGGGATTTCATAGACATGCTCCACTCAGGAGTCGGTGGCAGAAGTTCCCTTGAAAACGAATTCCCAGGTCCAGCCCGTGGAGATGCACTTACCATGCTCCACTGAGGTGTCTGAGTAGAAACATCAGGTGGTGATGTGCTGTCTGATCGAGGTGATTGAGGAAGGTCAGATTTGGTAAAGGAACCATCAAGACGGTCCTCTTCTCCATCATTTAATTCCAGTGGATCTCTCGACATAGATGACGATGATGAGGAGGATGAGGATGATGAAGAAGAAGCTAAACCTTTATTCTTGCCTTCTATGCTTGCTTTGTGCTCATCATGCTTAGCCTCTCCGAGTACTTCTAAACCTGAAATTATGCCTTCTTTTGCTGGATTATTATGGTCATGCTTAGCCTCTGGATGTACTTCTAAACCTGAAAGTAAGACTTCTGTTGTCGATTTTTTATCATCACGGATAGCCTCAGGATGCAATTCGGAACTGGCAACGGTGCCTTCCACAGTTGCTTCATGCTCATTGCTTCCATTCTTAAGGTTGGATTCCATCATTTGTCTGACCAAAACAGGATCTCAGTACTTGCACAATCTCAAGTAATACAATGGTTTGCTGCACCAGATAGTTAACAAAACAGAATTAGTGTATAGATAAAACAAAAGATAACTTTGAATAATAGAAACTCAAAACTTTCATAAATTGCAATGACAAACAAATTCAAAACAATTGAATAAATTTGAAAGTGCCCACCCATATGCAACATAAGTATAAACATTCCAAGGTAGTATAGGGTTACTGCAAATGTACTACTTTCAATGTTCTGCTTGTAATACAGTCCAGAATGATAAAATGATAATCAGGCACCTGGCTTAAAATGCATGAAACTATAAAACTGACTTGTCAGCTGACATGGTTCTGACTGTGCATTTAAATATATATTAACAAACATTTTCAAGTGCTGCGTAAAACATTGTGCCASGCAACGGAGTAGGAGATTCAATTTGAAGTGAATGGAGCACAATCGATATAAGGAGTTCTGGTTTGAGAGAAAGCGGACCAGGGTTGTCTAACATAACTGTGGTTTATGAATTTTATGTATAAAGTGGCATCTTGTTTGTTATATGTTTTCTTTATTCTTTAGGATTCAGGCCTTGGATGAGCAAGTTCAATATGTGATGTTGGCCAAATTTATCGCTAAGTTATAGAGCTGGAGCCTCCATCAAAGAGAACCAATGATATACTTCTTCCAGTTCTATCAGCCTCTTAATATATAGCAAGGTTGAAAAAGGTACCCTTTATCATAAAATGAAAGAGACAGATAATTATTAACAGATTAATTACTACGTTTACATATTTATCATCAAATTCTGAATTTATTAACATTTAGTGGCTACATCCAAAAGGTATCATGATGATCATCCCCCCCCAAGTACATGTTATGTTTAAGGCCAAGAATTCAGCAACCTATATATAAAAAAGCTGCAGAAGAAAAATATTTTCTGCAGACACCCTTGGCTTAAAATGGTATACAGAGTTATATGGTCAGGAGGTAGGCAACAATTTTGAGTTCTTAAAATCCAAGAGAGCCACGTTATGAATTCCCCGAGTCTATAAAGCTACGCCAACAAAGATAGAACCATATGAAATGAATCATTCCTGATCAAAAGCATAAACCCTCTTAAATAAACAAATATTGTGAACAATTCTTTTGGCATGCTGCGCTATACTTTCTAAAACATCCTGTATTTAATGTCGTCCAAAGCCCCCTTGAATTATCAAACACAAGTACCCAAAGAGAAGAAACAAAGAACATCAAACGTGCCTGAATATTAAAGAAAACGCTTGAATTTCCAATTAGCCTTGATGATAATGATAACGATGATGATGATGATCAGTAATGTCCCTTTGTGCGAAGAAAGCAGCCCCTTTCCCGCAACAAGGGTACACGCAAACGAGAATAAACTATGTATATATGATAGAAATGTGAATCAGAAATCGGCAGAGGAATTATTCAGGGGATTGGGATAGGAAGACGAGGACTTCTTTAGGGTTTATTCTTGGAATAAATTTTCTGGTAAAGAAAGGCAAAGCGGCCATTTCGGTTTATGCTTTATCATTTCCTTGCGTAACGAACTCCATCCTGGCCGTTAGCGCCAATTTTCAGTTTTGCCGCCATTATAACGCGGGAAGGTCATTATGCCTTGAGACAGTTTTTACAACAATTTTAGTTTTATGAAATTAAGGATCATATCAAATTTTTAGAAGAGAGTATATTTGAATCGTGGCATTATATAAATATATATAAAATAATAAAATGAGAGTTTTGTTGAAAATTTTACTTTCTATTTAATCTATAATGCAGTTTATTGACACGATTTGTAATCCGAAGGATACTATAAAAGAAAAAGGTAAAGTTTAATATTATAGATAACTAATTAATCAGGTATAATTTCAATCAACGAAATAATATTACTCAATTACTTTGTTTTGTATAGATATGGTAATAAAGCATAAGTGGAGGTTATTCTTGAGAATATGAAGAACAATGAGGGTAGAAAGGGAGAGTTAGACGTTTGAGGTTCAAATTATTCTCTCATTATCTCTGCTTCATCCAAGAACAGGAGCTGAAAAATGTATTCCACCTTTGGTACTTCCATTTTCTCTATTGAATAGGGGCGGAGCCTACAGTTGGGGTTTGTGCTAATAGAATGGAGGGAGTTCTTGAAACATGGCTATCTAGCATTAGTACACACCAAGTCATGGGTAAGCTCAATCCACTTCTGGTCTTGAAAACTTTCTGGGAAGTATGAATAACCTCGTTTACATCCAAGGAGTCGGAACTTGAATGTGTTTATGCAGGGACAGAGGCACTGGGGCAACACAATCAACTTGTGTTCTGTCAGCCAAGGTCACAATCTGTTTCTCAGCGATTGAAGTTTCTAGAAGTCCATGGAGTTCCCCTTATGACCAGGAACATGCAATTGAGCAGTGTAGCTAAGGTAAACTAATTTTCTCTGCGGTTTAACTCAATTTGATCCAACCCCTCTTCGAAGTTCATGTCTTTTCCTTCTTACTCCTTGTGACATTTTCCCAGCCTTGTTAAATTCTGGATGTTTGCTGCTTCTGTGGCTTCTTAATTTGTTTGCTGAGTATGGTACAAATGAGTTTAATTGAGCGGTGTAGCTAAGGTAAACTAATTTTCTCTCAGGTTTAACTCAATTTGATCCAACTCCTCTTCGAAGTTCATGTCTTTTCTTCTTACTCCTTGTGACATTTTCCCAGCCTTGTTAAATTCTGGATGTTTGCTGCTTCTGTGGCTTCTTAATTTGTTTGCTGAGAATGGTACAAATGAGTTTAATTTGCCAGAGAATTAATGTTTTTTTTTTTTTTTTCCTTTTTCCTCTCTCCTCTCCCCCCCACCCCCGAAACATCAACCTCTCCCCGGGGCTTATTATTGTGTCTATGGGTAATGAAAATATGTATTGAAGGTTTCTGAGCACATTATCTTATCCTGAGTTTTTGTTTCTCATGTTTTCTAATGATCAGTTGTGTGCCGCAAGGAGGAGAAGAGCAAACATACAGACCGATACCTATGTCTTCATGGAACCTGGGAAAGCCGAGGAGTTCGTGACCGAGGAAGAATTAAGGTCCAGGTTGAAGGGGTGGCTTGAAAATTGGCCAGGCAAGGCCCTGCCACCTGACCTTGCAAGATATGAATCCATCGATGATGCTGTTCAGTTCCTAGTAAAGTCTGTTTGCGAACTTGAAATTGATGGAGACGTAGGTTCAATTCAGTGGTATGAAGTTCGCTTGGAATAAAAATGCTATGCAGTTTTATAACATCCACAAACGCTACAGATTTTGAAGCATAGTATTGCTTGAAGGTGTAATAACAATTCCAACTGAAAAATTTAAGTCATTCAATTCCATCAGTTCTTGAGATTTGATTAAATTCTGGCGCAAAACGATTCTCAATCTCTCTCAATAGGGCAATTTTCTCACTAAAATTTAATTGTATTGTTCAGGGTATAGAGAAAACCACCTCCTGAGAATTCAGCAGAGTAAAAAGATCAAAAGAAGTTGAAACAAAATCAAGAGAATGGGAAGAACGTATATCCACTGGAACTTTACATTTCTGAAACCGAGTAATTATTCGTCGAAAGTAGCCAAAGATCAAGAACCATTCATCAAAATTGGAAGAGTCCAGCCTCCTGAAGTTGAAAACTTTGAAGCTGCAGGAACATGAATGGGAAATAACATCCATTAATTCTGAAGAGAGGAAAAAATACGTGGAGAAAAAGTAGTTCATCATTTCATCGACATACAGTTGTTTCAGGAAAGATGATGAAGTCCTAAACTTACACACCTTAGGTTGAGTTCTAAAAGGAGGTAAGAGTCCGTTCGGTTTTCTGCTCCAAGCAAGAAGTCCTTTCGAAACAGGAGACATCATAAGATCAGTTGGACTGGTGTATCTGCAAGAGATTAAACATAACCTTTTTCTTTATGCATATGTAAATCAAGAGAGACGACGAGAGGAAATTAATAATTATGTGAAGACAAGGTACCTCTCAGGATACTTGAATGCCTTGGGGACCTTAAGATGATCCGGGGTGGTGGCAGGTTTGCAGCAGACATCTCTCGGAGGACTTTGAGAAGTAGGATTGCTCGGAGGTTGCAGTTCATCTGAGGTTTTACTTTCTTGAATAACGGTTGTGCTGGTGTTGGTCTCTGCTTGTGGTGGTGTTTCCGGGATTTTCTCCATTGAACTCTGCAAATCCATGCTTCTCTGTAATAGTTGTGTATTAGACTGACACTAGAGAATCAAGAAGAAACACAGAGAGACAGAGGAGCAGAGACCAGTATACAACTTTGGAAGCTTTGAGATTCTTTTATATACGTTGAGAAGGAGAAGAGTTGTTGGGAAGGTGACCGTTTGGATTGGAAGGGTGCATCAACGGTCGGAATTTGGGTTAAACGTCAGAAATGGTTTTCTTTTTGTCTTTTTACGTCATACATGGTGCCAATATAAATATTTTAATTTAAAAAAAAAAAGAATTCAAACAAGAGTCAGCAAGTCCATGGTCTGAGTTTGGGTACGTTTCAACTTCTAAACCCATTAAACATCTGTTACTATATGTGGCCTCAGGTTCTAAGCCCAGCCCTTATTTAGCAGCCCGTTGGGTCCACGCTTGCAGGTAAATCTTCTTTTCTTTTCTTTTTTTTTTCTCCCAAAATTTTTATCTAGTTGGAAATCCTATGAAAAATCCTTGCTCCAAGAAAAATATATAAAATAAAACATATATGACAATCAAATAATTATTTATATATCATTCGATGTCAATGAGTCCAATYCAATCCTTTCATTTTCATAAATCCCAATTAAATCAATTTCCATTTCAATTCTTTTCATTTTATACTCATAGCATGATAGTTATGTAGAAGCAATAAATAGATCGGAGAAATGTAATAATTTTGACTCCAACAATGTTCGTAAAATTTRACTTTTATTTTTTAAAAAAATATGATTMGAAACTCTTTTAAAATGAATATTATAAATAAAATGGAAYGCRAAATTTTTTTTGATCTACTTACTATCTTTAAACGGTTGGATTTCATAATATACGGTTACTTATAAGTTTAGTAAGCAGTAATAATTTTTTGAATATACTCAAGCATTTAACCCAATTAATTCAACTGAAAAAAATACGTAATCAAATCATGTGATATTTTATYATTTATCTATATTTAATAAAAAAATTCGACATTTCTAGTGAGACACTTGGTTATTTATCGTTTGAATAAGGTCTCACTCGTATTTTTTCTTCTCCTTTTTGTTTGTAGCAAAATTCAGATAAGAAATCAACATGGGGAAGTGTGGAGCYGTCGTTTATCGATACTCATAGTTAAGGTTAAGCAGGCATGATCTGATCSACGAGGCGAATCTGACTGTGACTTTGCATTGACCGGTCTACTATTATGGCCATGGAATCGTCAAAGGCCCCAAAGGCCCACCGCAGCAAAGCATGAAACTAATTAGATCATCATCATGATTTATTAGAACTAGATTGCTGGTAAAGGTAGAGACTTTTGTCACTCAAATAGGGTAAAATATACCCACGAAGCTGCGCTGCAATGAATGAAGGAGGTGTGATTGAAACCCAAAAAACAAGAAGAAACTTAGTCAACAGAGGCAGGTATAGCAAATCCAGGAACGGGCTAGTGAGCTCAGAGGGCCGCTGCAAAGTTAAATAAATTGGTTCTGTGATTGTGAACCCACGAGATGATGACGCATTCTCTGCCTTCTTCTGTTGCCTTTCTACAGTMTCTCTTCAGATATATATGATCTTTTTGAGCTGAGTATAAATGTTATTAGCTCCAAGTTTATGATTCAAGAAACTTGTATTTATCTTCTGTTTCTGCACACGAGAGCAAAAGGGCAGTGGTGTATCTGAAAATGGCAAGGTGATCAAAGGCCATTATGATGGCTATTTTGGATACGCATTGCTTTTCCAAATTCATTATTTGATAGTCACGAGCTTTCCCCACGCTTTACTTTATTCCTTTCTAAATTTAGCAGGGCCGTTGATGACTTTTTTTTTTTTCATAGCCTCCCCTGCATCATCTGGTTTTATTTTGTACTAGTACTTAATTAATAGATGAGAATTCAAGTTTAAATACTTTATATCCCTTGAAAACGGTGATTGAGGGGTGGATTTGTCTTTTACAATCGCGTAAATGATCATCTTCTCATGCATAGAAATAAATCTCCATCTCTCTCTTATTTATTCTGAGTAGCATTATATGTTGTCATAGACTTGCAACAGMGACCGACCTTCACTTCACAGCTCACACATTACAAAAACAATAAGGGTAGCAAATCTCCTCGCTTGCTACTTACCAGGAGCTAGCAAGGGAGGACTGCTGCTTCAATGGCCCAGGAAAAGAGTATTGTTTTTTTGGTTATTTCTCTTCTCATGCTGCTTGCAAGTGCAAGTAGATATCAAGAGGAAGAAGAAGCGGATAGAATAACAGCTCTTCCTGGGCAGCCCAAAGTCTCCTTCCAGCAATTTTCTGGCTATGTTACTGTGAATGAAGTTGCCGGTAGAGCCCTCTTTTACTGGCTCACTGAAGCGGTRGACGAGTCCTTGTCGAAACCCTTGGTGGTTTGGCTCAATGGAGGTTAGATCTCCCCGTGTGTCTCTGTGCTTGCTTGCTTGTTTGTTTGTGTCTTTACTTCTCTCTCTCTCTCTATCTCTTTCTCTCTGTTTGTGTATGTGTGTCGTATGTGCTAGTTTTGATGTAGAAAAAGAGCTAGACATAAAATTTTGTCCTCAAAACTGACATCCTTAGCTGATTACATTTGAGTTTTTCTTGTTTGAAGCTTGGACCTTCATAACCAAGCTCCATCTTCCAAAAAAACTTGTAGCTAGAAAAGCAAAGCTCAGCTTGCATCTCTTTAGCAAGTTTAATAAAGCTACAAGATCTTCTTTCACTTCCCATTCCCTGTCTTCCTCACAAACTCTTTGCCATTTCTGATACTTTAAGGTCGGAACACTGTTGTACGTTTTGCTTGAAAACATTGTACTCATGGTGGAACACAGTGAGAGACCACGCCAGCTGGATAGGATGGATTAGGGGGCAGGGGTTGCTCGCCTTACACACAAGACGTATGGTGGGAGTTTATGACCCTAACTACCCACGACGGACAAACGCAGTTCAAAGTTAAAACCTCATGAATCATGATAAACAATTAAAGACACCCCAACCCCCTGAACTCTATCCTTGTTGGAATCCTTACTAGGGCTTCTCTCTCCCTCCCCCCAGCATTTACGTTGTTGCATGGAGTTACCAGAAAATATTTAATGCCCGAAAGCAACCAATGAAGTTGATCATTTATTAGTACGCATACACTGCGGTTCTGCTATAGGAGTAGTCTATAGAGACTTTGTCAGCATGCGTGCTGGACTAAATTTAGAGCACTTGCATGCACAAGCCAGCTGCAAACCATCCTTTTTATTGCTACTGCCATTGGAAGTAGTATATCATTTTTTATTCATGTTGTTCTGATATTACTGTGTTTAATGTGGGCAATGCAATTATCTTGAGGCTCTTTCTTTTGATATATTGAGAATGGAACGGGGACTGGACATWTCTTTATTCACTCAGCTCGAGTCTTTAACGTCGAAAGATGATGATTTTGGTGTCGGATATGAAGAGAAAAAAACTATGGGAGAAAAGTTGCAATCTCATTAATGTCATTTATTTTGCTCGAGTACATGAATTGACTTGAAATCAAAAGGTTTCCAGGTCCAAATTTACATAGCATATATACAAGTCCCTTAATTGAAATATCATTTCAGTTTTCATTTCTCAACAAGATTTGTAGCTAGTAATTGTTACTGGGACTTGTATTACCATCAAATTTCGGCGTTGCATACAAAAATATTGTATTATCTTGGTTTCACCGTGTTCAGGTCCCGGCTGCTCCTCCGTGGCTTATGGCGCGTCTGAAGAAGTTGGCCCCTTCAGGATAAACAAGGGAGCCTCGGGTTTACATCTGAACAAATTCTCATGGAACAGACTAGCTAACTTGCTATTCCTGGAAACTCCGGCTGGTGTCGGCTTCTCCTACACCAACAGGTCTTCCGATATCCTTGACACAGGGGATCGCCGCACTGGTACTACCACCACCTGCATCATTTTGTGGCATGGCTGTTAATTAGATTAGACATCATACTGTCATTGTTTTTACTGGATGGAGTTGTAACAATCTGTTAACCGTCCAAATTGGTAGCCCAWGTCTTGAGTCTTCAGTACCATTGTTTGACGAGAATTGGGGGGTGCGGGGGTTGTGGGGCAAGTTTGTTAGAGTGGATAGTCATGTGTCACCATTTTGACTCCTTCGCCAAATCAATGATGGCGAAGCACTATATGTCATGTTGGAGAAGCATAGATACACAACTTGGCTTTTGATCTTTCTGTGGCCAGTCAACTTTTAGCATATCTAGTCAATATTGCCTCGATTACCTAATGCGAGACTTGGATCATGGGAAGTCATGGGGTCACCATCATATGGATGTATACACCCACTATGAGATTAGGAACAATATACTTGCTTTGAATCCAAATTTGCTCGTGTAGAACATCATGTTTTAACACGTTGTCCWTCTATGATTAGCCAAGGATTCACTGAAGTTCTTCCTTCGATGGATGGATCGCTTCCCTCGATACAAGAAAAGAGATATCTATCTCACTGGAGAGAGCTATGCAGGGCATTACGTTCCTCAGCTGGCAAAAGCAATAGTGGACTACAACGCAAAGTCCAACAACAAAATTAATCTCAAAGGGTTTATGGTACTATATGTACCACTCCATTCATTTCTCTGGGCTTCCTAGTATCTGATACTGCATGATCTGGGCCTTAACTTTTGTAATGAATGAATTGCAGGTGGGAAATGCAGTTACAGATAATTACTATGACAAGCTGGGAACGGTGACTTACTGGTGGAGCCACGCCATGATCTCCGATAAGACCTATCATCAACTGGTAAGCACGTGTGACTTCCGGCGCCAGAAGGAATCAAACGAGTGCGAATCATTGTACTATTATGCCATGGACAAAGAATTTGGCAACATTGATCAATACAACATCTATGCTTCCCCTTGTAACAACTCCGATGGTAGCACCACTGCTACGACTACCCGACATTCCATGCGCTTGCCCCATCAACCTTATCACCGCGGGGTACATCTCTACTTCATTGCTTACTTCCTGCCTTTCGGCCGTGATTTCTTTATGAGAAACTCCCATCACAGAAGGTGGCATATTTTTCTTTTGCAGATTTTTAGACCCATGTCCGGGTATGATCCATGTACGGAAAACTATGCAGAAATTTACTATAACAGGCCAGATGTGCAGAAAGCTCTCCATGCAAACACAACTGGGATTCCATACAAATGGACCGCATGCAGGTAAATCATCAGATCCATATCCATCACAGTACACAAGCTACCACTATTTCTATGGTTTGATCATGATAATTCTGTTTAAAACATGTTTGTAGCGACACATTAAACCGAAATTGGAATGACTCAGACAACTCTATTCTTCCATTATACCGGGAACTAATGAATGCTGGTTTGAGAATTTGGGTATTCAGGTTAGCAATCTGCTAAACTATTGAGGGCCTAGGACTTTGTTTTTCCTTTCTTCGAGTGTAGAATAGTATTCACTCTTCTTTGTGATATATTATATATAGTGGGGATGTGGACTCGGTAGTGCCAGTCACGGCCACAAGATATGCCCTGGCACACCTCAAGCTGGCCACAGAGATCACATGGTACCCTTGGTACATCAAGAAACAGGTCAGTAATTTACCAGTATACATATACATTTCTTTGAGAACTACATCAAATGCAGGACCTCCTTATCTGCTCAAAATTGGGAACAGGAGAAAAGAGTAAAAGGATCGTTCTTTTCTTTCTTTTTAAGGTTGCGGGTTGGACAGAGGTGTACAAAGGGTTAACYTTTGCAACGGTGAGAGGGGCAGGACATGAAGTACCCCTTTTCAAGCCCAGAGCTGCGCTTCAGCTACTCCAATCGTTTCTCTCTGGGAAACCTCTTCCAAAATCTTGATGCGTGCTGCCATTACCTCAACTAAAACCTCTGTAATTTGCAATAGTTCTTAGCAAAAAGGGAACTATTAATTTGGAGACTATAGACAAAGAATTAATATAGATAGCCCAAGGAGAAGAATCAAGGGAAAATAGTCGATGAATTGTAACATTATTAAATTGGTTCTAGGCTTTGAGCCATCTATTGGAATAATGAAAAATACATTTCTGTTGTTTGTTTCATACATTTGATCTTGGAAAGCAAGACCTTCAGCAGGTCAGAAATGAGAATTCTAGTCATCTTCTTCTTCTTCTTCTCCAAGAGTCAAAAATCGCATGCCGAAGTTTGGAAAGCCACCCTCTAACTTCTTTCTTCGAAATTTATTAGCTGAAAACCGACAAGAGAGGGTTAGTATTTGTGAATCAATCATGAATAATAAACAAATCAAGATCTCATTTCATTCAGATAATTGGACTAATTTAAAAATCCTTTTCAAAACTATAACTATATTATTACTTGAAATGAATTTTGAAATTCAATACTCCTTATTTTATCTAAAAAAACCAACCTAAGTATTTAATTTTTAAATATGAATTCTTAGACTAACTTTGACAAATCTCTCCGCATGACTGGGACGAATTAGCTCTTCTCGTCTTCTACTTGGAGGGCTTGTTTTTCTTAATCAAAAAGCAACAAAGTTCATACACCTACGAGGAAAAAGCAACACTAAGTGATGAAATATTAAACTAGGACGATTCGATAAGGTTTGGAATCAAACCATGGGGAATGACTAAGCTATGGCTTCATTTGCATTATATATATATATATACACACATATAATAGGGGCCAATCATTTAGATTTGTCTTTTTTAAAAAGAAGCAAAGAAAAGAAGAAAAACAAAAGTCCCCCATATTTATGTGTTCATCTTTAAATATAGTCAGTCATGAACAGCCATGCAGTCCAGGATGTAGGATTCAGTCCTTTCAGGACCCGAGACATCATGACTTCTCTCTTTGAATATATGAGCAATCACGTGGTGATTTGTCACCATTGGCAAGTCCCATTTGCCTCGGAGTCGATTGGATCAGATCCAATGAATTTGGATCCCGAAAGCAAGAAATCAATCATTGTTACTTCTTAAATCATAGGTTAAATCTTACAAATAGGCAAGACATAGAGGAGTAAAAATGAAACAAACATGTCACTCTTCCGATCAATTCCTTCCTGGCCAATACTTAATCAACATTCATAACAAAATCTTAATTTCTTATTGTTCCTAAAGTGATAATTTAAAAAGACTTCAAACGAACTTGACTAAAGAGGGGAGAGAGAAGTTTAGATATTTTTAATGTATTTTACTATCGAAACACAATATATATATATATATATATATTATGTTCTAACATCTCTTCTTTTTCACCTCAATAATTAAGTAGATATGAACGAGATTGATAGGGCAAATGATGGACTAAAAATTCGGAGTCTAGCCTAAATGAAACATGTTGTTTCAACAAAGCCAAGAACATGACCTACTAGCTATCATAGTCAAGAAATCAGCTACTTTCATCCATATTTTAACAAGCTCTCTCACTGGAGTTATCATGTACGAAATGACCATCACCATCTATCTTATCTGGCCAAAGTTCAGCTTTGCTTTCTCACCTCCAAAGAGAAAACTTTGTTGTTCTATACATTTTTTGGGGTCGAGATCATTCTTAATTAATTGACACATAATTCAGATTTTAAATTAAAACTCAACAAACTCATCAATTTAAAATAGTCAATAAATAAATTGTTAAATTAATGTAAGCTCTGAATAGATCGAAGTTAAAAATAGATTATATAAATATAATTTTAATATTAATTTTATAGAAATGGAGCGAGGTATCAAAATGATTTAATATAAAAAGATAAATTTCAGTAAGTATAACATTAAAAAGCAAAAAGTGCCCGTCCCCCAAAGAAAGAAAGGGGCATTAAAGCATGGACGAAATGGTGAAACTTCTTAGCATATAGTCGAACAGTATGGATGCGTATTGGAGTTGTCTATGTTTGTTCCAAAAAGTAAAACTGATATGATCTCTTACCAGAAAATGCCCCACCAAGAATTCACAAGTCACAACGGGAATTCACTACTGGTCGTCTTTCCCTTCTTGAAGACTTGGAGGTCAAAGACGTTGCCAGGACACCGCAGCCAGTTCAAATAAAGGGAAATAAAGTGGTGGCAATAAAATAAAGAGGGCAACACATTGAGAGTTTCAGAAGTCGGCCGGTTGCACCAAGTTTTAGCAGAAGATTTGAAGCCTTCGAGAATTTCTTAATTTTTCTCTTCCGAGCTACTAGGGGTTCGAGCTAGGAGTTCAAAGGGTCATTTTCTTTTTGTATCTCATTCATTTCTCGTCTCTTCTGCCCATTATTGGCTGCACKTAAGTGGAGGCTCATATTATCCTGCACTATACTAGCAAAATCTTCTTCTGCTGATTCTGTTCTCCGTTGATTTTGAGGTTTGT
This sequence comes from Rhazya stricta, assembly GCA_001752375.1. Taxonomy (NCBI): domain Eukaryota; kingdom Viridiplantae; phylum Streptophyta; class Magnoliopsida; order Gentianales; family Apocynaceae; genus Rhazya; species Rhazya stricta. Next base: position 7,920,402 of record MEJB01000013.1, on the reverse strand, counting down.
GTATCTTCATTTCTTTTCAGTTCCTGTTCTTGGGAATTTCTCGTTTCTATTAGCTACCGAAATTGGAATTTTAGACCTTTTATGTTCGCTTCCCTATAATCATCTTGGCTTTTTGTTTTGGGCTCGGAATCAAATAGATCTTTGTAACTCTCAGCTTTTTGTGGGTTCTTTCAGCTCTCTCTTTAGGTTTTCGAGTAGTATGGCCCAGTTTATTGGTTTTCTTTGTCTTTGTGAAAGGTCTGTAAATAGTGACTCTAAGTAAAGAGGTCGATGTGATGATCGAGTATTAGCTCAGTCGTTCTATTTGCTATTACGCTTGAATAGATTTCTAAGCTTCAATTTTTGAGGATCTTCTGGAAGTTTAATATAAGGTTTTTGGTAGGTTTTATGAGTCCTTTGTTTGTTCTCTAGGAGTTACTGTACGCAATGGGTGAATGTCAGGCTACTGGCCCAATTTTGCAAGGAGAGGAAAACTTGATTGCTGCTGCACAGAACATAGTGAAAGCATTAGAGACAAACAAAAATTTGACAAATGATGCTAGGAAAATTTTGGCGGATCTTGGCTACCAATTGTCTACCATAGCTAGAGAAAGTGAAAGTGAAGGGCAGGTATCACCAGATGAGATTGAGGAGCTGCTAAATGCTGTTCAAGATAGGGTTATGAAATGGGAAGTAGATCAGTCGATGATATGGGATTGTGGCCCTGAAGAAGCTTACGAGTATTTGAAGGCTGTTGTTGATGCTCGTAAGTTGACGGAGAGGTTGGAAAATTTAAATGTAAACAAAGAGAGCGAAGAAGACGGCCTTCTGCAAAGGGCTCATGATATTCTTCAGACAGCAATGCTGAGGCTTGAGGAGGAGTTTCGGCATTTGCTTGTTCAGAATAGGCAACCTCTGGAGCCAGAGCATATGTCTTTTCGTTCGAGTGAAGAGGACAATCTGGATGATCGCTCTATTGTCTCCTTTGGGGATGAGTCTGTTGATGATGTGGTTCAGAGGGACAGTATCAGTAGAGGTTCAGATGAATACATTATCGAACTGGTGCAGCCAGATGTGATTCCTGACCTCAAATCTATTGCCCATGTGATGTTTGACTCCAATTATGGGCGTGAATGTTCTCAGGCTTATATTAGTGTCCGAAAGGATGCACTTGATGATTGTCTTTACATCCTTGAAGTGGAGAAATTGAGCATTGAGGATGTATTGAAGTTGGAGTGGAAGACATTGAACTCCAAAATCAGGAGGTGGATTCGGGCTATGAAGATTTTTGTGCGAGTTTATCTTGCTAGTGAAAAATGGCTCACTGATCAGATTTTTGGAGAGCTTGAATCAGTCAGTTCGGTGTCTTTTGCAGAGTCATCAAAAGCCTCTATGTTGCAGCTTCTGAATTTTGCTGAAGCAATAGCTATTGGACCTCATCAACCAGAAAAGTTGATTCGAATTCTTGATATGTATGAGGTCCTCTCTGACCTAATAACTGATATCGATGCTYTATATTTTGGTGATACTGTATCATCTGTTAGAATGGAGTTCCAAGACATTCTAAGGAGATTGGGCGACTGTGCTAAGGCAACTTTTGTTGAGTTTGAGAACGCCGTTGCAACCAACATTTCTTCCAACCCCTTTCCAGGTGGTGGTAACCACCACCTCACTAGGTATGTTATGAATTACATTAAAACGCTTACAGATTATAGTAAGACACTGGATGTACTACTGAAGGACAATGACAAGGAAGATCTCGTATCCACCTCACCAGACCGGAGTCCAAGTAGTGAAGATGATACTAGTGGGGAAATGTCTTCTGCTTCTTCGGTGGCTTYACACTTCAAATCTCTTCTCTCAATTCTGGAATGCAACCTTGATGACAAATCCAAGTTATACAAGGATGATGCTCTGAGGCATCTTTTCCTCATGAACAACATTCATTACATGGCTGAAAAGGTGAAAAGTTSTGAGCTAAGAACAATACTAGGTGATGACTGGATTCGTAAACATAATTGGAAATTCCAGCAGCATGCAATGAGCTATGAGAGAGCTACTTGGAGCTCTATCCTGTCCTTGCTCAAGGATGATGGTTTGCAAAATCCTGGCTCACATTCTATTTCAAAAACTCTTCTCAAAGAGAGATTGCAAAGCTTTTATGTTGCGTTTGAGGAGGTATACAAGAGCCAAACTGGATGGTCCATTCCAGATTGCCAACTTCGAGAGGATTTGCGGATCTCAACATCACTCAAGGTAATACAAGCTTATAGGACATTTGTGGGAAGACATATAAACCACGTTAGTGACAAGCACATCAAATACAGCGCTGATGATCTAGAAAACTTCCTGTTGGATCTCTTTGAAGGTTCCCCGCGATCCTTACATGGCAGGAAGTAGTGGTGAGGAATTCTATTGGTCAGTTGTATTCATATAACGGGGTTTAAGATTTTTGTTACATCTTCTGTGGTCTGATCTTTTGCTTTTTCCATAAACTTCAAAGAATTTCGTTTCTGTAACCTGTGTTACTTTGTTTAATCAAAATTCTTATGCTGCAAGCCAGTGTGGATCATTGCTTTTGTGATTTGATAGACCTGTCACACCTCACAACAAGATTATTTGCCTTGTAGATATTGTAACTTTCAACTGATTTGGTAGAAGTACAAGAACCGAGGAATTTTGATCAGTGATCATGTCCTCCTCTATGCTTGTTCCCTGGGGACAGGAATGTATGCAGGTGATACTAAAGTTTCATTCTAGTAATTCATTCAGATTTGACAATCGGATTGCATAATGTGCACAGCCTTGCTTAAGATCCACCATCTCTAGTACTCAGGAAACAATAAGGAGGTAGATGGTTGTATTCTTTAAGGATTTCAGTAGGCAATTGATCACTCAAATCCGTGGTACCAAATTGAGTAGGCTCAGTGACAATGATACAAGAGGTCCTCATTCAACTAGCATTGGAGAAGGTTTCTGGAACAAATCAGACTTGAACAACTGCAGAACAGAGTAGAAAAGTCCCATATGCCAAGTTTTGTGGTTTAATCTCATGGTTCTGCTTCACAAATTGATGTAAGAAACCTTTCGATCATTGTTTGTCTGCAGATAGAATGATGCTTAGCTCTGTTGAGTTTGACCCCTGAAAGCCAGCCTTATGAAATCATGGTTCCATTCTCTGAATCTTTCTAAATCAAATATAATATACTACATCACAGAGGTGTCACAGGTCCCAACTCCTCCCCTACACTAAACATACCATACCATCTTCCCATCCCCTGCTGGGTACTTACTATTCTTTCAATTTTTTCCAAACATATGGAACTTCCCAGAAAAAGATAGCAGCAAGGTTTAAGTATCTCTACAAGCTAGAGATCTTTCAATATGCTTTTCGAATATAAGTATTGAGTTAAGTATATACACATTATATATTATGATAAATGTAGTAAAAGGTATATTGATAGATTAACAGTCAGAGCCATCACTAACCCTTCAAATGCACTATTATATCTAAATCATCAAATATTATCCCTTTGCAATAAGGAAAATTAAAAAAATAAAAAAAATAGATTCCTGGTAGAGTTTGCAACTTACTAAATGGTAAAATTTCATCTTCATCTATTATCTCAAAAATATTACTATTCTCTTTTAGATGTCATATTAAATAAAAAGTTTGTTTTAAAATATTTATCACTTTATAAATTGGTAAGGTATTTATTGTACTTTTTCTTAATTTATCCTTCTATAATTAATTAAATATTTTTATTTTTTAGACCTAATAAATGAAAGTCTATTAATTATTATAAAAAATAGTAAGGAAAGGGGAGCAGAGAGTTAATGAGGGGAGAAATAATTTGCTAGTAAAATTAAGATAGAATTAATTTAGTCATTTTAATTTAATATTTTATAGATCTTATAGTGTTCTTAATGACAAATAAAATGGAATGAAAGGAATAAACTATCTTTCATCACATATTGTATTTTCTTTAAAAAAGAAATACAAAATCTTTTAAGTTTCACTTAAAAATTGAATTTATCTAAATACTTTTTTTCTTTTCAAAACGAAACAAAATCCACGAGACAACCTCGATGCTTTGACTTTGTCTATTTCTGATTTGTCTGCATCGACGGCCAGAAAGACTCCAGCTCCAAATCCAACGTTCCAGGTTTCCATGTCAAAAAAATTTCGCGCATCGAGGAACCTTCCCCCAATATGTTTCTGATATTTTTTCTGCTCCTGAAGATCTCATTAAACCCTCGCAGGTCCAAGCTGACACACGCTCATTTGAAGGTACGAGTTCTTCATTTCATCTTCAAAGTATTGATTTCTAACTCTTTTTATAGTATAATCTATTTTATTTGCTTAATCTACTCTGTGATCTCGTTCTGGCAATGATGATATAGCTTTTGTAGGGTCTGCTAATTTTCCATTATTATTGAACTGAAAGTTTATGAATAAATCATTTAATTTCTCTACTTTCGCGGGCTTGCATTTTCTCGGGAATTTTTCTTTTAAACTTTGTAATTGATTTGATACGGCTGTAGAAACTCCAGTGAATCAATTAAATGGTCATCCTAAAGAATATAACACATTTTTATTGGCTAACTTTGATTTCCAGTAGCGGGTCTGTATCAGAGGCAGAAGGATAATAGGATATCTGCAATTTTACAAAATTTATAGGAAATATTSTTGTTATTGATGTATATGTTTGGGCACGTTGTCGATAAGACATGCAGTGAAGGTACATGGCTCCACAAGTTTGCCTGGGACGAGCAGATTTAGTTGCTTTGGTAATTACTTCCTCTGTTGATATTTATCAGCCTTATTAGTAACTGCTTCGAGATCTCTTGCATTGGATATGTGGGAGTCAAATCCGTTATATCTTAATGCGCATATATATAATACAGTTTTCAAATAAAAAAGAGAGAAATGTATCTTTATGTTTCTGGCCAGCTATTTCTTTCAATTGTTTACATATTGGTGAATATAATGAAGTTCTTAGTATATATATTTTGCTGGAATATTGTGTTTTGGATATCTGCTATTTTTTTCTTTTTCCCTTAGAGAGATGATGGCATTGAAACTGATTTTCTTCTAGGTTTAAAAATGGCTTTTGTCAACAGGATGAGCAATATGCTTAAACAGACGCTAAGCAAGAATGTTAATTTGGAATTATCTACCTTTAACGCATCACTTTATCTTGCTATAAGAAGCATGTCTTCTTCAAGTTCCAAGCTATTTGTTGGAGGTGAAATGACTTTTCTTTTTCAAGATTCCATCTTCTTAATTTTTGTTTTTCTTTTTTGGGGCATTTTATGGCCAACGTGTTTCTTGATACAGGTCTTTCTTATGGCACCGATGAACCAAGTTTGAGAGACGCCTTCTCTCAGTATGGTGAAGTTGTTGAAGGTATTCCAGTTCGACCAATAAATATGAGTTTTTAGAATGGCCTCTTGGCTGCTTCAAACCTCCATTAAGTCTATTCATAAGCAGTAAACCACAGTGGAAAATTGATGATTTATAGAGATTCTATGTTCTCTTCAAATATGAATAATTCAAGTAAAATTGTTCTCTAACCTGAGCTTATATGTTGCCTTGTGCTATTCTTTTGTATAATTTCTCCCTCTCTTACTTTTGCTTGTATTTTTTTTTTTTTTAATTTCTTGTCTTTTGGGTGCTAAATACGCATTGCTTGTGTTATTTGGGGATAGTGGATGTGCTAATAATCCTTTTAAATCAAACATAAATATACATGAATGACAATTCATTCTAGCTGAGGAAAGAAATCCTTTTGTTGGTAGTTATATGACAAAGATATAAATGCTGGCTAAAGTTCGATTGTTCTCTTCTCTTACAGTTAATATTGTCATGGACCGTGCCTCTGGTAGATCAAGAGGCTTTGGGTTCGTTACTTATACATCAAGTGAGGAGGCTTCCAGTGCCATCAGTGCATTGGACGGCAAGGTACTAGTGTTTCYTGACATGATTCTGCTTCTTATTCCTGTCGTGATTTCTTAAGAATCGTTTTGGAATGAGTCAAATGCCAGGGCACAAACTAACTCCGTCCTGCTTTTGCTGCAACCAAAAAGGGGAAAAAAAAAATGGTTAAGCATGTGAGAAGAGGAACATAGGTTCACTAGGCTGACCACGGAAAACCTAGAAAGCATGCCTTGTATCATTCTTACGCGCGATATCTTGGTGGAGTGTGTAGTTTTCCTAAATTTCTATGCTTATTGAGTTCATCTTGGTAARTAACAGAAGAACAAGGAAGTAAAAAGAGAACGACTTTGAATAGTTGGATGAAGAACTCAGTGAGACACTTTTTGGTGATTTATCAYGTCARTGTAGGAAGTGAGTTGGGAAGATGCATGACTGGCTGCCTTTGTTGTATATATACTCTCTAAGAGATTATATGGAATTCGGCTTGGTTATGACAAGTCTTAACAATGTGAATTCTTATTCGGAAGTCAATATTGCATCTGAATACTACTAGAATGATTTAGCCAACCAAAAAAAAAAGCTAGCAGAATGTTTTTTTGTCTAGCAAAGACTAGGAAGTTTTGTTTTTCCTTTTTCCCACCTTCGACATCAGCATACCAACATTGTGGCTGCTCAGTGGCTCTCTTGCATATATTTGTAGCTTTTACTGGCAAATTTTGCTTGAACTTTAACTAATAGTATTGTGTTTTGAAGGATCTTCATGGCCGTCAGATAAGGGTGAACTATGCCACTGAAAAGCGTCAAGGATTCAAAGGTGGCTATGGCAGTGGAGGTGGTGGATATGCAGGCCCTAGAGGATATGGAAGTGGCTCTTATGGAGGTGCCGGATATGGCAGCAGTAATAGTTACTCTGGTAATGGCAACTACAGTGGAGGGGGTGGATATGGTAGTGGAAACTATGGTTTTGGTGGCAGTAACTATGGAAATAGAAATGGTGGTAACTATCCTAGYGGGAACAACAGTTTTGGGAACAGCTACAGCAGTGGTGGGAACACTGTAGACTCTCGGATCCTTAGCAGCAGTACTGCTGACCACTTCAGTGGTGGGTCCACTAATCAAGGTGACTTTGCTACCCTTGAATCTGATGGATATGCCTCAACATCCTATGGAGAAGCTCAGGAAAAGTTTAGCACCAATCAAGGGGAACCAGGAGCTGCAGTTCAAGACTTTGGACAGGACAGTGTCTTGGCTGAAAACTGCGAGGATGATAACCATGAGTTCAATAATCAAGCCAACACCAGGGGCTGAAATGCTCCTCCATTTCCCTTTCCAGACCTGCTTGCAAACAAACACCAGAGAACAATTTGAAGAAAAGATTCTTACAGTAAGATTTCTCTACTTGCCTCCTCTTGCCCTGCTATGATGCAAAATTTAGCATGCCGTGTTAGACCAATTCTCTGATGAGAGAGAAAGAGTGGATAGCAAGGGTTCGAAGGCTGCAAGTTTTTCCCTTGTAGAGTTTATGTATAATTTTCTGACTACCAATTGCTTAACGAATCTTAATTACTCTTGCCATATGCGGGGTGGAACCTGAATTTGTATTTGTCTGTTCTAGATCTTGGATATCGGGAGAAACCTCCATTTTCTTATTCTTCTTGGCTGATTGTCGTGGACACTTCTTTGAATACATTAGAGTTCCTTTTTTCCAGGGAACTTTTGTTGCATTTTTGCGGTCTCCAGAAATCCAGCCACGGACGGTGAAACTTGATACATGAAGTCCTGGGAAGAGAGAGAATTAACTGTCAGAAATAGGAGGAAGGTAACTGGTGGAGCTGGTTTTACTCGTAGGTGTTTGCCGGAAGGAAAGTGGATTAAGGGGGTTGCTTACAGTCTCGAGGAGGGGTAGCTCCTCTGGATTTATCTTTCTTGGAAATTGCCTATGCATGAACCATACCCTTTTATACGTGATCAATGAGACGCTTGGACATTCGAACTGTCCGATTTATTTTACATCAGATCTCTCTTTGCTGAAATTTAGCGCTTGATCAATGTAAAATTCCCAAGGTATGAAGTTGCATTAGCACTTCCGTTTAGCCACTGGATTATACACATTTTGCACCCAAAAAATGTGGTTTCTACGACTACAATTAGCAGCAGCAACTCAGTAAATCTGATCTTGATTTTATCTGTAATATTGGACACTACATTTAAGAAATTTCAAAGTCCTCATCCTCCTTCAAAGGTCAAACAAAGAAATGACCAAACGGCTTCCTTTTTGTTAAATTGCACAAAAAAATACATTCAAAATTTTCCACCAAGTGCACTTCCCTTCTACCGAATGCACCTTCTATTTTGTGCTAAAAAATAATGCCACCTGAAATTTCAAACTGCCCAGAATGGTTTTGGAGCATCTGTAGCGTCATACTTTCTTTTCAAGGGTTCTTGACTGGTCTCCTCGGGATCATCATCATCATCCCCATACTCCATCAATTTAATCAATGTATCTGAAATTCAAATTGTTGAAACCAAAGCCAGGTTAAATAATCAGTTCAAGATCAGAACAAAAATGACTCTATCAGAGAGAATTGGACATTTCAAGCATGCAATTCCAAACAGAAGATGCACTTAAGGATTGCAAGAAGCCAGCTTGCATGAAAGAAATGGCTATACTGTATATATTATTTAGTTATTTTAACTGAAGAAAACTTAAACTCGTAAATGATAAGAATCTAGCGCCAAAACCTACCAGGTAGACTTTCCGCTCTTGACTCAGTAGCAGTACTTTTCCTGCCAGACGCACTAGGTACTGAAGCAAATTTTGGTGGGGGCGGTGGGGGCGGCGGCATTGACGTTGAAGTAAATTTTGGAGGTGGCGGTGGCATTGGTGGGAATGACATCATCCTTGGAGGGGGTGGAAGCATGCCACTGGCTGATGGTTCAATCAACTGCTTGGAAGCTGGAATATTTGAAATGTCTCTTTCACCTATATCTAAGGTTAGATCACATGGCTTTGCAAGCTCCGCTCCCAGTAAAAAATTCTGTAAAGATACCACTAGATCCCTCAAACACAGCATAAAATAAGGCAGCAAGAAATTAAAATAGATAGCACACTTGATAACACCTTGATGTGTTGATCAGATGCTCCTGCATCRAGAATATCAACAAAGAAACACTAAAACACACAAATACAGACAGAAGGAGCAGGATGGAGTTTAAGACCCTAAGGACTACTGGTCGCTTATAATAGAGCATATAAAACTATCTAAGCAAAGTATAGGTCATAACTGCATAAGTACTGGGAACTCTCATCTATTTCTCAAATTCTGATAAAAAACAAAAAGAAAAGTTCGAAGAAAGCAACCATAGAGGTGCTTTTCCAAAATACATTTTGCTCATCACTACTCATAAATGAGAAAGTTATTTTAAGTTTTCAATCTACTCCAATAATTAAATTTTTCCCTTCAAGAGTTGTAACAACTTGAAAGCAAACAAGAATAGAACCCAAGCAAGGAATTTCTGATGAAGTACTCAACAGAGCATACAACCCAATAGATCTCAGTTCCTGAATCTAGAAATTAAAACTTTTTTGTTGAAATGGCAAGATGTAGGCAATCGATGTCCATAAGAACCATTATGAAGAGATTACAATTAAATGTACTCGATACGCCAAAGCAATAAGGATCCATATTCCAGAAATTAAAAGAAGCAACTTAAAAGAAATGTATGGTCAGCAAGCAAGACAGGTGCACAACCGTAATTGACAATCACATGCAGAAAATGATAAAATAGCACAGTCATAGATCAATGTCAGAGCCACAGCATGTTGCAATTCCTTTCCACCTCCATTACAAAACCCTGTGAAACATAGAAATGGCCAACAGAGAGGTCCAGTATCGGCCTATTAGCTTCATAAAAGGTCAGAAGAAATACCTGGAAGAATTAGTAACAGCAATAGCAGGCCAAAAAAAGAGCTTGTTTTTTGCAGATAAAACTCTTATGCCCGGGGGGGGGGGGGGATTTTCAGTTGAATCAATGTTGAAAAGAAAAATGAGAACATGAAATACCGTGCAATGTAGATTGTGCTCACGGGAAAACAACTTAGAATAGACAATGAAGCAATGGAGATCTCTTCATTCCAAATTGTTTCGGAAAGTGGCAACATTCAGAACAGAAACTTTTCAAATGTATTATACAGTGGTACAAACGATCCAAAACATTCAGTTTAGTAAACTAGTCTACAGCAAACCACACCAGTAGTAACTTACTTGAGATCAACCTCCTAGTCTACTAGCGGTTGAAAATCTTCCTTAACAGTATACTGCAATTCCTAGATCACTTGCACAACTTTTCATGCATTGAAGCATTTTGAAAGCTCATGCAACCTATTTCTAGAGCTCTTGTTCATTTAGTTCAAGAAGTATTACCTCCACCTTATTGCTGAACATTAAGCAAAAGTGTGTGAATACTACCTAAGAATGCATGCAATCCACCTTACAACTTGCTCACACAGCACATGTTATTAACCAATGGCAAAAGATCACAACGTGCACAAAAGTCTGTCCCTACTTTCTCACTCTCAGATGTCTCTGTTTATGAACAAGTTCAGAAGGTCCTAATACTATGGAAAATAATACGAGGCTTACCACCTTACAGATATGTATTCCAGGTCCCTACTTTGATTGCTTTTACATTACAACTCTTAGAAGTTCATATAGTGTCCATATTTTGCAGTCAATGTGATTAATAATGTTATCATGCAACTGGAATATCATTTCTTCCCTGCTTTCTTCTGCCATAAGAGACAATAATAGTACTTCCTAAATAAGCTAAAAAAGATAAAAAAAAATTGGCACCTGGTTGACATTTGACGGCCTTTTTCCAGCTGCTGGTAACTCCTGAAACTTCCGTTTCTGTRAGGGACGCTTATCCTTCTCTGAAGAGGAACCTGCACTTGCATGTGATGCCGAGCATCCAGCTGTTGTGGCAGGAGCAACTGTAGCAGTCACAGGGGAAGCTGACTGTCTAAGGGCAAAGGCAACTTGTTGCAAGGGCGTTGCTTGGGGATATATTCCTCCATAACCAATGTAGCTTGTTCCTCCAATCAATGAAGAACTGCTACCTGTTTTTTCTTGAGATTGCCCAGAACAAGACAGCCCTATATGCGATACTATCCCCTGAGGAGCAACACCGGAAGCACCACCAACTATGACAGGTGAAACCACTGATGATACGGAGATGGGAGCTGATGCAATCAGAGTGGCAGCTGGCAGATTTTTTCGCTGTGGCTCAGCACCTGAACTCTGAACTCCAGCCAGTAACTGCGGTGGCGGAGGAACAGCACCATAAACTTTAGATGAAGAAACCCTTTCCAATACAGCACAGCAGCAAGTTATTTTTTTTGAGCATAACAAGCTAATTGCTTCACAAAAAGAATAACTACCAGAAGCCCACTGATTGAAGATGCATAAAAAATTTGAATCATGATAAAGACAAAACAAGCTACAACATCACATGCTAAAATGACAATCAATTTAATATTTGAGAGCATCCTCATGTCATCTTTTTATCACCTAGATGATGCAAATTCTCTTACAAGTAAGAGGCAAAGAATAAAATTTAGTTAAGCTATGATAAAGAAAAAGTGTCAGCCCCTGTGAACAATATAAATGTGCTGGATAAGAATGTCAGTACCCACCACAAAAGGGCTGAAGCTTTCCTTTCATGTATCGACAAGAAAATTAGTTATGGTAACTACCTGGATGCACCAAACTCTGCACCGATTGTATCCAACAGATTTTCTGCCAAAAGCTTTGCACGTTCAAGACTTTTTGAGTTATTACTCGACAAATACAAATGCAACGGCGGCTGACCATCTGCAAGCAGAGTGAAAGCCATAAGCAGGAACTTCTGATGAGCCCAACAGACCATCATAGAGATAAATTAATATAATAAATAATTACCGTCATCCTCTATACTYTCTGGATTTCCTGAACCACGTCCTGTTAGTAAGACAGTTGCTCCTGTTTCATTCATAATGTGATTTATATACTGATCCTGCATTTACAAAACCCAACCAGCAGCAACAAAAACAATCTCTCCCAATTGATTGGAGATGTCAGAGAGAGCTTGATCATTAGAATCTCTTACCATGCAGCTAGAAGCAAAATGAAAATAGAACAATATTTATAAATAAATAATTAAATCTAAAAAGAAGAAATACTTTCAACCATCTCCAAGCAAGAAAGATATCAGTAGCGAAGGAGAAATAACAAGTRAATCAGAGATACTGAGAAAGAGGAGTACGAGAAACTTACATTTGGTCCACGAATACRAGCAGCAATATTTAAAGATGGGTCAGCCTCAAAGCCCAGAAATACACAGGTAGTGAATGAATGATTGACCTGATTGATATAAAAACAAGATTTTGTGTCAATATTCAAGTGCTGCAGCKTCATGTACAACTTCACAAAATATTATTACCTTCCCTCCATCATTTGAAGATCCATGCCTCAATGTTTCTTCCACCATAGCAGCTGCAGAATCAACTGCTTTGATCCGTTCAGCTGTTGTTTCCAACTGAAGTAGACAAATAACATGTGAATACAAACCAATAAGTGTATTCAATTTAACAAGAAGAATCTAAACAGATCCCAGAGAGGAAGAATGTCCTGAAGATGCAAATGCAATTCCTCACAGGCAATTATACAATATCTTTTTAAATGGAAACATGTTAAATATGCATATCACATTTGTATAAAAGGTCATGTATCTTCTGTAGATTGGAAAGTAAATGAAAATTAGCTAACAGAACAACCACTTCAAAGATTCCAAAAAATTTTGGTCAAATGTATGTTTATGAATTAGAAAATGAATAGGCATTAGTTCAATAGCCTAAGATTAAACTTTTCATCAATTATGTGATTAAACAAATAAACTATACAGTATCTTATAAATCTGATTACATGTTTTCATCAAACCAAAATAGTTAGAAAATTCATTTAAACTATACAMCAAAGTACCATCACCAGGATGCATGAAAACTCTACTAATGCATGATGCTAAGAACCTACAATGTTCTCCTATTACGATATAGAATTCTCCTTAAAGAAGAAAGAAGGGGGGAAAAGGCTATTAAGGAAAACAACTGCAATGAGATGATATATACATGGGCACCAGCAGAAATGTGAAGATATAATGGTTTCTCCCCGTCCGGTGGCGCATTTGGAGGCCTGTATTTACCCCTGCAATGCCATCCTCACATTATTAGCATGTATGAAACATAAAGAACAAAAGCATAAAGTTCTCCAAGAAAACACTAGCACAATACCTGGTTATTACTATTGCACCTGTACACTTCTGAATCTGCAAGAGTGAAATGATATAATCAATGTCTAACAGTAATTCATTATCATGGAAAAGTAAATTTTCATCCAGAAAATATTTGGGCAATTAATCACCTCTTCCTGGGTCTGCCGCTTTGTAAGCTTATAGCGAACAGCAGAGTCAGCATCATTGATTACAATTTCTCGTGCTATCAGTTCATCCTGGATCTTGGGCTTCAAAGTCAAAATCAGATCATAAGCAAAGTAGTAAGACAAATAAATTCATACCAGCAACAGAACACATAATTAAGAGAGTGATGATGAACTAATGTAACAAGCACTTATATTATTTTTGAAAGATGTTTTAGAAAATAGAACAAGCCTACAAGGTAAGTAGGCTGTTGTGATTTGAATGAAAAGATAAATTAAGGGCTACGGCTCCATATGGTTGCTCGTAAGACATCCAACTATTTTAGCACTTTATGTCCATTTTGGCCAAAGAATCAGGAAATATCTCCCCCAAAATTATTTTYCTAATTTTACATTCCCAAAAACACACACAATATCTCACTATAGGCATCTTAAACAGATGCCTGCTCCAATGGCTCTAATCACAGAGATGGCTCCTTCCCACCATCCAATCTCGATGGGTCCAACCAGACACCTTAAATAGTATATAGTATCATACACCTAACCACCACAACGAATCCACTTCCTCATTACTTCCATTATTGTTGCACCCCCATCCACCATACTGCCAAATCGCCTCTCATTACCACTATTATGGCCCTCTATATCTCATTTCAGAAATTGCAGAAGTACTGAGCATGCAAGAAATCTGAAGTGGAAAAATTATTTGAACTTTCATCCAATCTTTCCAGGGGGAGATACTGCAAAAGGTAAGACATTAAGCCATGCCGAAGGAAGCCTTAATAGAAATTCTGAACAAAGGAAGTAACAGAAACATTTACAAAATAAAGAGTATCCAGGGTAGGAGTTTAATCCCATACGGTAGAATGCTAAACTGAAGAAAGAACACGATTAAATATAAAACGAAAGCAGAAGCCAACTTTTCTGTGTTATCATACTTGATTTAGTCTTTGGACAACGGCGGCACCGTGTTGCTGTAAAGGAACTGGCAGCACGGACGTTAATATTGCTCCAGTAGAGGTGAGATGATTTGTGAAAGTAACATTAGATATGCTAGGTACACCAGGTGATGTAATGCCAGCAAGGAAACCCATATTTGACAATGGGAGAATTCCAGGAACTGCGATGCCAGCTGAAACTAATGACTCAGCAGGTTGGTCCCACTTTCTTTTTTTCCTGGAAGTTTATCATAACAGTTACAATTTAAGCAATGCCAGTAATAAGTTTCAAACTTCTCCCAATTGTTCACTAAAATGTGGCTATAAATTTGATGAATTTGAGTATGCACCCCGTTCAATCTGCATAGAGTAACATATATCCCCATACATTAAAAAGAGACATGATAATATGTCCAGAAAGACATGTAGTCACAGAAGCACTATATCACTAACATTACTGTCCCTTTTTTGCATCTTAGATAGATATGAATCTTGTAATGTATCAGTATTTATGATCTAATCAGGCTACGGCAGACTCTGTTGCACAGCCCTTGGGCATTGACAAGACTTTATCTAATCACATAAAGAAGAATATACACATGTCTCACAAAAGCACCGTTGTATTACCAAATTCTTAATACCAGCATAAATCGGGTAGCAATTATTTTCGTATTATTGTGCATAACACAGTATTCCATTATGCCACTGCAATTTTCTCAGAAGCTCAACTAACAAACAGATAAACAAAATCAGTCCATATTTCAATCCCTAGACCTCCTCGACAACTTGTACTCACCCTGCCATTTCACCAACGACGAACTCAATAACGCTACAGAGAAGATTTTAACAATTTCAACATAAGCTCAAGCAATTGCAAAGTTGAGCTATTTACAGATGAACAGTTTTGATAGTAGGTGTATCTACCAAACAACACAAAAAATTAAAAAGGTTCTTCATACTTCTAGATCGAAATTAAGCACCTTAGTTTCGTATTTGAAGAATCGGTTGATTCGGAAGATGAAACCCTAGGGCAATTCTCCTCTGTCATTGATGCAAGTTTTTTATATCGAAATTCTTCTTCTTCTTCGCTTTTGCTGATCTCGATATCGTCTTCTTCAATTTTAACGGAAATAAACGCTTGTAAACGAGTGTGTCGGAAAAATGATAATATTTCTAACTTCTAATAATTTGCATGCGTTGTAGATGTGCCGTCTATAAGCGGAAGGCTGTGTTTGGACTTTGGCCTGAACGGCCAACAACTCCTCTGTTACCAGAAAACCACCGCAGAAACGTCACGCGATTTACTCCAATGTTAGCGCTGGCTTTTTTTCTTTTTTTTCTTTTTTTTCCCCCTTTTATGCTATCAGTTTTCTTTCTTTTTCTGTTTACTTATTATTATTATTAGACTATTTCATTTTGAGCATTTTCTAAATATATCATCTCTTTTGATAAGTCAATAAAAAAATGATTTTTTATATATTTAGAAAAATATTATAAAGTTTAATTCTTATGCATTCAATGATTTCTCGATTAAAATAATAAAATATTCTATTTGAATTTTTTATTGTTTTCTTTTCTGTATGCCACAATAGCACACGATTAAAATCATCCATATGCAAAAGGCCATCCATAGCTGGAATAGCTCAGTTGGTTAGAGCGTGTGGCTGTTAACCACAAGGTCGGAGGTTCGAGCCCTCCTTCTAGCGATGTTTTTTATTTATTTTTATTTTTCCCCTTAACCATASTCAAAATTAACAGTGTTCCCGTTTTTAATAGTCATCATCTACTATTTTATTTTTTTATTTTTTTCCTTATTCAAAATTAGTATTATACCTTTTGATTTTAGTATTCAACATGGATTTACTTTATTAAGTTAGTTTATTAAGCATATGAACGAGATTAATATTATACTCTTTTTACTTAGCAATTAATATTAACTTACCTTATAAGACATATCAATCCGTTATCTTTTTCCTCTTATTTAAGATTAAGATTATAATTTTTTTAAGTAATCAACATTAATTTAGTATTAGTCATATCAACGTATTGCTAACATAAGAGAGTTACAAATGTCCAACTAAATGATAGTTTTTTCATTCTAAAAATTCCACACAAAAAAAAAAAATACATTCTCAAAAAGCATGAGAATCTAATCAAAGTAGAAGAAAACAACTTAATCCAAAGTCAAGAATAAGCAAGTAAACAAAGAAGAAAAATAAAAAATGACGGGGCATTCCGAGAATTGAACTCGGGACCACTCGCACCCTAAGCGAGTATCATACCACTAGACCAAATGCCCTGTTGATCCAGGGTTTTGTTAGTAGAAGGAAGTTATTGTTTATTTTTTTAAGAATAGGTGTTTGATGAAAGAAAGGTATAACATATTATGTTAGACCGTATTATTTAATGCGATCACTTGAGTATTCCTTATAAATGTTGTTTAAATTTCAAATAAAATACGAATGAGTTTAAGAAGAGGTTAAATACACATCAATCTATCCTGCGTCCATATTCTTTTCATTGGACAAGATTGTCCTTGAGTTCATTCACTCCTAGAGGTTTTTTTTTTTCTTTTTTTTTGGTGAAGGAGAATCTTACTTAAATTGATAAATATTAAATGATAAGTGCATTGACATAAAAHAAAGAGGCATGGTTTCAGCTCCTCCCTTATGAAGCCATTATTAGATCAACATATTTATTCGGTTATTTCTTTAAAATATATCACAATAAAGTATAAGACATAGACAAATAAAATAATAAATCAATTTAAAATTATTATTAAAATGATATTTTTAATTTTATATTAAAAATAAAAGGATCAATTTTATAGAAAAAAGAAAAAAATGAAAAATATATATATTAATTTTATAGGTTACATAAGATTCGTTTGAAAATAAATAATGATGAAAATTAAAATTAATAATAAAATTATGTATTCTAAAAAATAAAGAAAAAAATTTTACTTAAAAAAAAGTGGAAGTTAACTTTTGTCTTTTTTCTTGAAAATAATAAGCTACAGTCAAAACGTACAAGTTAAAAGGTAATTTTTTTAAACGTTAAAAGAAGTTTCATCCACATTCCTTGACGAGAGAAAAATAGTATAAAAAACRTTTAATTGTAAAGTTTCTTAATAAGAGAAACGTTGCAGGGAGATTAGTAAATCGGGTTAGCTTGCATTTAACAGAACAGGGAATGTACATAATCAATTCCATTAACACCACGCAAGTAATTTCTCATAAGTAGAGCTTCAAATYTGAAGCTCAGGCTTGTGTACGATCCTTGATATTTTATTTAAATGATGACTAAATTTGAAAAAARTATTTTTTGAAATTAACRTAAATTTATTTTATTTTATTTTTAATTTCAATTTGCAGAACTCTCCTCAGACCAATTATTTCAATTAAGAATTAAAAATGACAAATAAAAATAAAAAATCCAAAATAAATTTTTTTGTTATTGAAAATAGAGTTCCTTGTGGTTTACTAGATACWACTACTGTAATTTTAACCATTTGGAGAAATATTTTTTGTTAGAGATAAAAAAAATAAAATTTGTGATCGTATTTAAGAATTATTATTCTTTAAATATTATTGAATGTAATTCTATGATTTTGAAGGGAAAAAAAAAAATATTGCATAGATGCAGCTTATATGACTAGTCAAATGAAGCTAAGTAGTAGCATATTAGCTTCAACAGGATTTCAGGAATATTCCAATAATGAGACTCATATATTGTAGGATTTGCACAGGAAGAAAGTAAACTTAATTGTTAAATATGGTTAGCGATCGTTTGCTACATCTCTTAATATATTATTTATTATAACACGATATATATATTTATACTTTTTTAAAAATTATTTTTTTATTTTAAAATAATTAAATATACATGTTCATGCCATATTTTTAATGTAGAAATAATGTGTCGTAGGAAAGAAGATCTGAAACAATTAAATACTATTCTTCCGTTTTATTATATAAGTCTTTTATAAAGGATAACTTTTTTATAGCATAAATTATTTTATAATTATAAGAAAAGTATTATAATTTTATTTCTATTTATATGTATTAAAAAATGACTTGTTTAAATATATTTATTTATTCTTATTTTTCATAATATTGATTTATATATATAAATTTAAAATGAGTTATATTATGAAATAGTATAAAATATTTTTATTTATTTTCAATACAATTGGTCCTCACGCCCACCCCCCGCTCCCCTGGACGCGGAGAACGGAGAAGTGAACTATTAGTCCTTGTATCATTCATTTCTAATATTGCTTAAGCTATTAAGTTAGTTATCTTTAAACAGAGAACTCTATATTTAGAATGAACTTGCATTAAAAAAATTACAGTTCTTATCAAGATAAGTATCTTTGCGTACCATGTTTGGTAGGTTTCCTGGTGAACTAAAAAGAGAAGTATGGCGACAGCAAAATGGTGGCGCTTCAAGGAGGAGGAAAAAATTGCGACCTGTCACCTATAGTTGCTCAAACGGTGTAGATGATAGCCATCAAGGTAGAGCAAAACAAAAATGAAAATCTTCGGAACTTGGGACTGGGAGTTATCATCTTTTTTCAACCTCATTCAGAACTGAAAAGGAAAAATTTCGTGGCAGCTTTTTGAAAGCTCTGTGGTGTCTGCCTCGTCTTATACATTATTCACASGCCTTTAACTATTTTCGGTTCTTCAACCTTCTTCCGGAGGAACATACATACCCAYCATCTCCGCCACAAAGAAAAGGAGGGTGATCACATTGCTATAACCGGGCTCACTTTGCTCACTCTTACACTGCAAATAATTGTACATTTTTGTAGTGTGGCTGGAAAAATGGTTGCTTTGGCATCGGGATCTTCGTCTGCTTTACTGGGGGGGAGGAGAGTCACCCTTCGGTCTAGAAAATTGATGGACTTCAGGGTTCTCTGTGGAGGAAGAGTGGGGATTGACGGTGGGATCCGTGATGATGGTCTTGCTGAGTTTCCTTCATTTCTTCCGAAGGAAATTCACAAAATCAAAGACCCATTTGCTCGAACTTTGGCCCAGAGGATTCAAAGGCTTCCCGTGCAGGTGGGCATCCTCGGCCTCATCTGCTCCTCTCCTCTTTGATATGTGGTCTTCTGCATAAGAGATAAGCAGAGAATTTTGAAGCGGGTTATGTTTTTTGTTACTGTTTATCAATTCTCTGAATGGCATTCTATAACTTGTGTAATCTGTAATGCACCAGTCACAAAAGAAAGCTCAGTCCTTTCCATATATGAGCTTCGAATTTTAACTTCTATTCATCCGCTTCGGATAAAGCAGGTTGGATCTTCTGAGGATTGTATAATGAGCAGCTGTGTGAAGCCGACAGTGCAGAAGAATACTAACCCCGTGGTCCTTCTCCATTGTTTTGATAGGTTTGCAATGTTTGAAATTTGTGCCTGATATAAGAGATTATTCTTGGCTTCATTTCACTTGTCCAACAACGTCACTTAACTATTCTTCTTCTGGTTTTCTATTTTTTTATTTTTCCTGGTCTGGAAATGCTTAGTTCTTGTTTAGAATGGAGATGTACATACCCAATACTCGAGGATGCAGGCTTGGAGACTTGGGCTATAGATATGCTTGGGTGGGGCTTTTCAGACTTAGGTTTGTTTCCGGCTCTGGCATTAATTTCAACAGAAATAATTCAGTACTTGCTCTTTTAGAGGTCCTTTGGTTTCAAATATGCTTGAATTTGTAATTGATCTCACTCTCAGTTCGACTTGTTCTAGAAAGACTTCCACCATGCGATGTAGCATCAAAAAGATATCACCTTTACCAGGTAATTTGGTAGGATTATACCTCTTTCTAGTGTTGCGATAATATGTTACTACCGATATGACAATCTAAATTTATGTATTCTGTAACTGAAAGTCATTTCAGATATCAAACTATTGAACTGACTTCATGCACTTCCTTGTAATAGCTTTGGAGGACTCACATCGGAAGACCAATGGTACTAGTGGGACCAAGCCTTGGTGCTGCTGTTGCCATTGACTTTGCAATCAATTTTCCAGAAGCTGTAAGAACTTTCATTCCACTTTCTTTAATTATGCTAGAAATAATACTACATGACTGATACTCCTTGAGAATACTGACATCGAGTCTGATAATGTTGGATTCGGATGATTAGGAAACTATTTGCAATCTTTTCTTACTGCTCATATGTTCTTCAAGAGAACTTGTCTGTTCTTTGTTAGAAGGACTTCACGAGGATGATAAACATGTAGGTCTAGGTTAAAACAATACGGAGGTGACAATGCATAATTTTGGCATGTAGTTTTGTACCTAGATAGGTTTACTTTGAATCGTTAGCTGAGACTGATATGCTTTGAAGAATTACTATGTTGGGATCTTTCCTCTCAGTGTAGCTTGCTCATGATGCTAATAGAGAAAGGTTTYTGGTTCCTCTGTTTAGCATCGTTAATTCTTATTGACATATTTTTGGCATTCTGCAGGTAGATAGGTTGATTTTGATTGATGCAAGTGTTTACGTAGAAGGCACAGGATTTCTAAGAAAGCTGCCAAGAATTTTCGCATATGCGGCGGTAATTGTTTGTAGTTTTCTGGAAGCTTAGACAGTGCAATTTTCTATGTGTTCAAATATATGTACACAGTTGACGCTAGTTTTGAATGCAATTATGAGATGCAATCAGCAAGTTCGTAAGGTCGGTACTAGAAATAAATGATTACCAATAGTAACATATTGTAAACAGGACCAGTCACTAGGGATTGCACTTTCATTTGGCAAGAGAGCTTCGGAATATGCAATTATCTGCTTATAGATTCATAGCAGCAGAGCATAAAAATGTGAACCTATCCTCCTTAGCTCATCATTTCTTTTCTAGAAACTCTTCTTCTTCATGCGGATTAAATTGTCAATGATATGTTACATATGATGGTTTAGTTTCACTTCTAATGCTCTRCTTACCTGAAAGCATATATTCAGAAGATTTAGCCTTCTTCCTCTTTCTCTAGTTGACTCTCTCCCCGGTGGTCTAAATATTTTCAGGTTTCTTTGTTGAAGAGCATTCCATTGCGATTGTATGCAAACTTATTGGTTTTTTATGACATATCCTTATCCACGTGCTTGGACTGGACAAATGTAAGTCTTGTTTGATCTTGCTTGCTGTGGAACACGCTCCCTCTAGGTGCAAGTCTTTCGATGAACTCTAATGGATGCATTCTTCTTACCAAGTAGGTAGGCCGACTACACTGTCTTCTACCTTGGTGGGAAGATGCTACAGTAAATTTCATGCTGAGTGGTGGCTATAATGTTGCCAATCAAATAAAACAGGTATTGGAGAATCTGTTACACATTCACTCTTGCAGAAGAAAAACTAATAACCAATACCATCACTCCCTGAATACTTAAGTTAGATTCAAGTTACGTGGAACTGGTTTTTCCTCATTGCCAATAATTCTTTTCCCAGGTGAAGCAGAAAACACTCATTATCTGGGGTCAGCGAGACAATATTATCAGCAATAAGCTTGCAGTGGTTAGCTTAAACCTTTTTCCTCATACTGGGCAGAGGTGTAAAAGCATCAATAAACAAAAAGACCCATTTGGCTTAATTTTATTACTGATGTTGCATAAGAAACTCATGGTAGCCTTGTGGTTCAATCTCATTTCTTGCCATTTTCCATTAGGAAAAAGGGCGAGGGGGGGAAGGTTGTTGTTTTCAGCTGTTGCTGGTGTTTAATCTTGTTTGTGATACATTTAATGCAGAGACTGAACGAGGACTTGCCAAATGCAATCATGCATCAAATACCAGATTGCGGACATCTACCTCACGTTGAGAAGCCCGATACTGTTGCAAAATTGATTATAGAGTTTGCTGAATGTGATTGCTGTTAAAGACAGATTGTAGTAGAACCACATTCCCTTCTTCGTTTCCTGGCCGCGGATCTCCCTCTTTATACTGGCAATGACGTTAATGAATTATTGCCAGATTTTAATCTGAAATTGAACTTTCTTTTACTTTTGCAACTCCCTTTGGCTTTCTTTCACAGGGAGTCAATATTTTTTTTAAATATTACATATAATTGATAAACTTTTGCAATTTTATATAGAATTTCTGTTCTAAAAAATATCATTTTATCCTTTTGATACTTTTATCTTTTATTATCGACCTTTTAAAATAAAATTTTGGACTTCGGCCTCGACTTAACCTGAAACTTTAAGCAGTCTTGGATTTGCATGGCATGTTTTGACGCAATAAACAATTGAGAATTTGACTTGGACACTTACTAACTCGCTTAGGGCTGTTGGATTAATAAATTGAGGGTCGAAAGTTTTCAAGGGAGATTGAGGAGTTGATTCTCATCTAGAAAGTTAATTAGGGATTACAGATAAAAAGTAGAAAAATTATATATTAGGAGATTTGGATTTTTTTAAATAAATTTGTATTGAAAATTAAAATTTTTATATAATCTTATTTTTAATTTATTGTGAAAAGCATATTTCATTAGCTAAATTTGTGTAGAAAATTAATTTTTATATAATTTTATTTTTAATTTATTGTGAATTAGGAAGTATATTTGCATCTTTAAAATGTCAACTGGATCAAATTAATACAAATAATAATGTCCTCTTTTTATCAAAATTAATTATTGGAGTATGGCTTTCAAAAAAAAAGTTTATTGGAAGGGAAAAGGAGTGGTGAAGACTGTCGTACTGGTCTTTCCGCGAGAATAAGACAAATGTAAGCGGGCCTCAGGTAAGAAAGCGTAACGCTTTCTTATTTTTTCTTGGTTTAAACTTCAAACCCTAGTAGCCTTTCCCGTCCTAAAACCCTTCTAACATTGCTCCACAAAATCTCCCATGTTCCCACCAATTTCTGCGGTTAACTGAGCTGCTTCAGTAATCGAACCTTCTGTTTGCCTCAATCTCTCTGCCCATAAAGTCGTGGTTGGATAAACAAAAATGGATTTAGATGGAGATGTGGAAGAGGCTTCAAGGCGTATTCAGGTGCGGTTCGCGACGAAGTTGAAGCCCCCATATAAGGCCCCGCCCACCTCCATTGCTATCCCTACCAACCTCACTCGTTTCGGTCTCTCTGCTCTCGTCAATAACCTCCTTAAAGCCGGTAACACTTTTGCCCATGTCTCCAAATTTAATTTTTTATTATGTTCATTATTTTTTTTCCTTTTTCTTTCAGCTCTATGYATCCCTTGATTACTTATTTAATTGATGATTAGATATAGGTTTCAGTTATGTGATCGACCACCTGCTGGGTGGTTGCTAAGAGAAAAGAGGGGTGGTCGGAGAATGTTTCAGCAAATTTATTCACTTTGCTATTTTGAAACATTTTATCATCAATTCTTTTTACCACGATTTGGGCTTGCGGTTGATTAGATTTTGTTTAATATGATAAGCATGCTACTTGCAATTGGATTACCTTGTAKCATGCCTCTAGCAAGTTTGCTTCAGTTTCACATCTGCTAATTCGGTCCATAAATAGTCCGGGACAACAGTTTCCATAAAAAGGTCACTGATTTTTTTTCTGGGTTAACTAAGCATGTCAGCTTATTCTTTCCAGGAAATGATGATTGGAAATGTGAACCCTTTGATTTTCTCATTGATGGAGAATTGGTCCGGATGTCTCTTGAAGAATTTCTTCTTGCAAAAGGCATATCAGCTGTAAGTTTMTTTTGCCATGTGGAGAGTTTGCWGACATGAATAACAATTTATTTCAGACCTACTACGTAAGCTTATGCTAAATGTATTATTGTCTCCCATGCYTGATGCTTGCTTSGCCAAAGAGACAGTGGAAACTAAAAATCCTTAGAAAGGGCTTGCTACTTCAATTTAGCTTAGTAAAGGAAAGACTGAATCYAATGCTTGCTGTTGGAAGACACTTTGGAAGCAGAAACTTTAGATGCTGATGCTGCAACTCTGTAATTATCTTTGATTCTCCTCGGTATTAACTCTGGAAACTGATCATTTACAGGAGAAGATACTACAGATTGAGTACATTAAAGCTGTGGCCCCGAGAAAAGAACAGGAACCTTCTTTGCATGATGATTGGGTTAGTGCAGTTGATGGTTCAAATCCGAGGTATGCATAGTGATACATAAATAGTTATAGTTCTATTTCCCCTTTGTTCGTTTTTGGCTTTGTGAAGCTTGTACTCTTCATTTTCTTCCGAAGCTTTGTGCACAACCTACATAGATGTATGTCATACCATTTAGCCATTGGTCTAAGACTCTTGTCTAGTCTTTCATTTTGCACTTCAATGTATGGCCAAATTCTGTGGTTTCCATCATCTTGCTGATACTACAGAGCTGGCCAGAGATATCATTTCTCTTCTCTGTGAATGTAGGTTCATCTTGACAGGATGCTATGATGGCTTAGGAAGGTAAGAGTGCCAATTGTTTTGACATTTTGTGTATTTGTTGTCTATTTTTATTTCAACTACTGGCATATGTGAGGTTTATGAATGCCAACTTGCAGGGTGTGGAAAGCTGCTGGATCATGTACACATCTATTGGAGGGGCACACTGCTGCAGTTACTTCTATACGTTTTGTCAAGACTAATGGTATGGAGGAAAGTGCATTCTAATTATTGAAAGAAATATGCTTATCCTAATAATGGTCATGGTCTTTTGGTTGCTTGGTCCAAACCTCGCAGCTGTAGGACAACCCCATAATTCTTCAAAAAGAAATTCTTAATTTGCATAGTGCAGAAGAAAATCTCCTAAGTTCGTGCTGCATCAATCATAGCAATTTTAAGCACATGAGTTTCATGGCAAATTGATTTCTTTTAGTTAATTTATTGATTTGTATGTTCTTTTTGGTGACTAGAAGAAAGTGGTACTGATCAAGTTGTAGCTACTGCATCTAAAGATAGGACATTGAGATTGTTTAAGGTAACTGCAAGACCACATTCCATTTAAAGTGGAACTTAGATTCTCTTATGAAGAGAACTGTGCTTCACCTTCTCTAATAATGTCTTTGCTACCTGAAAGATTGGCACAGATGAGACCCGGAGTAACTTAAAGAAGATTCAAGCATTTAAGACTTTTCGAGGACATGATGGTTCTGTGCAGTGTATTGCTGCAGAGCCTTCTGGAGATATGGTCTTTTCCTAGCCTTCACCCCCCAATAATGATTGCGATATGGCCGTTGTGCAATTTATGTGTAGGTTTAACTTGTGCTTTTTCCCTTTCTTTTTTTTGGTTACCTTTGTCAGATCTGTTCAGGTTCTTGGGATTGCAGAATCAATTTGTGGCAGGCAAATGATTCTGAAACTGGAGTTGAATTAGTGTCGGTTAAGAAGAGGAAAAAGGATAATAAAAATGATGAACCTCAATTGGAGGTAGTAATTGCTGCATCTTTATTTTCTTTTATTATAAGTTTGTGCTACGGAAGAAGGATTTTTTGAATTCATCTCCATGTTGGTGAAAAGTAAGTTCTTTAATGGCATATAGGGAGAGGCTACATCTACACTCGTAGGACATACACAATGTGTTTCTTCTGTGGTCTGGCCAGAGCGTGGAACAATATTCTCTGCATCATGGGATCATTCTATCAGAAGGTGGGACGTTGAGATGGGCAAAGAGACATCGAACATGGTGAGTGATTAACTTTTCCYCTCTTTCTCTCCTCCCTTRGTTTGCTAGTTCATTTATGCACATAAGACTTCTTTTCAGCATAACTTGYTTCCATGCGCCATATAATTTTTATATGTGAGTACTCCATCTTAAGTTTTTGTTTCCTGGCATACTGAAACTCCTTACTGGATGGGATTAACTCAATTTCACTTCTTCAATCACTATGTGAAATCTTTCTGTCTTAGAAAAAGGCTTCTGGCTGCTTTCCTTTTCTAGTTTATACACTCAGAGAATGTGATTTTCTAAGGGAAGAAGTAAAATTGTGTGTTCATGCCCCTCAAAAGAACATCACAGAGGACCGGGACAGACTTTGTTAGTATTTATCCTCTGCTTTATCTGGGAGTAACCTATTGTTATCGTGTATTCATGTCATTCTTTTTCTTCTTAGATGTTTCTGTGGAGATAACTTGCTCCTGTTTTTGCATTTCTTTCTATTTTATAACCTGTATTACATGGCTGCAGACAACTTGAATTTTGTATCTCCCTTGCAATCATTTATAGAACCACTTTTAAACTATTTTCTATATTTGGACTCAGTATATTGGCTGATTCTACAGTGTCTTGTTCTATTAGAGGGTARCACAGTAGGATTTTGTTGAGTTTGCTCTTATTACAGACCTAGCTAACAGCAAATTATGTCCACTGATGGCCTTTAGCTACAGAGTTATGTCTGGAGGATGCTAGAGTGTCCAGCATACTTTCGTATTCTAAGAATCAATGCTTTTCTGCCACGTTATTCCTAGACAATTCGTGGAGTAAAAATCTGCATTTTTGTATTCTAAATATCACTTCAGAATTAGCTGCATATGCTATTATATAAGAAGTACTCCTACTTTGCTGCAAATAGTTTAATTTTAGCTGCTTGTTTGAAGAATTAGAAGCTTGTCTATTTCTTTTTTCGGCWTAATCTCTTTTTGTGAGCTGAAATTAGATGATTACTTGTTCTTTGCTCAGTTTTGTGRAAAGGTGATTAACTGCATTGATATTGGAGGTGAAAGCTCGGCCCTCATAGCTGCGGGTGGTTCAGATCCTATCCTTCGGATATGGGATCCTCGCAAACCTGGTATATCTTTGTATATCGTAATTACACAAGAAGATGCATTTAATGCATGTCTAACCACAAAGTAATGCTTATTGGTACACTTGAAGCTCCACTGATTTTATTTGACTCTGGCTTAAATATGTTGTTTGGCAGGGACTTTGGCTCCTTCCTTCCAGTTCTCCTCCCATGCATCCTGGATATCTGCCTGCAAATGGCATGATAAATCATGGTATCATTTGGCATCTGCGTCTTATGATGGGAAAGTTATGTTGTGGGACCTGAGAACAGCGGTATTATTTTGTTTTATCTTTGAATGAAATGCTTGAATAGATACTATATCCAGATACTGATGTCTGTAGCATATATTTCTTTTTGCAGTGGCCGTTGGCTGTTATTGATTCACACAAAGCTAAGGTACTTTTCCTAATCTGTGATACGTTCTGGAGCATTTTGAGTAGATGATCCCAACTTTTTCTATAACATCTTATAATTTAGGTATTATGTGTGGACTGGTGGAAAAGTGATAGTGTGATAAGTGGTGGAGCTGACTCAAAGCTTTGCATGTCATCTGATATTTCAGTAATGTGATTCAGAGGTAATCTCGTCCCAGGGTAACTTTTTGTGAATTTATTTTTTCAAAAAGAAARAAAGCTCTAGTTTGAACCTTGACCGGGTTGTTAGACTTAGCACTCATGTATTGCAGTTGAATTTTCTTTGATTCAGGCCTTGTGCCATTTCCTATTCTTTGTTTGTGTCTTTGGAATGTCCGTGGTGCTTAGGCTTGAAACCATTACTCTGCTTAGCATTGCYAYTGTGATAAGGGAAATTAGCATGGCAAGCATGAATTGTAGTTAAATTATTTTTATGTTGTCTTCATCTTCTTACCTTACAGGGTACTTTACACTAAATCTGGGACTCAGCTACTCCAAATTGTGAACCCAGTCAACTTCAAAAGTAACAAGCTTGGCTTGGAGTTTGAGAATCCTATGAAATTCTGTTGCTGGCCGATATTGTAACCCACCAGGTCAAGTTCTTCCACTTCTTGTTGGTCTCCTCCAAATCTCCCTGCTCCGCGTTGGTCCCTGTAGCAAACATTGATCAAAACATTTTGGGTTCTGTGGTTGAAGGGTTGGATCAACAGGGAGCTGCAGCAGGGATCAGAATGTTGTTGGTGGTTAACGAGTGAGGATTACCTAATTAAACTCTAGAGTTGGTATGGACTATCTTAAAATATCAAAATATCAAAGTTTTAGATGTTTTGTCAAACACTTATATAATTCTGACCATTCAAATAATTAAATAAAATAATTTGAGATGCCTCAATTTGTAACTTGAGATCACTTAATGATTCAAAGTCTTTAATCTTGAGATAAAAACGTTCTTGATGAACGATTAATTATATTAAAAATTCTATGATCAATTCGTGGTTGATTTGGCGGCAGCATTTCACTAAATTTCTAAATAAACGGCCGAAGAAAATAGCTACAATCTGTCTAAGGCTTTACTTGCAAATGGATAGAGTGCACACCAGAGTTCATATCTGGGAAACAAATAATTATTCTCAAAGTTTTGAGATATTATCTTCATTGTTTTCGCCTCAAACTAACCCATAACCGCATTGATATGATAATAAAGAATGTTTTATCACTTATGATTGAGAAGTTTTTGCCAAAACCCAAAGAGTCGAAAGGCGTTCGTTCTACAATTACATAGGAATACCCTTTGCAGAGCACTCGCCTTTTGCTGCCTCTCCACCAAGGCAGATAACCGTCACCTTGGTTCCCCTCACCCCACCCCCTCCTCCCCCGCCGGCGGTCTTGCCTTAGGTTGGAAGAAACCTAAGAGATAGCCAAAAGAATGAGGAAGAAAAAGGTGTTGAGACATAGACATGAAATTAGGTCCTTCAATATGACGAATTCAGGTGCAGGTGGGCTTGGAAAGTCTACCAACTTCATAGATTTCAGTTCTCAATGGTAGTCGAAAACATCTCGAAAGAAYAGAAATAAAATTTCTAGTTAAATGCAACATCATTTTCCTTTATATAAATAAGCAAATGGCACATGTCTTCCCGTAAAATCTATGAACTTTTGGATGCCGTAAGCTATAAATATTCCGAAACGACCCTACGGATTCTCAAGAGATTTAAAAACCATCCGAAAAGGTCAAATGCCATCCATTCTTCCAATGCCCAATCAACGGTTGAAGCATCGTTGTTTGATATTGAAAGAAAGTTATACACCATCTTTTCAACAGAAATATAATGGTATTGAGTATTTGGAGTATATATTATCAGGACTAATATTCTGGAAACCAGCAAGAGAATGTTTGGATAACCACAAGTATGAAACTGATAAACCATATTAGGAGAAAAAACTACAACTAAACTCTTAAATGTACACCAAAGCAATGGTAAAATAAATTAAGGCTTGATTATTCTATACTGTTGCCATCAAAAGGTGAGTTTCTATCTGGAAAAAAGAAGGAAAGAATACCATCAATGCAAACAAAACAGTCCTACATTTTGAAAATATATCTTTAATAGAAGTCTTCTTCAAAAACCTAACCAGAAAAGGTGTAAAAATGAAAGGAAAACTGATTACTTACGACTTTGACTCTCACGTGTGAATATTTCTATCAGAGTTTCTCTCCTCTTTCATTCTATCAGACTCTCTCC
Source organism: Rhazya stricta (assembly GCA_001752375.1). Taxonomy (NCBI): domain Eukaryota; kingdom Viridiplantae; phylum Streptophyta; class Magnoliopsida; order Gentianales; family Apocynaceae; genus Rhazya; species Rhazya stricta. The sequence continues at coordinate 7,890,720 of MEJB01000013.1, read as the reverse complement.
CTTGTCTCTCCCTCTCATTGTACGCTTGTACACGGCCGTAAAATGCTGCAACCAAAACAAATACCTAAGTAGTTAGAACTCGAGAGATTTATAGATTTGCCAATTAACAATGCTTTACTTGTAGGAATTTCAAAGTGCTGTGAGGGATAGAACATGCATGACAATGAAATCTTTAGCAAACGGAAGAGAAGAGTATGCCCGTGACAAACTTCTGATTGTTACTCTCTTCCAGTACAAAGAAAACACGGACAGAGAATGGAGAACTTCAGAAAAAATGTAAACATAATAACATCCAAGAAGCCTGGTTGGAGGATCATAAAATGGTGAGRGGCCATGTGGGCCTTAGATGAGAGATCGTCCATCTCATTAATGCCATGCATTTGACCTCTCAAGACCAGCTAACCTATCCTTGGTCTAAGATACGACACTGTTTGGTTGGTTCATTAAGACTTAGCCATCCTTTTACTCGTTGCATTAATGGTTCTGATATTTTAAGACAAGTTTGTCCTCYTCCCAAAAGCGTTGGAAACACAAATACGAAAAGTTAAGCAAAGAACTTTCAACCTTTAATCATTCACTCATTCCATAATATCACGTCACCATAAACAGTTTCTTTAACTTGGATATTGCCAAATTTGAACCAGTTCATAGAGGTTTCTTCAGTTTTTGCAAAGCTGAACAAGTTTCCTCAACTTAAAAGCAGTTCCCCCCCAAAAGTCCAAGTTAAATCATTCATAAAGTACTCAAATCTTAATGGCACCCCGAAATACCTCACTAAAACCTTCTTTTTCTTTCGAGAGTGAAAGAATCACRTAGCACATCCCAATGCAAACAGAAGTAAAAAAATCCCAATGCACATGATTAATCGTAAATAAAAGGACCCCAAAAAAAAAAAAAAAAAAACTATTTGTGGACTAGTATAAGTGAGTGATGAAAAAAGCCACATGTGTGCAAGCTCAACAGTTGAAGTGCCATTCATCAGTCCAGACTCTAGAGTCTGGAGTTCMTGAAGCTGAAGGTCATCCTTAAAAACAAAACTAAAAATTTGAATGAAATGTAAAGSAGGAGGGTTTAATAGTTAGGGATATGATTCTGAATGTGACGTATCCAGGCAGTGAAAAGACTATACTTCTCTTATCGGCACCTGCTGCTCTATGAAACAGAAAGAACTTTTGCTTTCGACTCTCCTGAAGGAGAATACTACGCTATTTATGGTAAACAAACAGGCAAATTTCTATAAATATASGCTAGCAACCATCACAGAGAAATGAGAGAAACAATTCTGGACCCACGAAGAAGAGAACGAAAGAGACAGAAAAGATAGAGAGGGATAAAGAATTACCTAGCTCAAAATTGTTGAAAGAATAAAGCTAAGAGGGCATGTGAGCCTCTAATAACAAGTACTAACATGATGGACCAACGCTCCTGCCCTCCTCACTTTTGGCTCTCTGCTGCTGCTGTGGTGTAGCCTGCGGTTGTTGTGGCTGTGCCTGTGGCTGATGGTTCTGCTGCTGTTGTTGCTGAAGCATTATCTGTGATTGAAACTGAAGCTGGCGGGGGTGAGGGTCAGAATGGGAATGCTCAGAAGGTGGCTGCTGCATCTGATGATAAGCAACACCTTCGTAGGAACCTAAAACCAAGGAGGGAGGCATCCCAGCAGCAGCAGGCATCTGATTAAAAGCAGTAGCAGTAGCTGCACCGGCTGTGTCAAATCCACTGTTAAACCTCATAAGCTCTGACTGCGTCGGTGGTTGCTGTGGTTGCTGGTGCTGCTCATAACTTCTAAGCATTTCCTGTTGCTCTCTAGCTGCTGCCGCTGTCGCAGCTATTTGCTGAGCCTCAAGCATTTGTTGGTGCTGGTGCTGCGGAGGGTCACGGATAATCAATTGAGCACCATGAGCAGCCGCCAGCCCCGTCGGAAGGCCCATTATTGGTTGCATATTATACGGCATCAAGGCTGATGATGAAGGATTATTCGGATGTTGCTGCATGAAACTTGGCTGAAGGATAGGCAACATTGCTGTGGGGCCAATGTAGGTAGCCAACTCCTTCTTAGCATTATACAGATCGTGCTGGACTTGTTTGAGTTTGTGTTGCAGAATGGAGATTAGGCCCACACAGCCATAAACTGGGTCACGTAAACGGTATTCAGCTTCATAGGCAAGGGAATTCACTGCATCTTCACGTTGAGAGGCATTGAGATCGTTGAGCAGCTTGGCAACATTGCTAGCACCAAATACCTTATGAACATTGATGAATTTTTGAGGCTGGTCGGGTGGAAAATAAGGAGCAAACACACACTCTTGTGTGCATTTTCGTCTTAGGCACTTGCACGCAGCACATGGAGAATTTGACGATGACATGTTTTTCCTCTTCTTGCTCAACACCGCTGTATTATTATTATTATTGAACATCAATTCCACTCACAACAATGAACATCCCTTGCCATGGCATCTATATCTATTACAAACTTCTCCAATTAAGTTTTGGGGTTAAAAAGAAAGAAAAAAACGAAAATAGGCTTACTGGGAGAGATAAAATAACTTGAATCTGTTCCATATTGTACAGTAATTGAGGGAGGTGAGTATATTWTTAAATCTCCACACGCACATGAGCACAGACACATGCATTTAATTCACAGTAAGATGTAGCTGTCCTTCATATAGTTCACCAGAAGCTTTAGAAAATTGGAGCATAAGGTCAATAACACAAAATAAGTTGTTCATAAAGAGCAGAAAATGATTAGATTGGACTAAAAGAAATAGTTCATAAAAGTAGAAAACCAGTCGAAAACGAATGCTGTGATTTCAAAACTCTTCTTAAAGAAGGAAGTCTTCGTTCCAATCGTTTCCTCTAGACAAATGCTTTCCCTATCAACTTGGAATGCAAGAAACTCGATGGTCTACCGATCATTCTAGATCCATGTGCCTTATTCTCAACCCAAAAAAAAAAAAGGAAAAAAAATCAATCTCAAAGCTTTTCTTAGCAAAGAATCCAAACGTCCAGATCTTTTCTTATCAAACCAAACCTCCCCTCGCATTCATCACAAGAAAAAACAAGAAGCAAACAAAGAAAAATCAATAACCACAGAAATTCTCTTTGAACAAACGGAAAAAATACCTCACCTCTGATATTATCTGTAAACTTCCTCCAAATCGCGCGTTCAACCTTTTTCTCTCTCCCTACAACTCATAYCATCTGCCGATAACGGAATATGACGAAAAAAATCAAGCAACAAAAAGGAAAAATACAAAACAAAACAAAGAGAGATATTATATTGTAGAGATAAAATTAAAAACAAAAAGTTGACGTCGTCTTCCGGAGTTGAGAAACAAAAATGGAGAACTGAACCTGCGTTCATCGGAGAGAGTGGAGGTCTTAGGGTTCGAGAGCGAAAGCGCTCGATCCGATCTTCAACTCCCACGATCCCAATACGGACACCAAAAAGAAAACGCAATGTATGTAAAATAGTATTTTTCCTTTTCTTTTCCTTCGTATTGTATTCTATGGAATTTTCCAAGCAAATATGTGTGAGAGAGAGAGAGAGAGAGAGAGAGAGAGAGAGAGAGGCAGTGAAATCTAAAATGAGACAAAACGAATATAGAAAAGAAAAATAGAAGGAAGAGAAGAGATCATACGGAGGTTCAACTTCTAATTTATATATGGAGGTTCACTGGGTTGTGATTACGCGGAACAGATCGTGGTCTGATCTCTGCCGTTGATGTGATTTTGACGGTGAGATTTGGTAGTTCTGGGGTTGGGGAAACGGTAAGCATTAGGGGTGCAGTCGTCATAACGAAACGGGGGGAGAGAGAGAGAGAGAGGGAAAAAAAAAAAAAAAAAAGAGATGAGTGGGGTGGGTAATTATTCTGACTCGTGAATTAAATGCGTCTCTGAGTTACCTATTTGTCCCTATACTATCTTCCTTTACAACATTTACGCAACTCTGTYACCCCGGCTCTACTATTCATTATTTAACAAAAAGGGTCTCGTAGTTCTGGTTATTCACGAAATGGTCTCACTAGTTCTTTTTTAGTGTTATTTTATATAATAAAAAGAAGATGTCATCGAAAAAAATGATTTTATGTTGAACTATCTTTTTCACACATAGTCTCTACCGATTTTTCTAATATAAAATTTAACTTTTATTTTCAACATTTATTCACCAAAAGAGAGAAAATTTTGTATGTAAAACGTGGGTAGGTTTCTTTTGGGTTAACTTATCTTCTAAAATGAAAAATAATTTGACTCCAACTTAATCTCAACCACTATTTCAAAATTTTGTTATTTGAAAAATTTTATATTAATTAACTGATTCTGTATCTTCTAATACATTTTCTCATCTTATCTCCTAATATATAAATAWAGAAGAAGAGTTCAAAAAGTTATTTATACATATATAAAACAAGGAAGAAGTTATATATATATATAAATTAACGTGCTCTAATTGATATAATAAAGAACATGTAGCTATAATGGTGCACTACAAAAGCCCTAGCTTGATTGACCYGCTATATTTTATGAAAACTATGAAGTTATTACAGAATTGCATATATACATAAACRTCATCTATTATATTTGATTTAATAGTCGAATATCCGAGTGAATAAAAAGATTAAATTTGTGGTAAGGAATTAGTATTTTAATATAAAAATATGCAACTTAGAATAAGTTGTTCGCATTGATGATTTATTAAATGTTTTAATATAAACAGTTTACAAAAGGAAATAACAAATTAAATGAATTAAAATTTTTGCTTTAAATAATGACTTGTRAATGGAGAAAATTGGAAATCCGGGGTGTTATTATCAAATCATATGGTTGACGTGCGAAGTGTTCCGACCCAATTATTGCTCACGCAATAATAATATACACTTGACTTCAATAGGTAGAAGAAAAATAGAAACAAACAAGAGATTGGATTTTCTCTCTTCCTTTTTGTCTCACTTTGGCTGACAACATATCTTTTGGGCACCAACTTTTGATCGCACCCACACTGCAGATTACTACATTAAGAAAATGAAAAATGCTTCCTTTTTGTCTCTTCTGAACAKCATGTTCTTTTCCATTGAAGTCTCCAGTCTATGCCGACTTCAATTTTCTGCTTGTACATAAAAGGCATTAAGAATCTACTATCTYGGTGTCAAACCACCACCAAGCCAAATTAAACATGAGAATAGAGGTTDGGTGGGGAAAAGGTAATCATTCATTAATTTCTGYGTTTGGATAGTTAAAAGGAAGAAAGTCAATTATGAATTTTTAATTCAAGTTTTCATCTTTCGGAATAACATTTATAAATTAAAAGAATTTCTAAAATATAATCACTTATTTGGAATAAATAGAGAAATTGTTTTAAATAAAATTCCAATACATTAACTAATAGGTGTAAAATATTTTTTTGATTAATTTTCATTATTAATGTTGACTTGAATCAAACCCCATGCAAAGAAAATTACTATTATGATTGATTCTTTAATCAAATTCATTATTATTTTAATTGAWGAATTCGAACCACCTAATAAGTTTATCTTCCCTTCTTTCTCTTCCGTTACAACTCCTTCTATCCAAACACAACTTAAGTTAATTAATGTTTTCTCACGTGCAAAGGAGTTTAAAATTKCTTAGGTTTCTGTGATCAATGGAGGTATAGGATTGAAGTGGTACACATATATCTAGTTAATGAATTGCACGTGGCCACCAAASCCATTTGGAAAATCTATGAAACTGAATAGTATGGTAAAGTAGACAAATGTTATGATGGTATTCTTTTATTTGAATAAATAAATTAGATATACAGAAAAATGAATGATTCTCAGGAGATTTGAGGAAGCCATAGTCAACCTTCGGAAGTCTATGAAAAACGCTACCGGACAATACTGAAATCTCATTTCAGGTRCTGGATTTGATTAAATATTAATATTTTTTGTTGAAGGAAAAAAGAAAAAAAGAATACGACCATGACATGATTGAGCATGAATAAGGCCAACCAACATGTTTTATGAACCATCAAAAGGGCAAAAAAGAAAAAGAAAAAAGAAGATTTAAAATTTTACAACATCTTAATACATTATGCGATTCTTCTTTAGTGATTATATTCTGATTTAATATATTAAGACATTATATACTAAAATCCTAATTTGATAAAATTAAAGTTTAAAAATATTGAATTTGATGAATTTAAAATAAATTTTTATTGTACATAAATTCAATCGAACTTCGTATTTCAAATCTGAATTTGATTAAAGGAGACCTAGATTATTGATCTCGAATTTTATAATTTGATACTTTTCTTCCACTCAATCCAATTGATATGCCTAATTAGACTATAGAGACTTACTTTCGCTATGACTTTAAAGTTCCTTAGTCAAGCCACCGCTGATGAATCTTCTCTCAAAATTTTTCTTTTCCCTTTTTTGTCAACACCGATAGTTTGTGTGGAAACCTAAATAAGAAGATTTTAATGACAAAAACACTAAAGGAACACGAAGCTACACAATGGAATTCCATATATGAAGACGGAGCTTGACTTTGTGTAAGTCTGGGGGTAGGATTTTTTTTTACAGAAGAAATTAGTAGGAAAAGGGRAGGAAGCTATTAGTTGAACGGGAAGAGCATCTCGAAATGGTTACTTCTGGGCTGTTGGCAAAAGGGACTGGGAACCGAGGGTCTGCGGATGATAGGCATACATWGGTGAGGTGGTATATTGAATTAGTGAATGTGACCCATCAAGGCTGGGGAGAAGACAATAATACTCTTCCAAACTCTTCCTAGTGAACCATCCAACAAAAGCAATTTTCTTGTTGACAATATCTTCTAGAACAGACAAGCCAAATCCCCAGAAATAAATGCAAAATTGACCATTCCTTAGAAATCAGAGGGAAGAAAAGGAATAGAGAGGGGCATGTGAATGGGAATGTCATATCTGACCACTTGACAAGACGTATTCTAACATGGAAGAGAAGAACCAACYAACGCAGAAACCTGACCTGACCTGATCTCCTCTCCCCAAAGCAAAGGCCAACCGAATGCACATATTTTTCCTTTCTCGGATGCTTTTGGGCCCTCCTTGGAGGAGATAAGCACGTGCATGGGTTTGACATCGTAGTGTCAACATAACTTCCACGGAAACAAGTGTCCGATGGTCTTCTTTGGGAAGGCGAGGTTGACACTGACTGTGAAGATTCTGGTACCATCATTTACTTCGACCCGTCATTGTATTGATGATCCACTCATTTGTTTACTTCTCTTCTATTGACCTCAATTGGATCACTGCTTCAAAAGCTTTTCCTTCCTTAACATATATGCCTTAACACTTCTCTTCCATCCAAGACATTGAAAGATCAATTTGTTTAAAAAAGCAAAATAAAAACTTTGTAAGTTTGGTCATCGCTATTAAAGTTTTGAGTATAATACATTGTAAAAAAGGAAATGACAAAATTGAGTAAGGCTCACGATTATGCCATGATGCAAGAAGATTTTCGAACATAAAAAATAATTTAGAGTTTTAAATTAGACTTTAAATTTTTTTCACTTTTTAAACTTTTTGATAATTTGCAAATTTATTTCACATTTTCTATCCCATTATATAAAAAGGAAAAATAAAAAAATGGAATAACTTCCTTGCAAAAGATAGAAGCATACGAACTCCTAGTGGCATTCTTTTTGCTCGGACTAGTAAACAGCCTACTCTTTGACTCTACTMAAGAAGCCTACACTAATCCTAAAATCGGGCTACTCAATAGTCCAACAGCTTAAAGGGCCCTTTACGGCATTTCTTGATTGGATCTTACCTTGATCTTAAAGAACCGGAGAATAAACACAAAGAAGCCCAAATCTAAAACCCCGGAAGAAATCAAACTCACTAAACCCTACACTTCACCAGATCCAATTTTGTCTACATTTCCCCACCCTGCAACCCGAACCAATGTCGAGGTGGTGGCGCGCGGCTGCCGGAAGCCTCAAAGTCGTGGCGGAGAGACAAAAAACGAGGACTTACCATACGATCCAAGCCATACCTAGAGAAATTAGCGGGAATCGAATATCCTCCAGGGACAGAAAACAAGGCCGCATTCCTGCTGTGGTCTTCTCCCAGAACTACGTTCAAACAAAGTCCGACGATCCCACTTCCGTAGCTGCCATCTCTGCGGTATCGAGGAAACACCTCGTTACTACCGAGAGGAAGCAGATTAAAACTATCCTCAAGTCTGTGCAGGTCCCCTTCTTTTGTTCCACCACTTTCCCTCTTCAAATTCGTGCTGGCTCCGGTTCGTCCACTTTGCTTGAGTCTGGCAGAGTTCTTCCCCTCAAGGCAAGTGCTTCCTCGTGCACAAATCCATCTATTTTTTCATTTGGTCTCTTTTATTGCATTTGAATGCAGTCCACCATATATGATACGATGATTCCGTTGAACTTTTATAGGATGATTTTAGCGATCCTTATTCTAAATTTTTTGGTTATAGATTCATAGGAATGAAGAGACGGGGGAAATATTGAATTTGGTGTTTGCATGGGCAGAGGACGGGAAGGAGTTAAAGGTGGATGTGCCTCTCGTTTTCAAAGGCGAAGATGCGTGCCCTGGTATTCAGAAAGGTTGGATATTTAGTCCATGTGTTACATTGTCTTCATTTTGGTGGTTGCATTTTGATGCTTATTACGTGCCAAAGATGGTCTTTAGGGATTATTTATTTTCACATATTTGCAAACAGATAATCTTAAGGTATTAGGTTGCTAATGATGTTTGAGGATTGCTATTAGTCATACACCGAATATGCAAAACCAAAGAGTAGTATATTTCTGTTCATTTGGACAAATTGATTAAATATGAGTCTTTGTGAACGCTACTTGGTACTGGATATGAAGGTTCAGCTTTAGTGAAGTGTTTGGAGAAACGAAACAAAGAATGTGTGAACCTGTAGCATTTCTGTTATCTCTAATGTTCCAGTCACCTTTTTCCATTAATGGGGAGCAAAGAAAAGTTATCTTCGTGTCCTTTTGTTCTTCAAGTTCTGATACATCCTTGTAGATTTCCCTGTTAATAAATGCTCCGAAATAAATCTTAAGACAACCTTGTGGGTGTAGATTGCTTTTCTTGGTCTCTTGTGGAATGGAAGCTTGAGGAGAGTTATATAGCAAAGAGAGCCTGGAAATTACAAATGGATGTGAAGTGCACATACCATCAGACTCAATCAGCTTTTAAGAGACGATAGGACATCACAATATCGTCATCAAAGCAAAACTGCCATCTCCATGCTCTCAGATGTTTTTGTCCTTGTTGTTTTTCTTTCTTTTTGAGGGATGGGAGTGGTGGGTAGGCAAGTGTAAGCAAGGCCCCATAAAATGACTTCTCGTGGCTTCAACAATGTCATTTAAGAACAAAGTGGAAAATCTCTGTGCCTTCCATCTTCTTTTTCCCTCTTTCTTCTCATTATGTTTGAGAATTATTGTAGAATCTTGTATTGTTGCTAACTGGAGTTCTTACCAGTACTTGGTGGTAGTTGTTCTGGTGCAATTACTTGGCAGCACTGGAAAATTGTTCTTTACTTATAAATCTTTCTGGATGATGTGGTCTTACCTGTTGCTATTTAATTGATTTGTTTAAACTTGTGGAATTTCTACATCTGCTCTTGGATTTTCATCCTCCTCAATCGTGGGAAAACAAACTTCCACCTTGAAATTTGAGTTATGCCTTTTTTAGTTTGTTCAGCATGTTAGAGAATTGGATCCAGTAAAGGAATGGATTAGGAATACTTTAGGCTGAATCAATCTGGATTACATAAGGGGGATTGTGATATGGTGTCAAGGATAAGATCTGAATCTTTTCTTGCCGGAGTTTTTGCTATTGAAATTTTCTACCGTACAATTAGTTCCCAAGTTATTTCTTGAGATTTATCCACAAAACTCATTGAATGACAGAGACTCTAATTTATTGGCTATCCGTTTAATTGATGCACAGCCTTACATTGCTAGATCTTATTTCTACATTTCAACTTTGTGAACAACTACTTGTTTCATTTAGCTAGTTCATGAAGAAAAAGTGCATTTAATACCTGCAAAACCATATGCCATTCTATTTTTTCAATTTGTGATGCATGTAGTTTGGTAGGAAATAAGAATTTCTTTTGTTGTGATATGTTAACTGTCCATCAATTGTAACTCTATTTCTGTAATTTAATTTAATTGCTCTCTCTCCCTCTCTTAAAAAGGAGGCTATCTAAACATGATAAGGAAGAGCCTGAGGTATCTATGCCCAGCTGAGCACATTCCTTCAAAGATTGAGGTGGATGTCAGTAATCTAGATATTGGAGATAAATTGTCAATTCAAGATATTGAAGTTCATCCAACAATGAAGCTTCTCAGTAAAAATGAGGCAATGCCTGTTTGTAAGATTATGGCGACAAAGATTCAAGATTGGGGGAATATGCACTAGAGGAGAAGCGTACTCGGCCATGTCAAATTTCAGGAGTAAAGTTCAACAAATGCGTGTGATAATATCTCAGGCCTTCTGTACTGACTGTTACTAACAATGCTTAATGGTGAGAGAAGTTATCTATAGTCATCTTTCAGATGTATGCTTGTTTTGTTTGTTGGTTGATGTCCAAGGCAATTTGCTTATGAAATATACATGCGTTGTTGTCAACTGTAGCCGAAGTTGGAAAGCTTGGGGATAAATTAGTACAAGCAAGGAAAATTTGTTGCTGGAAAATCGTGTTTCTTGACAATTTATTTCCAGCCGAAGAGCACTTTTTATCTTTGCATGCGTTATGGTGCTGAAGAGTTCTGTCAATTCTGCTGCTATACTGGGTCAGTAAGACGCGGTCTAAAACGGTAAACACCAACTGCGGTTTGTGCCGGCATCCAATGGGTGACTTTACTCAACATTAAATAATCAGGCGATAGAGGTCGGTCGATCTTTCAAACTATTTCTTTAAAACTTTCGTTTGACTTCGAGAAACTTTACATGGACTTTGTTCGCTCCGGTCATGGAGGCAGCCAAGCAGGTGTACTGCCAGGGTTGCCGAAGTTGTGAAGAGGATTAGTTCGTAAATTGACAGGGAGGGACTATCATCCATTAAATCTAATTAATTACTAAAAAGGGTCAACATCAGAAATGTTATTATGAGGAGCTTAAATCCTTTTGTTTTCTGTTCTTATTAGCCTCCATATATGGGATAATCGTTGACTTGGTATATTCAAGGACTAATATTACATAAAATCCACCAATTTCCATTCTAATTGAAGAAATGTCCGTTTGACCCGTAAATTTAAATTCTACTTTCCTATTTATTAAATATAATTTTTAGCGTTGAGAATTTAATTAATACAATTTATAAAATTGTGATTTGCGAAAATCAAATTCATATAATAGTTCTTTTAAAGAAATATTTTTATAAATCAAATTCAAGTAAAATTCTAGTTTTTATAAATAATTGTTTAAAAGCTATTTATCAAAATACATTTAGAAATAATGTAAGGATATAGAAATTTTTGAAATAGATATTATAGAGGCTCGTTGCAATGTAATTTAAAAAATTAGTAAATTTCCTATTGGCTAATAGATTTATGATAAATAGGAAAAAAAAATAAGGGAGTAAGGTAATTTTAGTAGTAATAGTTCCTCTAGTCTTCTTTTTAGCCAGCAGAAAAGCAAAAGGCAGGAGAAATGTGGGAAAATTGGACTCTGGAAYGGACTTTATTAGCATAGAGATGTGGAAAGGACATTTTGACCCTAGGATTGAGGCAGTCTTCAATTCTCCCATCTGCCTCTTKCCCTTTTCAGGTGGAGCTACGTTCTTGTCGTAACCGCGTTTCAGAAATTCTGCAAAGTCCGCATTGCATCATTTCTGATTATCTTTTTTCCGGCTCCGTCTCCATCTCCAGCTCCATAATCGTCCTCGACTCCTCTTTTCTTAAAACGACGATGGCGACGGCGACGAATCTCTCCTACTAATCCCCAACCATTACCAAACCAACAAAAAAGAATTATCCCTGGGGTTCTCTGTTAATGCAATGCAACCTAGAATTTCCTTTCAATGATCTCCTCCACCACTCTGAAGCATCTGTACCATGTTCGCAGATCACAATTTYCTTTTCACTCACAATGAAAAAGCAAACCCTGCARTGGTTGCAGAGCGCTTTCTCCTTCTCCTCATCTTCCTCAAATAAATCACATTCCGATGACAGCCTTATTGGCAGAAGGTATCCTTTGAAATCGTCTTTATTTCCGAGCAGCCAAAGAGCCGCAAGCCGTAGCAGCCGCCAGCTCACGCGAGCCAAAAAGCTCCGCCATTTGGCCGATAACGACGTGGAATTCCGGCATTCCCCTAGTTCTTACGGGATTTCGCCCGTTAGGTCTTCTTCTGCTGGTGCCTCTGCTCCACCATCACCGCTGCCTCTGCCCATGCCAGAATTGCAGGTGTTGCTCCGCCACGATGCCAAAATGGCTTCTCACCGATCGACGCCAAGCAATGTCCCCCTGCCGTCGCCGACAGAGGTGCATCATCTTCATAGGCCTAGCATTGGAGAAGAGAAGGAAAAGGAAAAACGCGAGACTTTGAATGGTGACGCCAATAATGACGGAGCTGTGTCAACGAATACGTTTGGCAGGTAGAACTTAAAAAAGCCAGTATGTTCTGTTTTCGCTTTCTAATTGTAGTTGAATGTGAAATTTCCCACAGATATTTTGCAGAACTTAATTGTTTAATTGGTTAGGTATGGTTGACCAAAATTTAAACTTTCTTATTATCATAATTAGCATTTCTTTGCTGTGTGCTTCTGAGACTGGTTTTACAGGGGAAATGAATAGAGTAATGATGGGAGTTGGTGAAACACTTTCTCAGTCTTTCTTTCTTCTTCTTCTTCTTCTTCTTCTTTTTTTGATTTCTTTTTTTGGGGGTGTTGGGGTGTCTCGGTGATATGGCAAATGCATCCAGTTGGTTTCAGTGTCAGTTGGTTGAAATAAACAAGCCTAATTGTTCCCTATTGATATATCTGCTAATACTTGCACTGATTTTTATTTGTTTTTCTTAAAATAAAAGAGTCTACATTTCACTTGCCCTTTTTGGAGAAATATATATCTTTATTTGCTTCCGTTCTCATTCTATTGTTTGGAAGGAGGGGGTACTTGGAGAACTTATTATTATAAACTTGTTTCAGTGGGTTGCATTTATCCATCCAGAATTATCTTGTTTAATACATATTCTGTGCTCCAGTTGGATTGAAAATTTTAAAAGATATCTTTTAATCCTCAAGCCCGGCTGGAGAAATGGCAAAAATCGTGTATATAGCTTCTAGAATTGTAGGGCTCATTAAATAAGTATCGCAAGTTGACTTTGATTTGATTCAAGTATTAAACCCAAACAAATATTGTCATGTACTGGTGCAATTGCTCTATAGAAGATATGGTCTCTCGCCCATGGTTTGCTAATAGTATTTGCAAACTTTCAATAGTTGTGCAATTCTGTTCTCAAGTTTAGATAAACGTTGACCTTTTTTGCCTCCGCAGGTTACCGAGCGAAGATACTAGAAGGAATGCAGAGAATCCTGGAACTTGGTCATCTGGAAAATCACCTCAGATACTGAATGGGACAGAAAGAGTCCCTGATAATTATGGAACTAATTTTCCTTCTAGTGCTCCCACTAGTCCTTATTCAAGCCCTGCTCTTAGCCCACAAAGGAATACTTGGGATGCTCCCACATCATTTTATATAACTCCACCTAGTATTTGTCAAGTTTGGTCTGCACCAGAGATGCCTTCTTCAGATTCCACACTAAGTCCAGGAATATCCTACCAAATCTCTTCTGAGATAACTGCATATAGTGTTGATAATTCTCCCCTCCATAGTCCTAGATCAAGTCCCTTCCGAAGCTTTAGGATTTCTAGTGGTGCTCCATCACCATGTATGTTACAAGTGGAGACACCTGTGGCACGTCGTGATAGTAATGCTCAGGGGAACGTCCATCCCTTACCTCTTCCTCCAGGAGCTGCCATGCCTTCACCTCATACTCCTGTTCCTCAACCAAGTGTAAAAACAGATTTAATGCCTATCAAAAGTCAGTGGCAGAAAGGAAAACTTATTGGTCGTGGAACATTCGGAAGTGTCTATGTGGCTTCCAACAAGTAAGAAGATTCTAAACAAAGTTTTCTAATTTGCTACTGGTCTTGCATGAACTCTTACAAGTTTATTCCTTTGGCAGAGAGACTGGAGCATTATGTGCAATGAAAGAAGTTGAAATATTACCAGACGATACAAAATCTGCAGAGTGCATAAAACAATTAGAGCAGGTGTTTACCCCCACTTCACTTTTGCCTTGTCTTTCCTTATTTCCATGTTCAGTTAATTCTTAATGCTTATTTCCTGTTCAAGGGATACAAACAACAAAAATGAAGAAAGGTCTCTCACTTACAAGAAAACATCTCCATATTAGATTGAAATGCTGCAACAGTTTCTCGATTTGTTCAAGTCACATGCTTTTGCTGTACTAACACTACGAGGAAGTTTGCTGGTTGTTCCTGCTTCACTGGATTGTGCAAGTTTTTCATCAACTGGCTATAAAAGTTAATCCTTTAAAAGAAAATTTACTGTTATTAAGACATCTTAAGGAATCTAAAGTAAACATGTTTAGGATGTCAATGAAGATTAATTCTTAACAAAAGCTTTAAGTATGCTTTGTTTGGGTTCTGAAGGCAGACATATGGACGAATCATGCACTTGTTGCGAAACCATTGGTTGTCACTTTTGTAAAGCTGAATTTGCTTTTATCAACATACATTTGTCTCCTGTTTCAAATGTCCAAAAATGTCAAATGCATTTGTACTGTAAATTCAGAGGGTATATTTGGATTGGGTCTATGTTTGGAAATTTTTTTGGTTTTTCATTTGAAAATGAGGATAAAGTTGCAGAATGTTCTTGAGTATGGAATTTTTCTTTACCCTTTTTTCAAAACTCAACTAGATTTTCTAACCGTCCCCAAGTGTTTAGATAACATAATAAAATAATTAAATGAGGTTCTTGACACTGCCCCACTTTGTTTTAAAACGTATATTTAGTTTGGGTTGTGGGATCAATATGTTGGTTTTTCTAAATGAGTTAACAGTTTTTAATTCCAAACTGAAAAGTGGAAAGATAAAAGTTTCCCACTCTGATCCCTAATCTAAAATGGGTATCTTCTAATTTTGAAGCCAACAGTTGGATATTCTGCTTAATTCTTTCTGTTATTTCAGGAAATTAAAGTTCTCAGCCATCTAAAGCATCCGAACATTGTGCAGTATTATGGTAGTGAGATAGTAAGTGATATCCTTCCAATCTTTTTCTATCCTTTGCCCTGAGATTCCTGAACATACATCTTTTTATGTTCTCCACTATGATTCTTGCTTTGTGCAGGTTGGTGACCGATTTTACATATATTTAGAGTATGTTCATCCTGGTTCAATTAATAAATTCATCCATGATCATTGTGGAGCAATAACAGAATCTGTTGTGCGCAACTTCACTCGCCATATTCTCTGTGGATTAGCTTATTTGCATAGCAAGAAAACCATACACAGGTAAAATTCTTTTTTACTAGACTACAGAATCTTGGTATAAAGTAGAATTCAGTAATGGAACTTTTTAGAATCTTTCCTTTGCAACTGCAGATTCAAATAAAGAAAGCCATGCATGTTCTCCATGTTTGATTTGATAGATTGTGTAGTGAATTTCCCAATCTTTTGTAGTTCAAACAGGGTAGAGCTTGTGTGCGGATAAGTTCAGTGATAACTAAATTTTACAGGGATATCAAAGGGGCAAATCTTCTTGTGGATGCTTATGGGGTTGTCAAGCTTGCGGATTTTGGGATGGCAAAACATGTGAGTTATGATTCCTCTATCTGCAATTTTTTTTTTTTTTTAAATTTCTGAAGAACAAAAACTTGATTACTGGAGAACAGTAACAAAATGACTGCTTTCTGTATGTTGTTATATATGATCTTTCATAAAGTGTTCCTCATTCATCAACCTTTACTTTTGGTTTTTGGTGTTTACTACTTGTTATGCTGCTCACAGAAAAATCCTTGTTATTCAGCTTACAGGGCAAGTAAGTCATCTTTCTCTGAAGGGAAGTCCATACTGGCTAGCCCCTGAGGTATATCATCTTGCTGCTGCATCACATACCTTGAAGCACATCTCATCATGTTTTAGACTGACATTTGCTTTGTCTCGTGTAGCTGTTGCAATCCGTAATGCAGACTGATGGTAGTACAGATATTGCCTTGGCTGTTGATATATGGAGTTTAGGGTGTACGATAATTGAAATGATGAATGGGAAACCACCTTGGAGTGAGTATGAAGGGGTAAGCTCCACTTTAGCATTATGTGATTTACTTTTCATGGCCTTTACTTGATGTTTGCTGGTCAATTACCATGTTTTATGTTGGTATGACTTCTCAGTAAAGAAACTTAGCATGTACTGCTAATGCTTCTTGCTTGTCATAGTGGATCACAGAAGTCATGTTGGTGCTTCTGTCATGATTTTAGTTATCAAGTGAACTCATTTGTGCAAAATAGTCTCTTTGCTCCCTCTATCCTGCTTCTGTTTTCTTCTGTGAAAGGATGTATTTGAACAGGGAATATTGTGCGTATATGTTTTTCAACTTAGTGGTGTTGGAGTTCTCCTTTGCAACTTTGTGGAAGTATCACATACTTGTCATGTTTTGCCATCAGAGCTGTTCTGTTTACGTGTAATTAATGTTAAAGTTCTTCCATTGAACTGGATCCAGTATCACATGTCTCCCTATATGACATGGATATTTTTGCGGTAACTGAAGTACAACTCATATGATTTTACTTGTAAATATTGTCCGTGGGAGAGAGAGCCACTATCCAACTGTGTTTCTTTATATTTGTCAAGCTGGGACCATTCATTTATTCCGTCCATTCAATTTGAACATTACAGCCTGCAGCCATGTTTAAGGTTCTCAAAGAGTCCCCGCCTATACCTGAAAATCTTTCAGCAGAAGGGAAGGACTTTTTAGATTGTTGCTTTCGGAGAAATCCAGCAGAGAGGCCCTCAGCCTCCATGTTGCTAGAACATCGGTTTGTTAAAAACCCTCATCCACCAGATGTTTTAAGCCAATCACTTGGAGGGATGAAATTGACGGTAAATTGCTTTTAACTGCACGCTTCCTGAATCTTCAAGTTTCTAGTCTATGGTGATAAATGATATTTTTCCTGTAGCAGGACAGTGCCAATCCACAACGTGATCGCTCAATTTACAAGCTTGATCAAGTAACCATATCTTCAGATATACAGCCCACGAAAATGATATTGGCTGACAAGTAAGAGCTACTGTTAACATTTCTTGTGTTGCCGTTAGAGAAGAGCATTCTCAAATCAGCACTAATTTATCATCTATGTCATCCTCAGCTCCATAACATTTACTCCAGTGAGATTGTTTGGCGATATGAGCACAAAACTTGGAATTTAATGGTCTTGAGTGAACCTTCATATTTATCCGCACGGCATGGATGCTGGTGACTGCAAGGATTGTCCCGGCACTGGAAATGTTGTATGTTTGTACTAGTAAAAATGGTGCTAATAGAAGAAAGCCGGTAGCTGACTGAAAGGGATCTCTACCACTAGTTTTTTGGTGTGGTTTTCCAGCGAGAGCTCAACATCATCCTTCAGGAAGCATTGGGACTCGATGTGCTCTTATAGGTGGCTAGCAGCCGTGTGTAGGTTYTTTGCCTCCCTATGGTGAACACTGATAAAGAGGGGCAGATATTTCCAGGAGAATTCCTTGATCCTGGGTTTCCAGAAGTAGAAATTTTTTATTGTGGACAAATAGGGTATGAAATTTACAGCGGCAAACCAAAACAAAAGGAGAGAAGTGTTGCAGCTTGGATAGATTTTAGGGGTAAAACGAGTCAGTGTCTGGTTGGGGCTTATTCCTCGAGCTGAGGTTGCATTAAAATATAATATGAACAATTTTTTAGAGCTTGACCTGGGCCATTCGTTGTTGTTAAACTGGATTCTAATTGACTCAAACGACTTTACAGACACCAACAATTGCAATAACAAAACAATGATAGTACCAATAATACTAACTGAGGTAATAATTGTAAATCAATAGTAACCCGACAAACATATGTCGGCGTTATTATAGAGTGGTCCAACAATACCTTTACCAAAACCCTTATTAAAAATTTCAAAATTTTAAATATTTAACTTACAAAGTTAATTCGTTTTTTTCATCTTATATTCTTTTTCCTCCAATTAACCATCATTCTTTTTAAATATTATTTTAATTAGTAATTTAAATGGAGACACTCAAATCCCTTGCATTTGCTAGCACGAGAAAATGTGTGGGATCGAGGATGAGATTATATAAATTGTTAATACCCAATAAATGTAAGATTAATTTATTATCTTATTTGATTCGTATATTTTAATATAACAAGAAGTATTATTTTATTTTTCAAAAAATTAGAATATAATAGTAATATTAGAACTTTCTTTTTAATAGATGAAAGACGTACAAAGAAGATGTTGAGCATTAAAGGGGTCAATGGAGAGTCCAGGACGTCAAAAAGATATGAAAGATATAGAATGAAGGGGAGAATCGGGAAAGAACAAAATTAAGAAGGAACTTCAAGTTGGAAATGTCTTGATCTACTTTCTTGTTTTTAACTTTTATAGGCATCGAGAGCAAGTGCAATCCCGTGAATCCTCCCCCAATCCCAGTTTGTCCCCATTATATCCTTCTCCAATCTCCGTTGATTTCCCAGCTTCTTCCAGTGTACTAGCATAGACAAGCAAAGAAGAAGAGTTGAAAGCGTGAGATGGAACCACCGCAGGTCCAAGCCATAGAGAGCAGAAACCTCCCTCCGCAAGAAGATGAACAGGATAAAGTTATCAATGAATGGTAACCCTTCTTTGCTATGTGTTTATTTCTGGGATTGGTCTGTTCGTCTTCTTTGTTTATGTTAATTTCTGGGATTGGTTTGTTGCAGTTGTTCTTGCTTTTATGACTGCACCGATAGCTGTCTCGAGTACTTCTGCTGCTACGACATCTGTTAGTTTCTGTGATTACTTGGTATTCGACTGAGACTAGTGCCAATTCTTCGTTGTATTCAATTGAGACAATGAAAAAGACTCATGTAATTAGTTTTTAACGTTTTACTTGGTTGTTTCAATGAGTGATTCCTTCGAATCCGAGGTATAATTCCGGTTATTGGTTCCCTGAGAGTGGAGATCTGTTTGTTCCTCCTTCCTCTTCTTCTTCTTTCTTTTTGTGTTCCCATGATTATGCTGTTTTTGCTACAGCCGATTAGAGATATCTTCCGTCTGCTTCTATTGTCCCTGGAATCATAGAAACAAGGCACACTATTCTTTGTTACGAACAGGAGTCCCGACAGTGATGTTATATTGATCCATTGGTTTGATAATCAAAATGACAATAAATGCCCTATATTATCATGAACATCAAAACAAAATTTTGAATTTTTTTAATCTTTTTATATTAAAATTAAGCTATTAAAGATTGTTCAAAATTATAATGCGTCATGTTTAATCGAAATGTTGCTCGGGACCTTGACAATTAAAAAATTCAAACCCAAGACAGGTGCCAACTTCTTATCCTCCTTATTTGTGCTGCACACACTAGCATAATAAGTTGAATGAGTGAAATTTGTCTGATAGTATCATTCAATCCTTACCCCATTACTCCATGATACACCAAAGATAGAATTTGCAGCAACCCAACCATTTTTTCTTTAAAATTTTTATGTAAGACCAATATTTTTTATGTAAAATTTTCTCTACAAAAAATATCATCCCATCCCTAATATGTTTATCATTTACTTCGTATTATAGATGTTATCTTGGAAACGAGATATTTCATTCTTTTTTCCCCATTTTTAAAGAATTTTGGCATTCCTTCACTTTTCTCCAGTAGAAGAAAGAAAGAAAAGAAAAGAAAAAAAAAATGGTTGACAGTGAATTTGGAAGCACAAGACAAAATGAAAGCATGCGTACCTTTGCTCGTTGGGGTCCCATTTGATTTTACTGTTAATTCTGGAGGATGACCAAAAAACTTGTACTCTGCATTTGGTTTAGCTCTATTTCTTTCCCACTTTAGAATTCATTTATTTACACTTATCGAGAAATAAACTTTTTATTATAACATTTTTCTTCTCCAAATTATGAATTTCATTTAAAGTAACACTTAAAATGAAAAATCTTCTTAAATATAATTAAGAATTTAAAATTTTTTTCATGCGAACATTTACAATAGCAAGAAAATTTTCTTTCTACATGTCAAAAGTGTTGGTTCTTTTCTGATCAAACTTGCTTATCGGCAAGTTGTGTAGCATGTCGCATTTTCAGTCTCCATTAGAATAGCATCATCCTATATATTTTTCTGGATAGTGACTAATATTGACTTGGCTGGATTCTGTTTGATTCGGAAAAAGTTTAGCTACTTTCTCGGTGGCCATGACTCAAATTCCCACTTTCGACATTGGTTATATGTTCTTTCTATTGCTTGAAAATTGAACCAGATCCAACGTCCCCATATGGTTCGCCGGTGATTAGGTATAATCTCAACTAAGAAGGCTTACATCATATTGCAACTTTTACTTTCTTGCTTCCCAATCCCCAGTGCACTCGTGATTTCTCATGAGCCTAGCAATTTTGCAATGTATTCGTCCTTCATAAATAAAGAAACCGAGGATCCCTAGCTAGGGGTGTTGGTCCTGGTTCCTCTTTTGGTGAAACCACGGTCCAGAACGAGGAGGACCGTGGCGATCGCTCCTGATTAGAATGGTTCCCGCTGAAGGCTTTTTAAGGGAAAGAGGAGAAATGTAACTTTGGAGCAAGAGTAGAATGGCAGCATCGGACTGAATCTCACTTGTCTCTCCCACTGAAACTAAAAGTACACGCTCAAGTCCACTAGAGTCTTGTTGTTTTTCTAATGCAGTCCATTGTTGACGACTTGCTCTCGGTTCTAATTTCTAAATACGCACATTGCGCTCAATAGTATTTCATTATTTCTTTACTCATTGTGGCGTTCTGCCAAACTCTACTTGTTGACAGTGATAGCATTTTACTAGTGGCCCTTTGCCACTATCTTACCATGCATGCATGCTATGATAAACTGCTGAGATTTCTTATAAATTTGCCATCTCTCCTATTGCCTGCAACAGCTATTCGTGAAGTCTATTTGTTCCTCTTCTATATAAGAAGATGTATATGGATCGTAGATCCTCTAAACTCCCTACTTGTTCTTGGCTTTGCCTACTCTTGCTTCTTTGTTCTTCTGTTTGTTGTCAACTCGATTACAGATTCTATGATTACACTTGTCCTAGCCTAACAAAGATTGTTCGTTATGGAGTTTGGTCTGCTATTGCAAATGACACTAGGATGGCTGCCTCTCTTCTGCGTCTACACTTCCATGATTGTTTCGTAAATGTAAACACACTGCTAATGATTAATAAAGAAGGCTCCAGTTTAGTAGTAGTTTTGGCTAATTGATGCTAGGAATATAATGTCATATTTTTCCTGCTTGCACGAATGAATGCTCAGCAATTTCTAATCTTCTGTTCGGCTGTTTTAAAGGGGTGTGATGGATCTGTGTTGCTCGATGATAGCAGCTCATTCAGCAGCGAGAAGAATGCAGGGGCTAATAAGAATTCAGCTAGGGGATTTGAAGTCATCGACGCAATCAAGGCCAGTGTGGAGAAAGCCTGCCCATCAGTTGTTTCTTGTGCTGATCTATTGGCTCTTGCTGCAAGAGAAGCTGTCTTCCTTGTAAGACAATTTTGGACTGTATTTCTTTATTTGCATATACAGATTCCTTAACATCTCAATTCTCGTTATTGCTTCAATTATTCATTTTATTTTTCAAACAATCTCCTCAGACAGGAGGGTCTTACTGGTCTTTGCCGTTGGGTCGCCGAGATGGCCTAACGGCCAGCCAAAAGGCAGCTGATACAGAGCTCCCGGCACCGTTTCATTCCCTGGAAAACATAACTGCGAAATTCGTATCGAAGGGACTCGACATAAAAGATGTGGTCGTGCTGTCTGGTACCAATTTCACTTGTTTTCAAGTTCTGTCTATATAGCAATATGATCTTCAGTATCTGCTGCTACACCTCTGTCCAGTGCAAACTTGACTGCAGGATTTTCATTCTTCCWGTTTCACGCAGGTGCACACACCATTGGCTTTGCTCAATGCTTCACCTTCAAAACAAGGCTCTTTGACTTCGACGGGGCGGGTAATCCCGATCCAACTCTTGATGCAACATTGCAATCAAATTTACGTAGTATCTGTACAAATCAGGCTGATTCCGATTCCAATTTGGCCCCTCTTGATGCGAATTCTTCGAACAAGTTTGACAACGTCTACTTCAAGAATCTTCTGAACAATTCCGGGCTTCTTCAGTCAGACCAGGCTCTCATGAGTGACAATAGAACTGCTGCAATGGTGTTGAACTATAGCAAGTTCCCTTACTTCTTCTCCAAAGATTTCGGAATATCAATGGTGAAGATGGCAAACATAGGTGTACTAACAGGAAAAGATGGAGAGATCAGAAAGAACTGTAGAGCGGTGAACTAGAAATCCTCCGTTTTCTCTAGAGAAAATCTTAGTTCTCTGCTTCCCAAAATGCTCTGTAACATAAGGCTTGTATTGTCCATGAGAACGAATAATATAGTGTCTCGGTTTTGCAATTTTATTCCAATGAAGAGGGAGAATATGGGATCCTACCGCGGAACCTACTTTGATTTATACTTCCTTTATTCTTTTATAAGTGTCCTAATTAAAAAAATTAGTAACTAATATTATTAGATTAAAAAAATAAATAAATTATGAAATAAAGAGTAAAATTATAATTTTTTATTTTATTTTTATATTAATATGTGTAAAGAGATATTTATTTAAAATTAAAAAATTAAATATTAACCATGCTTATTAAAAAAACGAATGAAGTACAAAATATTTCATGTTGATGAATTATATTATTAAAAATTTTTTAATCTAGGCTAAACCTTAAATAATTGGARGGGAGTTTTTCAATAGCATCCAATAATTTGTCTAGTGAGGGCTAAAGGGTATGGTTTGTATTTCATTTTGAAGTTTTTATTAAATTTTTTTAATTTTCTATTTTAAGTGGTTATTTATAAATTTGCTAAAAGATATATTATTCTTGAAAATTATTTTAAAAATAAAAAATTAAAAGCCACTTTTGATTTAAAATTTGATACAAAGATATTTTGACTATTTTTAATAAATATATTTGTAATTTGAATTTCAAATATTATTGGTCAATGTTAAAATTTTTTAAAATTTATATTAAAGTGTCATTTAATTAATTATAAATTTTTTATATAATAATTACAGAGAAATAAACTACAAACACATTTTCTGCATTTAAATTATAGGAAAATATTTTTCTTAAAAATACTCAAAACGATCCAAATTAATTTTTAATATAGAAATATTTTTATTTTTAAAAAAATATATTAAAACATACGAGAAAAAAATGTATTATTAATGTTTTGAAACATTAAAAAGTGAAAATAGCACAGAGAACGGCGATTACCTGCTTGGTAAAGAAAATGAGACAAGAGACAACAGAGGCATAACGGTTAAAAAGTACATGTGTCAATTATGTACGGACTGAGGAAGCTATAAAGTGAGTCTATATCCTTATCCTACTTCTCTGCATCCAATCTCTCGTGTCATGTTTCCCCATAATCCTATTGTGGCCCCGCCTCGTTTTAGTCAATGTGCTTTTCACCACTCGTTTTCTCCGGGACAGCGCAAAGGTTATTTCCGCCAAGTCTTCATTTTAAATTACCTTTTTTACTGCCACGTTTTCTTTGGTAATGCAGAGCGAAACAATTCATTTACTGCCTATTTTACTGGAAAATTCATCATTCTTTTTGTTTATTAGATCATTCAGTGTATTTTTACATATAAAAGACTAATACAAATTATAATCCATAAAATTTGACTCTACTCGAACAATATTTGAACCAAAACACTTTTAATATAGTGAACTATGCATTTTTATATTTTTTAAAAATTGAAATTATTTATTTATTATATATAAAAAATTATTCGAAAGAAACATCAATTAATGAATGTATATTCTTTGAACGAAAATTATTCTTTCTTTAATTTACCTTACTTGTAAGGATTTGAAGGGGATGAAAATGAAATGGAATATGAATTTAATATGTARAGATACGAATTTAACCTCCTCTTTATAGATTTACCATTTATAATTTGATAAGAAAATATTTATGTAAAGTTTAATCAAAACGATTATATATTTTGAATTTAATGATTTTTCCTATACAATTAATTAACCAGCATAGCATAAATTTATTTGGATTTAATTTGTATTACYTGTAAATGCATAAAAAATAATAATAATTAAACATTCATTAAGTTTAGTTATTTTCTTCTATTACCTCCCCTTCCATAATGAAATTGCTCTGTTTCAAAAGTTTATCTCTTTCAAACTATTACTTACGTTAAAAATTAAGATATTATTCATTATGTTTTTATTACTTTACCATTATTTAACTTTAATCTATTAAAAATATTAATCAACTTTGTCATTCAAGTTTTTATGAATACTAATACTAGTTCTTTAATGCTATATACTTCACATTGTATTCTTATAAATAATTATTAAATATAAATAAATAAGTTTTGGCCAACATTAATTAATTTTCTTAGCATATCCACATTGCTAAGGAAGTAAATATTTATAATCTATAATATATTAAAATATCTCAATATATACGAGAATTGAACAATTTTATCCCCTATTTTATTTTAATATTTTCACTAATGACCTTACTTTGAGGATTTGAAAAGACATTAGATATAATGTTAAATTAATTTAATAAATTAAATTAAGAATATTTTATAGGTTCAATATTTTTAAAATTTTATAAATTAATTTAATAAATTATTTTATATGTTTAATGTTTTTAAAATTCTACCAATTAATTTAACAAGTTAAGTTTAAATGATTTTATATGTTCGATGTTCTAAAATTCTATCAATTAATCTAGTGATTTAAGTTCAAAATATTTTATATATATTCAATATTTCTATYTTTCATGTCTATTAGATAGATCAGCTCAGATTTTTAATGAATTCATTTTTTATATTTATCGATGTAGCTTCTTATGAGCAAATAGTGTGAAGTACAATAAATATGATTAATTTAAATGCTATCATAATATAAATCATATTGAATCGTAAAAATGTAAAAATAAAAATGTAAAATTCATCCAATAGATACAATAAGGATGTCGCAAAATGAAAATCACCATGTATTGAGTTCAAAATAACGTGTTTGATACGTTTTCYATACTAGTTTTTGTAAMGGAGGTCATAATTGGATCAATCCGAAAGCGGAGCGGTAAACCAAGCACACGTTTAATGACGGTGTAATTGTGCAGTATTCCTACACTTCATCACCAGCTAATCACTCACGGCTCCAAGACAACAACACACGCCGCATAGACTCTCTGTGGCTCTGTCACTCTGACCAACATTTATTTTGCTACTGCTCTCCGAGGACTGCGAGAGGCAAACAGACTGCAGCAGAGGCGAGGAGAAGAAGCTAAAGCTTCAGCGGAGAGAGATGGTGAGGCCAAGGTGTTACTTGGATATAAGCATTGGCGGAGAGCTGGAAGGACGACTTGTGGTGGAGCTTTACAATGATGTCGTGCCTAGAACCGCCGAGAACTTCAGGGCTCTTTGTACAGGAGAGAAAGGCGTTGGTCCTCACACTGGCGTTCCCCTCCATTTTAAGGTCGCTTCTATACTATACTCTACATGTATACAGTATACTCCGTTGCCGATCTATCTGTATATCTTCCTAGGCGTTTTTCATGTTTGTATCATGTGTAAGGATGTGTTTGCTATATGCATTTCTGATATCTTTGTGTATAGCTTTTCTTATACTAGTGCTTTCTTCTATACATATTTTTTTTTTTTGGGTACAGTGCACGATTTTGATGATTCGACTTTTGAATATCTTATTATGGATATGACAATTTATATGAATGAAAGTGATTAAGTTTCATGAATGCCAGCCTTGTTATTGTTTTCTTTTTGTGTTCACGGTGTACGTGTTGTCTTGGCTCTCTCTTCGTCACGATGGAGGAACTAAAGGTGCTGGGGCCTGTGCACCTTAATGTTTTTCCTAAAATGATCCTTATAAATATAACTTATTGTCTCTAAGAATCCTTTTGAATTTTTGACGTTGTCTGTTGCTATATTCCTTCCATTAATATGTCCCCAACTTCAGATTTCTGGTCCCCCACGCCATCTCATATATGCATTTTTTCCATTCTGGGCGGTGTCTTATAATTATGTTTTTCTCATTCTGGTTGGACACTGAGGTGTATATATGTCTTAACTTCGTAATTCTTTGATGGTAATACTTAATTGAGAATGTATATTTTATTGTATTTTGCTTGTAAATTTACGGGAAAACTTTTTTCCTTCTGTTGTCAATTCCTTTTTGTTATTTTGAGTGAGTGGATGTAGAGAAGGATTTACAAGTCTACCGGTAACTAAGAAGCTCACAGAGATAGATGCTAAGTTGAGGTTTCAATTTCACTTGTCATACTTCCTGTTCGCTGCTGAATGCTAGTGCCAACAACCGTTGATTTCAGACTGTGATTACTTGATGTGGCTCATGTTTGTGAACGTTCTTACTTTTTATATTGCAATTTATTACATCATTTTTACCTTCATTAGGATTTGTTTGATCAAATATGAAATATCAGTATAGAAATTTTGTAGTTGCAAAACCCTCCCTTGGAGATGTATATCTTGTGGTGGGAATGCCATTGTTTTGTTGCTGGATTCTCCGGCATTTTTTCTATTTCTGGTTGTTTTAGAATCACTTTTGATTCATGATGATAATAACAATACATCCATTTCAAGACTAATGAATTTTGGTGGATGAGACCTTATTTCTAATAAATCAATTATTGTATACCTCTAGACTCTCTATGATGCTGCACTTCTGATTCTGCTACTACGTTAGTAGTATAGGTGCCATTTCTGATTCTTCTCCTACATGTATTTAATTTCCTTTTTGCTTTCAGTTTTTTAATAGAAAATACTTAAATTTGGTAATATAAATTCCAGTTAATCCAGTCTATATGTGCACTCATGTAAACCTGCATATCTGTTTTGCCAGAAAAGAAGGAAAAAAGAAAGTTGTATTACTCTGGAAGTGCTTATACCCCCCTACTGAGTTAGAAAGGCTATTTCCTGCATTAGATGCTGGAAAAACTGCCCTGCTATTTCACTACAATAGCAATGTTTTTCCTGTCAGTGTTATTTCTGGACATCATATTTACTTGTTTCAATATTTTAGCTTAATATGTTAATGCAGGGGTCATGTTTCCATCGTGTTATCAGAAGTTACATGGCACAAGGTGGTGACATTTCTGCTGGAAATGGAACGGGTGGTGAATCAATTTATGGCTTGAAGTTTGAAGATGAGAATTTTGAGCTTAAGCATGAAAGAAAGGGAATGCTATCAATGACTAATTCTGGTCCAAATACTAATGGATCTCAATTTTCAATTACAATGACACAAGCCTCTCATTTAGATGGAAAACATGTAGTCTTTGGAAGGGTAATCAAGGGATTGGGGGTAATTCGTTCAATTGATCGTGTTACCACAACAGATGATCATTTTCCAACTCTTGATGTCATAATAGCTGACTGCGGAGAAATTCCTGAAGGTTCAGATGATGGAACGTGTAACTTCTTTAAAGATGGTGACAGTTTCCCTGATTGGCCAGCTGATCTTACTGTGAAGCCAGATGATATTTTATGGTGGATGAATGCTATAGACTCTATCAAAGCCTTGGGAAATGAACAATACAAGGTAGTGTCAAACTCATGGCCTTCTCCATTGTATTTCTCTTACATGATCTGTAGATGAGAGTGCGAAGTCCATTTAAACTCCAGATGCTGCTAACTATTGCGAAGTGTCCATTCACTTCGGATTCTTGGCTTTTGTTCTTTTTTGTCCAAATGTCAATTTTTTAACTTATGACTGGATGATATCAAATTTCATACAGAACCAAGATTATAAAATGGCTCTACGGAAGTACTATAAGGTCTTCCGTTACCTGGATGTTTGCTGGGAAAGGGAAGACATCGATGAAGGTACAGTATTCAATCCATCACAAAATGAAAATTTGGCACTTCTGTTAAAGTAGATCATGAAGAAATCCATGAATTCGTTCTATAATGGATCTGTATAATTATGCAGTGAAGCGTGAGTCCCTGATGAAGACAAAGTCACAGATATTTGCAAATACTTCTGTAAGTTATTTTGTCGGCTGTGCAAAGCACTGCATACTTGATCACCTGAGGAAATATTTAGCGCATTACATTTTATGCTTCTCAGATCTTTTGATTATAATTGAATCCATATTGCTCTACAATATTCCATCTTGTTGCAGTAGGTAACCAAATAGAAAATTAATATTCRTTGGACTGTCTCTGGGACTTCAAGATCTTTAACCACAGCATGATGGAAGTACTAAGGGTGCTTTTCAACTAGTGGTCAATTTACTTCTCTGGGAATTTGTAAATTTCCTGAGCCTCATTGTTCACACTTGATTAAGAGGAAATTATCTATATTCTTCAACAAAATTCACACGTAACACTCAGCGCTACTTTGTTAGTTGCATCAGGCTACCTTTCTGTCTTCATACTTATTTCTAAATCTTTGGATCTAGATCCTTCTCTAATGCATTCCATGTGCATAGAATTTGTCTTGTTATCCCCTAAAGCTATTTTAGCTCCAATGCTGCTTTTCTATTGTATATGCCTTTCATGTGTTAGTGAAGTGTCCTGAGGATAACGGAGCATTCTGAGTGTTTTTCTTGTTTTGCACCATAATGTGTGGTGTGCATACTTTAGGCTGCCAAATTGAAGTTAGGAGATTTCAGTGGAGCATTGGTCGATGCAGATTTGGCAACTTGTGGTGCAAGAGACAATGTAAAAGCCTTCTTCCGCAAAGGCCAGGTCGATGGTTTAAGTTGCTGTGGTCGTTAGATTCACAGCTGTCTTCCGGTTTCTATTTGTTTCATTTATAGCTGCTGTATTATCTGATTGTTCATATAGTTCTCACTTTTCATTTGATTTTTCCTTTCATAATACTAATATATTATGAGAGTGCAGGTTGAATCAGTACACTTGATCTTTCTGATTTTGAGATGAATGAATGGAGTTATGCTTGGAATGCAGTAACGTTTTGAGTTAACATATTCTAAAGAGGATGTTATACAAACAAATACTTCTGAGGAAATAGCATATATCAGCAAATTGAAGAAAGTCCTATACTCTGCACGTGTTAAATGTGAAGTTCATACTGACATTATATACATATTGAAATTTCTGAGGTTGTTATTGTGCATATATGAATGTTTTATATCCTTTATATCTTAGGTAGCTTCATTTTTGTTGCCTGTCAAATAGCTACCTTTTGTAGTTGCTATGCTGCTTTGCTGGTTTTTTGTGTTTGATTTGTACAAACAGTCATGGGTTTTGTGAGTTAGGAAGTTGTATTGAATTTACTTACAGCTTTCTAGCTTAAAAAACAAGTAATGGAAGGAAGATCTCGTGCTCGTTTTGAAAGCCTTCTATAACATGCTGGCCATTTGCAAGAAACACTCTTCTAAAAGCTTTTGCTCTTTCTTAAATTTGCAGGCATACATGGGACTCAATAACCTTGATGCAGCAGCTGAAACTTTTGAGGAGGCTTTGAAAATGGATCCAAATGATGGTAAACAGAATATATTTATGTGGTAAATGAATGGAAAACAAAGAGTAGACAACAAATGTCATTTTGCTATATCAATGGTAATTGGTGTGAGTTTTTATCTGCTGGAAAAAGGAATTCTAGATGTCCATATATGAAGGGCTAGCAGGATGAGGTTAATATTTACTGGTATCCTTACATCTTACCAAAATGGTGATGTGATTCTTGGGTGAATGATATGGAGGACATGCATAACCTCTCGGCATTAAGTCTTTCCTTCTATACTTTGATATCTGCCTAGAAGAAAAGGGGAAATTAATATTACATTGTCAGCAACTTAATTTGGAAATTTTACTTTCAAGTGCTAATGAAGAAGAATTATTTTGTGCATTTTGATTTCCAGATAGCATAAGGAAGGCGCTTGCAAATGCAAAGAAGAAGGCCAGTGATTTTTCCACTTGATGTGAACATTTTACTGCAATATCTTTAAGGACTCTTGTATATCTTCTTGAGTGTGATTGCAGATTGCTGATAGGAATAATCAGGAGAAAAGAGCTTACTCAAGAATGTTCAGAATGAGATAAATTAAGTTGATTGGTAAGTTAGATTTATTTCTTTTACCTTTTCCTACTTAGCAAATCCTGTTCTAATTTTGAGGTCATATGCAGGTCTAAAGTTGCACAGCTTCAAGCTCCCATATATATGCTAATTGTATATGATAGCCAACTAAAACCGACTTTGAATTCAGGTATTCCACGCTTATCATATTTCTCTTGGTGCGATGATTATTGATATATACTCGTGCTTTGGACAATTTTTACAAGAAGCCTGATATCCCTTGAGCTCCGAATTTGACACGCCAATGCGCCACGTCCCCATTAACAAGTTGACTTCCATAAATTATTGTTTGTTTTTCTTTTCGTGTATCAATTTCTGTGAAGTATACTTGAACAATATTGTCAATCTCTTCTTTGTGCTTTAAGGCATTTTATATTTCTGCAGTTTCAGAACGTCTGCGAGCATGAATATCAGAATTTCAATACCACAGCAACTGTTCTATAGAGAGACTTGATTTCAGCAATTGAATGCTGCAAGTAGATTGCAACTGAATGTATACATCAGAAATCATTTGAAATATCGTCGAATCTTTTGTAACAGACACATTCTTATTCGAGAAAAAGGGGATCTTTTCTTTTTCTTGAATAAACGGTTGTTTTTAGTGTTTGGTCCTTTGCTCTGTTCTTGTGGTTTCTTCTGGCTTTTCAGGGTGAATGATTTGGCCCTAGATTTCTTGATGCCGCGGTGTCCATTCTTGGCAAGGTTTTCTGCCTCCACATCTGAATGTCGACCTTCGGCCTCTGGTCCAATAGTTTGCTGGCCAAGTATATTTGATTGAGTTTCTCTTTTCCTTGTTCTGCCCTTGGAATATAAGTTCTGCAATCTTCTGGTAGAAGAATTTCGACTTTTCTCTGCTGCATACTTTTGTTCCATGGAGACTGCAATTCGCCATTCTGCTTGTGATGTTTCTTCCTTTGCCCTTTCTATTAACGCTTGGTAGTCTTGTTGCGTGAGTTTCACCAAGGTCTCATCAGTCTGCGAACAATTGACGTAGTGATGTGCTTCAGAGGCGGATGCACCATATCCTTCTGATTCCAACCGTATTGCTCTTAGAGTCAGTTGCAGTGCTTGAAGAGACTGCTTCCTAAGTCGCAAAACTTGTTTCAACCGCAATCTTGCTCGGTGCTCTTCATCTCGTTCCGTTTTAAGTTGTTCCATCTCTTCTCGTGTATTATCTAAAGCCTGATTTATCCGGTTGATCATTTTTCTGATTTTTACTTCTTCCTCCTTCTTGGACCTAATAGAGTCACTGACGGTCTCAAGCTGAGACTCAAGCTCGGAAATAGTGGTGCTGGAGATGGTAGCTCGGTTCTTCATACTAGCAAGTTCTGATTGCAGCTTTTCAAGTTCATCAATGATAGGTTTGGAGTCTAACCATGACTGCACTACGTCTTCTTTAGCTCGGATTAGTTTCTCCTTAAGCTTTTGTAGTTCTGACCCCTTGCTACTCAATAAACTGCCGGAAGTTTCTCCTGGATTTCTTTCTTTCTCCTCATACTTRTCTTCCATTTTAACGCAGTACTCCATTGTCTTTGCCCAGAAGAAGATGGGAGTCTAATCTGCGGGTTGCCGTGGGCTATTTTATAAAATTTTTTGTGTTTCCGACGAGACGTGGATTGCATCGCATCTTGGAAACCCAACCTATCCGTGTTAACCATATTCAGAGAGTATTGGAATTTCTTCTCTCCTAGGTTGTTTGAGCTTTGGAATCATCGGATCTGTTGTTCTCCAGTTTAACTTTATACAGCTGCACCAGATGCCCTTGGCACGGCATTGTCTTCTATCCTATTCTGGCCTATGCTACATTACATGTTCCCCAGGCATTAACTGCTTTCTCAGTCTGGCTTATCTATTTTCGCCAATATGCTTAGAGATTCTGAGCCAAATTAAGGCAAAAATTTGGATAAAATTTCTTATGTAAAAGTCACTAAGAATGTTGAAAAAATTGAAAAAAGCATACATAGAGATAGAAGAATAGTAAGATTTTGGTAAGAAATTATTACATTCTGTTGTACGTATTCATTATCTTTGGCTTTGTTCCCCCCGCATAGCACGGTCTGCCAGCGAAGAAGAATACTAATACATTTAGTAATCATTCTCATTTGCTTTGCCGGAGCTTCCTCTGTTCAGAAAGGAGCTTTGCTAATCGTGTGAGAGCTTCCTCATTAGTGCCCTCTCTAGCTACTTCGTACAGTCCTGTCTCCAGATTCACCCTTGACACTGGCTTCTTTATCAGCTTGTTACCAATGTCAAAGAGTGTCTGCAGATTCTCTTTGGTTGCTATATCTACTGATGCTGCATCCCCAGTCAACGATTCGTCCTGTTCTTCCATCAACCATTTTGGTCAGTGCTCCTGAGGCATTTGGTAATATATCCATTCTCCAAAATTAAAATGTGAATTTTGGTACCTGAATCCGGAGATAATTTTCTGCACGGCGAAGAGATCGGAAGATAGTTGAAACGTGTATATCCACCATGTCAGAGCTTGAATCAAAGAAAATATCTATTATGGGTGTGGCACCATTGTTGTAAATCCAGCCTCGCAAGCCCCACTGCTTAGCTTCAGCAACACTATATTTTCTCTCATTTTTGGGTTCTCCAGTGCCCAGAGACAACACGAGCATGTCCATCGGCCTCACAGACGCAAATTCTCTTTTACCCGTCAAAATTTGTTCCCAAATGTGGGTGATGGCCATTAATGTCTGGGATGAGAATGGGACGGATTTATCATTTGCAAGAGAAGGATAACTTAAAAGCAGAAGATATAATGAAGTTTGCTCACAGGATTATTAGCAGCAACACCTCCATCAACGAGATCGAAGCTGCGTATGTTACCGTTTGCATCTTTCGTCTCGAAATAATGTGGTGGGAGATAGGTGGGTGCTGCCGAGGTGCTAATGCAGACGTCCAATAACAGAGCATTCTTGGAAGCATCTTCCTTTGCCTGCCAGCCCAAAATTTTTAACGAAACTTTAAGGTATTTGAACGTTTCTTTCACAACAGAATGAAATGGTTTCTTCTTACATTGATTGTAGTAAACATAATAGGCTGAAGGCGCTTGATATCAAAAGTTGTTAGCAACACATTCGTTAAGGTTTGGCTTATGGTGAGATTTCCCAGTTGTCTCCTTAATAATGTTTTCATGTACTCCCCGTCATATTTAGGACCGCCCATCAAGTTTGTAACTGATTGGGCGTTGTTAACCCGGCTTCGATTAGTTTGAACACAACCATGGATTAGTACTGATTATTCCGAGAAGAACAGATATTTAAATGAATCCCTTTTTTTCTGTGAAGTCGAAAAGGTCTTACCATTTCTCAGGAAAAATATTGGGACCATGCTCCAAGAAGAAGCTGGGAATATCTTTAGCAGCGTTTGGGCGGTTGTCCTCATTAGGAACTGTGAGCTTGGTGGTTATTAATCCACCTGAGCTAGTTCCAGCAATTATGTCAAAATAATCTGCAATTCTTGCATCTGGTCCATCGAGTTCCTAGTCAAGAAAATATATGAAACTGTGAAAAACCAAAAAAACTTACGAGAAAAAAAAAGGATCATGCACGAGTTGAATATACCTGAAGCTTGGATTCAAGAAAAGCAAGAATGGTAGCAGGAATTATGCCTCTTATGCCCCCTCCATCTATGCTCAACACTGTTGCCATCCTTCCTTTCGTTACAGCAGCAGCCGCGGAAGGTTGGCAAAGGAGCACTGGGGTTGTCATCAGAAAAATACATGCTATAAACCGATTCATCATACATAAACTCTCAATACCTAATATCTAAGGAGAAGATAATACTAATAACTTTTTCCTGAAAGTATTGGATGGGCAGAGAATGTTAGAAGGAAACTATATATATGTACATGTAGCCGCACACAATATCGCAATATAGGAGGATGGATTTAAACTAGCATTATTATCTCAAAGGTTGAAGAAGAAGAAGCCACAAACAATTAGGAACTAAGAATATGCAAACTGATCGGAATTCTTAGTTAGGTGATTAGAGATTCACGGGACAATGAGAACACTGAATTAGCGATACATAGGGATCACCTCCACGGACAATTTTTGGTTGTGAGAAAATATAAACGAGGGACTAAATATATATATTTTCCAAGGATTAATTCAAGAAATATTACCACAGCCTTTACCTCTACTTCGTATATATACTTAATCYGCCCTTTAATTAATGGATTCTCTGACTTCATTAGTAACTCCAGATATTATTTAAAGGGATGACGACCAACTCAATTCATTTATAAAATTGTCAATTAAGCAGCTAGATTGAGCTTCTAAATATACAAGAACTCCTACTGTGATGGATCATAGATGGTGGAGTGGAGTCCTTTAAATTTCTCATTGAATACGCAACGATGAGAGATGGGTGAGGTTTCCCCCAATGAAAACAGATCTTTATTGGGGCCGCCAGAAGAACAATCAAAACTGCGAGGCCATGCCCTATAGCGCCCGCACCATAGTCTCACAAATCCGCTTTGTCTTAAATGATGTCTTAGCTTTAGGCCCTTTCGTCCCCACCATACCTTGTTAGATTTGTCTTAAATGATATTTCCCYATCGAAGCATTCATTTCGTTCTGGTGTCTGATCTCTTCCTTCTCTCTCTTTATTTATTTATTTATTTATTTTTAAAAAACTTTTCTCTCTTCATTTCGTCTTATATTATTTTAGATAAAATTACGAATATTAAAAAAATATTGACTCTTATAAATTTTTAAATAAAATGATGTTTTCAACTTTCTTTTAATTTCTTATGAGTATTTAATATTTTAATTAATGTGTGTGTTCAACGGATTGAAAATGATGTTTTATTTTCCTTTCTAGTATGAGATACGTGCATTGCACGCTTTTTTTTACTTATTTTTTAATTATTTTATAAATCGTGTTAAATAAATATTTTTAAATATATATAAAATAATACTTATTCGATTAAATAGTTCCCGTAGTAATATAACGATATTAAAAAATTACCTGTGAATTAGAAGTTTAAATATAATGTCATGTTAACTAATTATAATTATAATTTTTAATTTATTATACTTATTTTATTAGACTTAGTTCTGTCATTGTGAAAGATTAAATTCATATTTTTTTAAATCCTAATTAAGTTAGCAAAATGGTCAAAATATTGAAGGTGAAGAAATAGTTGAAAGAAAAATGAAAAAATGACACAAATAGTTTTTGGAGAGCTCTTAACAGCACAAAAAGAATATATATTTTACCAAAATTCGATTCACTTTTTGGTTCCAAGTTTAATTTTAATATGATTTCAAATCAAACCGAAATTCTAATGCCTAATCATGCGATACATTTTTCTTTTGATATTTTTTTTCCTATTTTTGCTCTCGAATCTCATTAAACATAATCAAAATATAAGAGATAGTGAATTTGAATTTATCTTGAATTTTCTTGAAAAAGGCTTTATATGGTTATTTATTTGTATTCAAATAATTATTTTTATGCATTTAATATGTATTGTAATTTATATATCCCTTAACATACTCACTTTCTCTGAATTTATTTGAGAACTTTAAACTGATAAAATAGTAAATTCGTACATTTTTTATATACTTTTAATGTCTCTATAGAAGTTCAAAAGAAAGTTATTATTGAAAAATTAAATGTAAGATACAAGATAAAAGTGTTCAAAAACAATTCTTACGTAATGTGATATTTTAATATTATTATAAATTATAAATTATAGATAAAACACTTTTGGACGTTATTTTGATCAGTTGGCTCGCCGGAGCTTCCGCTCATCAGAAAGCAGCTTTGCGAAACGAGTAAGAGCTTCTTCATTGGTTCCCTCTCCTTGAGCTACTTCTGATCTTCCTGTCTCCAAATTCACCCTGGTCACTGGCTTCTTCAACAGACTATTACCAAATTCAACCAGCGTCTGCATATTCTCTGTAGTTGCTACATCTACGGCTGATGCATCACCCGACAATGTTTCCTCCTGCCATTTAAGCCACGTATTGTGAGAAACCCACGTATAAAGAGGTCAGATATTGAAGTTCAAACAAATTTTGACTGTCGATGCCTGAATTCTGAGATAATTTTTCTCACTGCGAAGAGATTGAAACAGGGTCGACACGTGTATATCCACCATATCGGAGCTTGCATGGCTGTAAGCATCTATGATCGGTGTGGCACCTTTATTGTATACCCACCCAAGCGTACCCCATCTTGAAGCTTCAGCTGCACTGTATTTTTGTTCGTATTTAGCTATACCAGTTCCCAGAGACAATACWAACATTCTGTTGCTGTCCATTGGCACCATATCGACGAATTGAAAATTTCCCGTCAAAATTTGTTTGGAAATGTGAGTAATGGCCATCAGTGTCTGTGTGCAATTGACATGTAGATAGTCAGCATATCAGTTTAAGAAGAAGATCGATTATATGATATAGGGAAGAAATGGCGAAAACAAGAACATATATGTCAGGGTTCATTTCGAGATCAATAAGCTACTCACTGGGTTATTGGCAGCCACACCTCCATCAATTAGATCGAAGGTGCGCGTATTCCCTTGAGCGTCTTTGGTCTCAAAGTAGTATGGTGGGAAAAAGGTGGGTGCTGCGGAGGTGCTAAGGCAGACGTCTGATAACAGAGCATTCTTGGAAACATTTGCTTTTGCCTGCCCAAAATGGAAACCAAAATTAAMRCACAGTTTCTTTCACARTGATTCAAATATGAACTGATATTGTTAAATGAAATATAYTTTAGTTTCTTCATACATCAGGGGTAGAGAATATGATAGGTTGAAGGCGCTTGATATCAAAAGTTGGTATCACCACATTCGTCAAGGTCTTGTCCATGGTGAGATTGCCCAGTATTCCCTTCACCAAGGATCGCAGGTACTTGCCAGTGTATTTCGGCCCACCGAACAAATTTGCAAGCGACTTGATGAATTTGTGGCGGCTTCATTTAGTCGGTAGTTGAACAAAGTACATCAGTCATCTTTCCAAATGAAAGACGGAGAATTGAAGCAGCTGAATTTCGCATTGAAGCAGAGTACTTTTATGAAAATAGTCCTACCTGCTCTCAGGAAAGATCCTGGGACCATGTTCCAAGTAGAAGCTGGTGATATTTTTAGCAGCATAAAGTGGACGATTGTCTTTGTTAGGAGCTGTGAGCATGGTGGTTACTAGTCCTCCTGTGCTAGTTCCAGCCACTATATCAAAATAATCTGCAATTGTTGCATTTGGTCCATCAAGTTCCTAAGAATCAACAGATGGACAAAATATATATATAGCACGATTAATAAAAACACTGAGATGATGGATAAAGAAACTATCAATCGAGCAACCAAAAACGAAAAAGAAACCAAGAAATCACTACTTCTTTCTCTACCTGAAGCTTGGCTTCAAGGAAAGCAAGAATAGTGCCAGGAATAATCCCTCTGATGCCACCTCCATCGATACTCAATACAGTTACCAACCTTCCTTTGATTGCAGCAGCCGCCAATGGAGGTTGGACCAAATTAATTGTCACCAAAATCAACGTTATCAGTAGGTTCATCTTCACCATTTTCAGAGTCAGTAACAAGACCAGCGTTCTTGATCAAGTCTGCGCCAAAGGGATAAGGAAAGGACACAACACAATGACGTAACAGTACTGGTTGGATTCATAGTTGTCAGCTCTCTCTCTATTTATAGTAGCATTAGGTAGACTTTTATTCCTTTGGGTAAAGTACCAATCTCTTTTATCTGCAAGAAATTTTGCGTGTAAATTCCCAAATCACATTTTTACACAATAGAGCACTATGCCATATGTGCTTTTTTGGCCCCTGGAGTCTGATAGATGTGAAAACATGCAAAGCAGGACTTGGAGAGAACGAGGACCTAGACTAGAAAGATCAAACATCCCAACCAATGGTCTAAATTTGGTCGACAGATTCAAATGGGAGAACGACGTCAGTCGAAGAGTATATTTTGAAGGAAGGCAAAGACTTCTCTTGCCACGAATCCATGACTGCTCGATTATTCGTTTCATAAAATTTACTTAATATATTTTAATTTTWATATAGTATTTATAAAGTATGTTATAAGAATGAAATTTATGGATAATGTACTCCTTCTCAATAAAATGAAAATGAAGGCAAAGAKTTCTTTTATCTGGTAGCCATGGTCAAGCATCTTCAAATGCGGAATGCAACTGAGATGCTTTAGTAATCATTAAAACTTTGAAGAAGTGGGTTTTATTTTGGAGTAAGCCAATGTGTTTGGTCTTTTCCCGTTCATTGAGCCAAAAATGATATTGACTAATGCTAGTTTGTTAATTTTATTTGATAATTCAAATGACAATTCATTTTAATTCGTAATATTTTGTAATTTTTTTAATTTTATAAATATGGAAGAATTCTAAAAATATTATTCTTTTCTTCATATTTAGCTCAAATTTAAGCTTTGAACATTAAGATTCAGGATTTCGGATTTAATATTTAGGATTTAGAATTTTATATTAACTTGGATTTTTAGAATTTAGGATATTTTTATTATTTAAACGAGTTAATGAATAGGTTGTGAAATTAAAATGATAAAGTATTATCAAAAGAAATTACACGCTGTAATAATGGGTTGGCATTTTGTTATTTTGTGCCAACATTTTCTTGTGTTTGGTCCTTCCCAAATCAAATGATGTTTGGTTTGTAATGGTAGGTCTTTGCCTTTTTCAGAATGACAATTTACTTCGGCTCCGTTCCACTTAATAGAAAGACTCGTCCCTTGGCCTAATCTTAAAAATAATGCTTTTGGAATTCTTCCACCTTCATGATTTCTTAATTCATCGCCGTAAAATATTTAATTTTGATACTCTTTTAAACGTATAATTTCTCAAATTTACATGTCGATGAGGTCTTATTTTAATGGTAAGTATTGAGACTTTTCTATCAAGTTAACTCCTGTTATATTTAAGTTTTTTTGCGACTAATTTATATATTTTTTTATATTTAATTATAATCTTTAAAAATATGCTTTAATAATTAAATTTTTATAAATTATAATTCTGATTGTAATTAATGAGAAATAAAAAAGGCACGTGATCACTTTTTCTTATTTAATCTCCATCCTTCTCAGCCTTAGGCCCCAACCAACCAAAATTCATGCCTATTACACAAACAGCCTCTTTGAACAAGTTGGTGCGCCACACGGTTCAGGGTATAGAAGTTAAAAAAGGAATACAATTTTTACCGACTAATTTGACATATTGACTTCTTGTAAACTTTTTTACCCTGGTAAATTTTATAATTTGAATTCGTAGTATTTAATTTTTAGTATGTAGATTTTATATTTTGCATAAATTATTCTATTGGTCAAATATTATCACATAATTGAAAGCAAAAGAATACGTATGGCGTTACTTAAACAGAAATGTCAATCTCATGCAAAATTAATCATAGCCTTCCGGTCATTAGTTGTTCCTTCAGCGTTTTTTGAAGCTTGTTTGTCTCACTTTAAGGGCTTGTTCTACTCTAAATTAATAAATTAATTTGAGCTGTTTTAGATTATTTTTAAAATAATTTAATTAAAAAACTTAAAAATCTATGTTAAAAGTGTAATATGAAGATTTTCAAAAACTTTATTTTTCGCTGACTGATGTAATTGAAAATTTAATTTTATAGTTRAAAAAAGCATAAATTTTAAAAGACGAGCCCTTAATTTGTCTGATCTAGCTCATAACACAACTATGAAATCAATTTTATTTTCAATAAATGTTTTTTAAAATCTCTCGTGTCTGATTCATAATTTTCATTTCAAATTGGAATATTCAGATAAAAGAATAGTATCTCCTGCTTGGAAAACACGAGCCTCAATTTGTCGGAAATCGGAGGCTTTCTGTTCTTCTTCTTTTTCCCTTTTTGTTTTATAAGTCACTGTCAATTCTTGGGCTCTCCCTAT
The DNA here is from genome assembly GCA_001752375.1 of Rhazya stricta. Taxonomy (NCBI): domain Eukaryota; kingdom Viridiplantae; phylum Streptophyta; class Magnoliopsida; order Gentianales; family Apocynaceae; genus Rhazya; species Rhazya stricta. The sequence goes on along the minus strand of MEJB01000013.1, from coordinate 7,850,392 downwards.
TTTGAGCCCAACTATGTTCGCACTTCGAAGCTCTTAGTAGATTGGAATGGAGCCCTGGAGCTCCAAACTTATGGGCCACAGCCCAAATTATAGGTAAGTGAAAACCTTCTTTCATTTTACGCCCTCGGCAGCTTCAGAATCATATCATTCCCTTTCCKACCGTATTGCTCTTAGAGTCGGTTGCTGCTTCCTCTGTCGCAAAACTTGTTTCAATCGCAATCTTTCTCGGTGCTCTTCATCTCGTTCCCTTTTAAGCTGTTCCATCTCTTCCCGTGTATTATCTAAAGCCTGATTTATCCTGTTGATCATTGTCCTGATCTTCAGTTCTTAACTCCTTCTTAGACCTGATAGAGATACTCACGGTCTCAAGCTGAGTCTCAAGCTCGGAAATAGTGGTGCTGGAGATGTTAGCTTGGCTCTTCATACTTGCAAGTTCTGATTGCAGCTTTTCAAGCTCATCAATCATAGGTTTGGCGTCTAACCATGACTGCACTACGTCTTCTTTAGCTCTGTTTAGTTTCTCCTTAAGCTTTTGTAGTTCTGCCACCTTGCCACTCAGTAAACTGCCAGAGGTTTCTCCTGGACCTCTTKCTTTCTTTCTCTTCATACTTGTCTTCCTTCCAACGTAGTACTCCATTATCTTTGCCCAGAAGAAGATGGGAGTCTAATCTGCAGGTTGCAGCATCAGCAGCCATGGAAGGTTGGCAAAGGTGTGGGATTGTTGTTAGAAGGATAAATGCTATAAACCGATATATGATCTTCGTACTTTCTACAAGGAGGACACTAGATTAACTGTCCAAATGAGGTAGAATATTTCTACGAGCAACTTTTTACAGGTATAAACAATGCTCTCTATCCTGAAAAACAGGTAACTAATTATGATCGTACTTCTCAAAACCTGATATCTAACTGTGGAGAAGATGATACTAATACTACTATCATTTTCTTGAAAGTTTGGAGAGGCAGAGAATGTTATAAAGGAACAATTAATATACTAGCATCGTTATCAGTGTTGGTACAGAACTTTTTGAAGAACATCATATCCTGTAGAAGAAGAAGAAGAAGAAGCCACAAACGATTAGGAATTAAGAACATGCAAACTGATCGGAGTTCTTTATTAGGTGATTAGAGGGCTATGAGAACGCTAAACTAGAGATACATACAGGGATCACCCCCGCAGACAATTTTGGGGTGTGAGAAAACATGGACACTAAACTAAATATACATATTTTTCAAGGACTAATTTGATCAAGAAAGTACAACCTCTACCTCTACTTTCTATCTTTAATCCGACCATTAATTGATGGGATTTGCTGTGTTCATTAGTAATGGGAGATAGTATTACTTAAAGGGGCCTTTTCTTAACTCATGTTAATTTTGCATGCATGAGAGAAGTGGTTGAGCATCCGACCAACTAAAATTCATTTATAAGCGGAAAACACTTACAAATTTGTCGAGTAAGCAGCGAGATTGAGCTTACAAGAACTCCCATTGCCATGGATCGTACTAGATGGTGGTGTGAAGTTCTTTAGATTTCACATCCAATATGCAAGTGTGAGAGATGGGTAAGCTCTACACCATTGAAACTGCGCAATGCCGGAAGATTGGAATGTTTATTGTCCTAAAGCCAAGTGTTTATTGTCCCAAGATTGAGATAATGCCAATCCGCTTTGTCTTAATTRCATTAGATTTGTCTTAAATGATGTTTCCTTGTGGAAGAATTCATTTCGTTCTGGTGTCTATATCTTCGATATCTTTTGAAAAAGATTATGAATATTAAGAAAATATCAAATTTTTTTAAGAAGATGAGAAGTGGAATAGTCCATCAGTGGATATTCTTTATTCTCTCAGCCATCTGTGGAAGTGGAATAGTCCACTTGAGACCTTTATACAGATATATATTTATCTATAGGAGAAGAAAATTCTTAAGGAGCCAACTAGCCATTATTGTTGATTACTTGGAAACAAAGAAATGAAATGGGCTATATAGAGCTCGGCTCTTGCGGTTCAGTTCACTGTGCGTGTTCGGAAGATGAGAGTAAAACACTGTGGACGTTATTTTGATCAGTTGGCTTGCCGGAGCTTCCGTTCGTCAGAAAGCAGCTTTGCGAAACGAGTAAGAGCTTCTTCATTCGTTCCCTCTCCTTCAGCTACTTCCTGTCTTCCTGTCTCCAAATTCACCCTGGACACCRACTTCTTCAACAAATTATTACCAATTTCAACCAATGTCTGCAGATTCTTCGGTGTTGCTACATCTACTGCCGATGCATCACCCGTCAATGTTTCCTCCTGCCATTTAAGCCATTGTATTACGAGAAACCCGCTAGCAGATAGGTCAAATATTGACGTTCAAATAAAATTTGATTAACGGTACCTGAATTCTGAGATAATTTTTGTCACTGCGAAGAGATTGAAACAGGGTCGAGACGTGTATATCCACCATGTCAGAGCTTGCATCGCTGTAAGCATCTATAATCGGTGTGGCACCGTTATTGTATACCCACCCAAGCGTACCCCATCTTGAAGCTTCAGCTGCACTGTATTTTTGTTCGTATTTAGCTATACCAGTTCCCAGAGACAATACTAACATTCTGTTGCTGTCCATTGGCACCATATCGACGAATTGAAAATTTCCCGTCAAAATTTGTTTGGAAATGTGAGTAATGGCCATCAGTGTCTGTGTGCAATTGACATGTAGATAGTCAGCATATCAGTTTAAGAAGAAGATCGATTATATGATATAGGGAAGAAATGGCGAAAACAAGAACATATATGTCAGGGTTCATTTCGAGATCAATAAGCTACTCACTGGGTTATTGGCAGCCACACCTCCATCAATTAGATCGAAGGTGCGCGTATTCCCTTGAGCGTCTTTGGTCTCAAAGTAGTATGGTGGGAAAAAGGTGGGTGCTGCGGAGGTGCTAAGGCAGACGTCTGATAACAGAGCATTCTTGGAAACATTTGCTTTTGCCTGCCCAAAATGGAAACCAAAATTAAMRCACAGTTTCTTTCACARTGATTCAAATATGAACTGATATTGTTAAATGAAATATATTTTAGTTTCTTCATACATCAGGGGTAGAGAATATGATAGGTTGAAGGCGCTTGATATCAAAAGTTGGTATCACCACATTCGTCAAGGTCTTGTCCATAGTGAGATTGCCCAGTAGTCCCTTCACCAAGGATCTCAGGTACTTCCCATCGTATTTCGGCCCAGCCAACAGATTCGCGAGCGAGTTGACGAAGTTGTTGCGGCTTAATTTGAGTAGGGAGTTGAAGAAAACACCTCAGTCATCTTTCCAAATGAAAGACGGAAAATTGAAGCAGCTGAAATTTCGCATTGAAGCAGAGTAGTTTTATGAAAATAGTCCTACCTGCTCTCAGGAAAGATCTTGGGACCATGTTCCAAGTAGAAGCTGGTAATATTTTTAGCAGCATAAAGTGGACGATTGTCTTTGTTAGGAGCTGTGAGCATGGTGGTTACTAGTCCTCCTGTGCTAGTTCCAGCCACTATATCAAAATAATCTGCAATTGTTGCATTTGGTCCATCAAGTTCCTAAGAATCAACAGATGGACAAATTATATATATAGCACGATTAATAAAAACACTGAGATGATGGATAATGAAACTATCAATCGAGCAACCAAAAACGAAAAAGAAACCAGGAAATCACTACTTTTTTCTCTACCTGAAGCTTGGCTTCAAGGAAAGCAAGAATAGTGCCAGGAATGATTCCTCTGATGCCACCTCCATCGATACTCAATACAGTTACCATCCTTCCTTTCGTTGCAGCAGAAGCCAACGGAGGTTGGAAAAAATTAATTGTAACCAAAATCAATGCCATCAATAGGTTCATCTTCACCATTTTCACAGTGMGTAACAGGACCACCGTTCTTGATCAAATCTGCACCAAAGGCAATGGCAAGCGTTTGACAGTTCTGGTTTCATTTACAGTTGTCAGCTCTTTGCCTCTTTCTGTATTTGTAGCATTATGTAGACTTTCTATTCCTTTGGTTAAAGTCCCCATCTCGTCTTTGAAATATCTCTGCAAGAAATTTGACGTGTAAAATTCCAAGATCACGTTTACACAGGTGCAGTAACCTTTCCTTCAGCCGCGTTTCTAAAAGTTGCTTTTTTCTCCCCCCTGGAGTTTGATAGATGTGAAAACATGCACAGAAGGATTTGAAGAGCACGATGRCTTAGACTAGAAAGATCGAACATCTCTACCATTGGTTCATATTTAGTCAACTGATTCAACTGGAGAAAACAACGTAAGTTGAAGAGTATATTTTGGACAAGGAAGGCAAAGACTTCTCTTCTCAGCTCTAGCCACGGCCAAGCATCTACAGATATGGTATGCAACTGAGATACCTTAATAACCATTAAGCTTTTACTTCGGAGTTATTGCAAATGTTTTTTGTCTTTGGTGTAAAAGTTCTTCACCGAGCCAACAAGGAAATTGCACGTTGTAACGATGGGTTGGCATTTTAGTCAATTTGTGCCAATATTTTATTGCATTTGGTCAACCTCGATTCAGATGATGTTTGCTACCATGTTAACGTCCTAAAGTATTTATCACGTTTATCAGGATAGGATAGTAATGTTTCATAATTTAAATTCGTGAAATTTCAATAAAAATATTAAAATTTCTAATTTCATATAGAATATTACATCATTACATAATTTTTTTTTTTAATCACCAAATGCATTTACAAGATATGCTTTCACATTATCACATAATTGAAATAAAAATATACTCACTTTGTCCCATAAAATTAGGCATACTTTTATTTTTATACAGATTAAGAAATATAAGTTAATTATTATTTTATTTTACTTTTTATATATATTTTTTATCGATAATAGATGAGTTAATAAATATCATTTTGTAACTTGATATAAGTTATTAAATTGATCTTAAAACTTGATATTATATTTAACTCGTAGTAAGAATTAATGCATCGAAAAGATTTATTTTTCTTCCTTCAATTCTTTTTTCAAGATGAGCATTTATTATAATAAATATGTTTATTGATTAATAAAATTATTATATAATAATAATGAATCATAATTGAGGACATATTAAGAAATTATAATTTATCTACTTTTCAAAAGTAAACACAAACTTATAATTTGAAATAAGGAAAAAAGAAAAATAAACTTATGTTTATAAAACGGAAGAAGATGCAAATGACAATTAAAGGTCATCATTGGTTGTTCTTTAACTTTTTAAATTTTAATTCCCTTCTTTTAGGCTTTGTTCTTCCTCAAAAGTTGTTTTTAAAATAATTAAAAAATTATCTTAAGAAACAATATGAAGATTCTTTTTTAACAGTCTTTACTCATTAATACTATTAAAAATAAATATTTATACTAATTTTTTCTTCATCTGTCTTAGTTGGCTCATAACACAACCGCTAAGTCAACGTTTTTTTTTAAATTGCTGGTGTCGGATCTATGATTCCCATGCCAAATAAAAAAATTCAGATAAGAATAAATATTTTCTCGTGTCTGATTAATTATTTTCATGTCAAATTAAAATATTCAGATAAAAAATATGTATCTCCAGCTTGTAAAACGCGGACCTCATTTTTATTTTGTTAAAATATTGACCAATGTTTTTATTTTTCTTAAAAGAAGTTAGACATAAAATTAAAGTCTAAATATTGAAGTTTGAAATTTGGAGATTAAAGTTTGAAGTATACTGAGCAATTAAATTTATAAATATTAAAATTTAAATTTAAATTCACTTCATACGTATTGTTTTAAATATTATATAATATATGAAAATATATTAAATTAAGATATCATCACTTAAAATTTATAAAAAAAATTTAAAAATCACATCATGTCTTCATATTATCAGATAAATTTATAAACTTTTAATTCGTCCGTTCTTAAACATTGAATTAAATTATTAAATTGCAATATATCATTCGCCCTTTTGTTGGTCGAATACCAAATTTTGGGTTCGCGCTACGCTTGCGCCCAACTATGGTTCGAACTTCCAACACAAGATATTGGCTGCTTTTTAGTAATTGGAGTGGAGTCGAGGAGCTCCAAAACATCGGAGCCAAAGCCCAATTTATAGGAAAGTGAAGACCTGCACGATAAGTGTATTAACAAGAAATGAGAAATTAAATGAGCCTAAAACTCCCCTGCAGTTTCAATTACGCTGTGCTAAAATTCCCCCCCCGCCAATCCCCTACTGCTCCATCGTGTTCCATTTTGAGCTTCAATTTCCGGAGCTTAAAAGTGAGCATTACCCCTCCGTCGATCAACATCTGCAGGAAGTTCCTCAGTGTATTCGCAATGGCGGATCCCGATTTCAGGTTATTCTATTTACGTGAACTGATTTTTGGGGGAGTTTTTAGTGGTTTGATTTTCTTAATAGTAGATATTTTGAATGATTGTCTTTATTAGGGCTGCCAACGATTTCGACAAGATGACGAAAGAGATGGATGAAGAGATGGAGTATCTTACTCGAAAATATACTGAAATAGTTGTTATTCGTCACGGTGAAACAGAATGGAATGCCGATGGAAGAATTCAGGTGTTTCTTTCAATGAACCTTCTGAACTGAGTAAATTTCTCCTACTGTTTGTATTTAATTTATTGTCCTCTTATCTTCTCCAGAATCGCGCTTATTTGCTGTTGTATTATCCTATTTTTGATATGGGAATACTGGAAGCATGTTTTTGTAGTGTTCTTATTTTACTTTATTGACCACGCCATACTACAATATTGCTTGCTTAATTTGAACTTCTTGATGTCCATTCAGGTAGGGTGAGTAATCAATTGTCATATCGATCATCAACAGTTATCCTTTTCTGCCAGTTCCTCTTTATTATTGAGGGAGTAGTAACTGCTTCATTTTCTAACCAGGGACACCTAGATGTTGAATTAAATGATGCTGGTAGAAAGCAGGCTGCTGCTGTAAGTTATGACTCCTTTTGTATGCCTTTTTTATGCCATTGTTAGTGTTTATCTTTCATGAGTTTTTCTTTCTTTTGCTAAAGGTGGCAGAACGACTTTCCAAGGAGCCAACAGTCTCTTCTGTGTACTCATCTGACTTGAAGCGAGCATATGATACAGCAGAAATAATAGCAAGCCGCTGTGGAGGACTTCAGGTATGAGTTAAGGATATTGAATTTCACATGGTTATATAGAGGAATCCTTCCTTTGCCCAATTTGGCCACAGATGCAAGAAAACCTGTTTACTACATGTGTTTTAAAACTTATGGTGGACTCTTGAATATGAGGAAGATTGCTTCTCAATGTCTTTGCTGCAATTCTGCTGACCAAGGTTTTCCTAATCTTAATAACCAAGAATTATACAACATACTTGCAATTTAAAAACTTCATTAGCCAAGTACTTTATATATCATATGCTTTATCCATCTATAGCCAATCATTCTTACCACTTCCCTTTTTTTGGGAGGTGCAGATAAAAAACAAGCATGCTAATTAAGTAGCTCCATGGAATCTAATTTTATTGGTTAAGCAGCATCAGTAAATGAACTAGAATAACGGAAAGTTGCAAGTGATTAATTAGCCTTCAATCAGAAGATGATCACAATATTTATCTGGACCTACAATGAAGATCCAGCACACTACTTGTTTGGAAGGTTCAGCTGATCGTGGCTGTCTGCCATTTCCATTCTTTGGCCCAACATTCAAATCCATCTTAGTTTTTGTGCTGTAATTTTACAGATGCGGGGGTGGGGTTGGGGGGAGCTTTTGTGTGTTATGGCACTTGTTTCATAAAATAATTCTTATAGGCATATTCTTGGTGAAGTCTATCATGGATTATTTTCTATTATTTCCCTATTTGTTTATCTGTGCTCAGGTCATTAAAGATCCAGACCTGCGGGAAAGGCACCTGGGAGATCTGCAAGGTCTAGTTCTTGCTGAAGCTGCAAAGACCAAAGTTGAGGCTTATGAAGCATTCAAGTCTGACAAAAGAGACAGAGAAATTCCAGTGAGTTTTCTCTACCTGCCGTAGGCTATGGCCAGAGCTTGTGGTTGTTGAAGTACTGCATTGGTAACGAGAATCCCATAAACTTGGACACAGAAGTGATAACTAGAGAATAACATAAAGTAAAGTGACTTGAACTGAGAGAGGGAGAGGAAGACAAGAAAGTATCTTGCAGTAGGCTTTCTCTTTCTGAACTTCTAAAAGAGACTTAAGATGAACGGAAAACAAGAAAGCATCTTGCAGTAGGCTTTCTCTTTCTGAACTTCTAAAAGAGACTTAAGATGAATTTGTTGCCCATCTGTGCATAAACTGATCATATGTTCCCTAATCTTAACTAATTGCTGAAAATTTTGACAGCTCTTAGCAACAGAATCTTTGATTGGTACAGTTCTCTGCACTAGAAATTACACAGAAAAGGGAGTATGTGTAACATTGCACTTTGAGAGAAATGCTTCCTGCCTAATATTCAGGTAAAAACCAGCTTGGGTACATCTGTGTGAACTGTGATATGTTAAAGGAGGGAAGCAAAGGAGAAAAAGAAAAAAATGATAAGAGTTTTTACTTTCACTCACATAAAAAGTATTGCATCCTAATTAGCTTTCAGGGTAAAAAGTCCTGGATCCCTCTTGATTTTACTTGTTGGAGGTATCTTGGGTAACCTCTTTATCCTTTGAGGCTCTTTATCTTGTTGGCTGTGGATTTGGCTTGCCACATGAGATAGAATCATCTAATCAAATATGGGAGCTTGGGCCTATATTTGTCAGTGTGAGATTCTTCCAAGAAGAATGAGCTATCAACTGCATGCAACTTGAAGGATTTCTATATTTCTTTACTTGTGAGTTATGACACAGTTTTTCCTKATTCTCAACACYGCAATTTTAAGTTTTCAAACTTCAGATCATTAAACAATATGTAATTTATGTTGTTTTCTTTTGGAAGTATAGAAAAATGCATTAATGCTTCTTGCTGTAAAATGTGAAGTGATTCCCATCTTCTCTTCCCAGAAAGATCTGCGTGATAATTAGVTCACAACTTCTGCAGGGTGGTGGTGAAAGTGTTGATCAACTTTATGAGCGATGCACAATGGCACTTCACAGAATTGCAAGTGAACACAAAGGTATTCTTGGAATCAGTAACCGTTGTGACTAAGAAGAAAAGTGCTTGAGTTTGAGATTCTTGTTTAAATGCAGGAGAGCGTGTTGTTGTGGTTACTCACGGTGGTGTTATCAGATCATTTCGCAGACTGGTTTCTTCACATGGGTGGTCTGCTGGGAAGGTTTTGAACACATCTGTCAACATACTTCACTTGTCTCACAAGGGCAAGTGGTCCATTAAAACCTGGGGTGATGCGAGTCATCTCAATCAGACTAGGGTGTTGGAGTCTGGTTTTGGTGGGGACAAATTCTCTGGTTAGTCTCTTACATGYCATTCACAACTTTTGAAGACCTTGAGTTATTAAGTGACTTGCCCCTGTCGCCATATGAAGTAACTGAAACATTTAATTGATTCAGCYACTATGATACTTTAGATTCTCAATTTTATTGTCCCCCAAACATACATACATATATATACACATATATATATGTCTTTGTGCAGAAAGAGATTGCTATTCTATTGTTACGGTGGTGCAATTTTTCTATTAATTTCTAGCATAAATCTTTGCAAAAGGAGAAGTGCTAATCGCATGTATYCWAAGTTTTGAAACTACCAAAGCTTAGGGCTTGGAGCTACAATAGCTGTTTCTTTCCTYCAGAAAAGAATGCCAGTATGGGGTTGATCTTGCCAACCAACAAAAGAGCACATTGCTGCTATTCTCGTACTCAACAATGGGGGCAAAATSTGATCTTTTTCTTTTCCCATTCCTTTTGGTTTATGATAAGTCCRTTAAATGCAYAACTTATTTACCCAAAATTGGGTACAAATTGGGTCCAATATACCATTTCCCTTTTGGATCAAGTTTTCCTGAATTTTAACCCTTTCTTCTTTATAATTGTTTTTTGAGTATGATGAAAGGCTTCTTCTCCTCATTTTTTCTTCCCGAAGTGAATGATCCAAAGGGAGCTTCAGACGCCTGCAAATTTGATCATCATTTTAACATCCACATCCCTCAAAATGATTCATGGAACAGCACGCTTATAGCAGAGGCAAAGCTTACATGCTGGGCCTTCTCTTCTCTTTTCTTTTTCTATTATCTGGTAATATATACTTGTTACCCAAGTATTTASCACGTTATCAAACTGGCCCACCTCCATGTATTTTGAAATGTCTGTCTTGGATTTGTTTTCAATGGGCGGATTGGAAAGCTTCGATTGGACTGGTTGATAGTGATAAACCGTCCTATCCCATTAGCCTTATTAAATAGATGAGTGCCTTTCGCGTGGGAATTTTGACTCGTTTGTCCCCTTCATGCTTTTCTTTTTGCTTTTTGGATTTTTATCGCTCTTGGTTCTCCTCACTATTTCATGAGATTGTATTVCATGATGCTTTCTTTCCCTCTTTTCTTTTTCCTTCTCAGAATTTAAAAAGAAAAAGAAAACACAATATTATAAAGTTTAGCCTAGTTATATATATAGTCTAGTGATCATAGATATTGAAATATATGATTTTTTCACATCCAAAGACATTCCCTTTTAGCGTAGAACTAAAAAAGGGAACCCATACGATTCAAAAAAAGAACTCAAAGTACCAAACCATGACCAGACATTTACAAGCATCTTCACAATTAATACATTACAAAAAGTTCTCAAGATTCGATTTTGGTCATAAGATTTTTTTAATTATATCAAAGTCAATAAAATGGCGCACATTTTCAACTAACTTTGACGGATTATTTTAAAAAAAAAATTGGATGGAGAAGACTTTTGTATTACTACGTATTTATGATGAAAAGTATTAAAATTTTTATGTCCTTAAAGTTAATAAAGAATTTTTTTTTTTTAAAAGGAAGAAAGTCAAAGACAGAGTTAGTCCTATCACCTAAATGGATGTACCTTTGTTTTTTTTTTTTTTTCCCCTTTATATTTTAGTAAACGAAGGGAGTACCTCTAGTCTTAGTATTCTTATTCGTTTGACTTCATCGAACCAATAAACCTTGGATGAATATCAAGAGATTAACTGTTGGATTAATTTCAAATTGATGACGTGAAAATACAATCATTTTATAGAGTTCTTTAGAAATACAAACTTTTCAATTTGATTTAACAAAGATTATCCCTTCAAATCRTTTTGTTTCGAAACTAACAGTCAAAACAACTATAGGATTTGATTAGATCACTTTTATTAGTAATTATAAGGAAAAAATTAGAATGTTGTATTCTTCAAGGATCTCTTTGATATTATTGCATATCTATAGGGACTAAATTGAAATGAATCCTTAATTGYTCCTTCTGAGGACTCTCGATAACGGAGTTTTCCCATTTAAATCCCCACAGATTTTGGTGCGATAATAACGGAGACGCGGAGTGGTGGCAGAAACCAATCCATGACCCGACAGGTTGTGGCAAACGGCTTTTAGCATCCCGCATAATGATCATTGCTCACCAAACTAACCATAACTCCCCTCCTCTCCATCCCCACTGCCTCCACCTCATAGACAGCAGGACTGAGTGGCCATTCCTCAATTCACAAATAGTTCTCATTATATAAAAATTTTGTACTTTCATATAACGATTATGCTAACTGATTTACCCTGTCTACTCGTCAATAATCATGTTAATGCAATGGTTGAGCCGCATAGGAGTAAGGATTCAAAATTCATCAATACATTTATATATTTCGATCCTAATACTATGTTCGTAAAAAAATATTTAAATATATTTTTTTACTTTATTTTTAATTAATTAGCCTTATTTAATTTTATAATATCATTTTTAATGTTTTAGACAGAATAAATACTTTTTTAATATGTCTAATCTTATCCGAATAGACTTTTAATTCGAAGGGAAAGGATTATGTAGTTTGACCATTCAAGATTGAATGGATGATTTTGTTACCACGTTGAAGGAATAACTATGAGGTGATAAAAAGATATTTCGAGTCAAGAACAGAGTTATGAGTCAAGAGAGATCGTTATCTCTCAATATTTTTTAAAATCTGACGTAATGTTAATAATTTTTAAAATTTATATAGAATTTGATTTTAAAAATATCATTTCGTCCCTTTCTAATACCTTCATCGTTGTTTTTTTTTTTTTTTTTTCAAATTCGAATTTCTTGTTCCGAATTTATTTCAAATGACACACAAATGATTGAAATTATTATATATTTTATATATGTGTATGGTGATAATGGGTCACATGCAAGATTTGACCTATCTTGTGTGCTGACATTTCAGCGAACAAGAAGGGATTATTTAGTTTCTTAGCAATATCAGTGAGATTTGGTTTTTATTGGGGTGAGTCTGAAAGTTGCGTGCCAGAGARTACAGATGAACCTTCCTTCATATCCTGTGATTCTCTGATTTGTTTGTCTGCGTTCATGAACTTTTGAATTTCTCCATTTTATAAACGATTCCTTCTCTTTCTCATAAAGAAAAGCCCATTATGCTCTAAAAAACTAACCCAATTCAGAATATTACAAATTTCAAGAATTTAGAAACCCACAATATCGCCATGAGGTACGTTAAAGTACAAACTCCAACAATATGAAACCATCCTACTATTATACTACTCCCATCTCCTTTTATATTTATAATTTAATATATTATTATATCTATTTAACATTATTTTAAGTAATATCCTAAATAGATTAAATTATTCCTTTTTTTTAATTATCTCACTTTTACAAATGAGTCTTAATATTTTAATTCTAAAGCTTGCTTATTCTACTTCTCTTTTACCATCAAGTCGAATTTTTAATAAAATTTTTTACATTGAAAATATAAAATTACTTACATTACTAATATTGATGGAGATTTTCTATTGAAAATCATGATAGCAACTCCTTGAATTATAAATAATGATAAAAAATATATAGAATAATACTCTCATAATTTTATAAAATGACATAAAAAATAACTTTAAACGACAAATATAAGAGAACGGAGAGAGTAGTAATTATGAGCTCTAGTGATTCTTAATTTRGAATTAATAGTTAAAATCAAGTGCCTTTATATTTAGAATAACAATCATTTAATGTACAATATAATTTTACAGTGGGTGGATTTTAATTTATTGATAGTCATAAAACTATTCTTTAATAGATTAAGATTACAACTCCTAAAAGAWGGTCTGATGGGACCGAATTAGATAAGTAGCGGCAATTATAATTTTTTTGTAGAATTAATAATTTTAAAATTATAATAGAATTTTTATCCATTTAAAATTAAATTTCTAATGCCGTGGCTCTGGTATGAATCGATGAGCTTCAACTTAATGCTATTTCTTCTGCTCGATTGTCAACGATACGAGAGGATCTTATGAAATTAAAATAATACTAATCTAAATAGCTTAGACTTGATTTGTGAAAATAAAAAATAAAAAACCTCATGAATTTATTGATTTCTGTTTTAATAGTTGGGAAAGCTAATTCCAAGAAGAACGAAATGGCCAAATTCCTCCTTTATTCGATTTTGCCCCAAATACACACTGACATTAAAGACAAAATGTTRTGCAAAATTAAGGYTAATTTTGTCTTATCCCCCACMGGATGATTTCGTCTGTACTSTCGCCCATTTCTGGATTAAACCAAACCGSTGTCCCCACCCAAACCCAGTACKCGATACGATGAATCATCATTTGAACTAAGCCAGGAGAATTTTTAAATCAGATCAATTTCAATCCCACCAAATTCCGCCACTTGGGATCCAACTGTACAACCTGGCCAAATATGGGCCCCACAACCTTCTTTATTCCTTTTTAACGGGCTCTCTTAGCGAAATAGTGATTATTAATTGTGGAGTATTTATAACGTTAATTTTTGGGTATCAAATAATTTAAAATTTCTTTGAATTAACCCAAATTTTCACGAAAGAGAGCGAACGCATCGTCGTTTCCTTTTTATCACCACTTGCCAAGCACACTCTGTCTCCTCTCTCTATCTCCCTCTTCAAGACCAGAGAAAGTAGAAAGTAGTGAAAGGATAAAAGGAATGATAATTCAATCCGTTTTTCAAATGCCATTCTTTCTACTTTGAGCTAGGGTTTTATATAGATTGTGTTTGGGTGTGGAGCTGAAGAAGTAAAAAGTATATTAAGGAGAAGCACCCGAAAAGAAAATGGGTGGTTGCAGTTCCAAAAACTCCCCAAAACCCAATTGTAATCGGTTCAGAAATGATACTGATCCAATACAAAGTCCCATTTCAGTTGTAACCAAGGAGAACCATGACAACTCTACCAATAAGGAAGCGAAGAAGAAATCCGAAGCTGAGGCAGGGAAGAAATCGCCGTTTTTCCCCTTTTACAGTCCGAGTCCTGCGCATTATTTGTACTCGAAGAAGTCTCCCGCGAGATCTTCGGCGAATTCCACGCCGAGGAGGTTTTTCAAGAGGCCCTTCCCGCCACCGTCTCCTGCGAAGCACATTAAGGCTGTATTGGCGAAGAGGCATGGCTCTGTTAAGCCAAACGAGGCAGCTATACCGGAAGGGCATGAATCGGAGASCGTGGCCGCGTTGGATAAGAGCTTTGGATTTTCCAAGCATTTCGGGAATAAGTATGAGCTCGGGGAAGAGGTGGGAAGAGGGCATTTTGGCTATACTTGTAGAGCTAAGTTTAAGAAAGGGGAGCTCAAGGGACAAGAGGTTGCTGTTAAGGTCATTCCCAAAGCCAAGGTTCGGACTTCTTCTTTAAGAGAAAAGAAAAACAAGCTTTCTTGGCATTTTAATTTCGTTCTAGTAGTTGCGTTAACAGAAAATTTGTTCTTTCTGTTTTTCATGATCTCTGTGAAATACTAGTTTCTGGGTGTGACTTCTACTTGAATGTCTGCTGGGTTCTCGACATCAGATCTATCGTTAGTGGTAACCTTTTCTGTTTCTTTGACCCGGTTAGAGCAGAATCACACTTCTCTTAAAAGGAAAAATGGGAAGCAGAAAAAGATCGTGCGTTGAAATATTTTTTGTTTTTTTCGGTCTTATTTTGTCTTACCCAACTCTTACGTTTTTTTGGATCTTATCCGGAGCTTATCTAATTATGGAAAACAGGATGATAATAAAAAGGTTGGTTTTTCCTAAGATATGGTCACTAACATAGTAAACCTGCTATTTGGTTATTTCTATGAAGGAGCAGATTACGTTCTCTGTGGCTTTTGATTCTTGCCCGAATGTTTGTGAATATCCTGAACCGATTTCTTACTACTATTATTGGCATGCKTCGGGTCTTGCGAGTGAAGCTAACTGGATGCAGGATATTAACATAATGTCCTATCTATCTTCAATTATTTCCATGTTCAAGCAGTACATGTTGCTTTTCATTAAATCAGAACTTTATACTTAAAATAGTTATAGGTTGTATATCTTTTCTACATTAGTGGTTATAGAGTCGCGTTTCTAATTGACTGTGGTTATTCTGTCCTTTCTCTTGAACCAGATGACTACTGCAATAGCCATTGAGGATGTTAGAAGGGAGGTGAAGATATTGAGAGCTTTAACGGGACATAGCAATCTAGTGCAATTTTACGATGCATATGAAGATCATGACAATGTTTACATTGTTATGGAGTAAGCTCTCACAATCACATATTCATTAGAGTTTTATYGTTGATTTTCTGCACATGTTTAATAAAGTAAATTTGATAGCAGTGCAGAACCTCGTGTCCATTTTGGTTATTTTTGGAGCATTTTTTCTGTTTACCACCTAAACTTAGGATTCTGCATAGAACTTATCTCGAAAGTTTCCAACAGTAAGAATTAAATTAGCTACGGTGCATTTTTCAGGCTATGTGAAGGAGGGGAGCTTTTGGATAGAATACTCTCGAGGTACGTCATTAGTATGTGTTACRGATAGCGATTTTGGCTAATTTGTAATCTTGCATACACTTAAAAACACAGAAGAATTATCTGTGATGACTATTGATGCACTATTTGTGGAGATCATACTAAAGTCTTCTTTTTGTCCTATAGGGGTGGAAAATACATGGAAGATGATGCAAAGACAGTTATGATACAAATTCTCAATGTWGTTGCATTCTGCCATCTCCAGGGKGTGGTGCACCGGGATCTTAAACCAGAGGTGGGAGATACTTCGATATTATAAGCTGTTTATTTGTGCAAATATACTCAAATCATTCTTTTATTTTATTGAATACTGTTAAGCTCTCTTTTTCCCTTCTTCCAGAAGAAAATTCTTGGGCAGGTTTTGTCTTTCATTGTTAATTTATATTTATGATAGTGACTGTAGGATTAAAGTGGTTGTGTGAAGGCTCATCATGATACACCAAGAGTTTGAGAGAGTTATCAATGAATATAAGGTTTAGATCCTATATCATGTTCATGTGATACAAAGTCCCAACTCTTGTGAAAGATCATCTTATTGTTGTGTCGTGTTTGGTTTTTCCTGGCTATTGTTTGTTTTCATTCCACACTCTTGTCTAACTGTAGCTTGTTGCTGGATCAGAACTTCTTGTTCACATATAAGGATGAGAGTTCACAACTGAAAGCCATAGATTTTGGATTATCAGATTTTGTGAAGCCAGGTTTGCTACTTGTCATGTTCCATGTATTGTTAAATTCATTTACTTCTTCTCAAGACATTTCTAGATATTTAAGAACTAACTAGTCATATCAACATTTAATTCCTTTACAGATGAAAGACTTAACGATATTGTTGGCAGTGCATACTATGTTGCTCCTGAAGTTCTGCATAGATCATATAGCACGGAGGCTGATGTATGGAGCATTGGTGTTATAGCATATATTCTACTCTGTGGCAGCCGTCCATTTTGGGCCCGAACAGAATCGGGGATCTTTAGGGCTGTTCTAAAAGCTGACCCAGGTTTTGAAGAACAACCTTGGCCTGCTCTTTCTGCAGAGGCAAAGGACTTTGTAAAACGTTTGTTGAATAAGGATCCTCGGAAAAGAATGACTGCCGCACAAGCCTTGAGTAAGTTTCTTAGAGCATGTTGAGATGGATCACATTTTGTTTTAAACTCTTTGAAGTCCTCATGTAATTCTCCTTTTCAGGTCATCCATGGATAAAAAACAGCAATGACGTAAAAGTACCTCTTGATATACTAGTACTCAAGCTCATGAAGGCTTACATGCGTTCATCTGCACTTCGTAAAGCTGCCTTAAGGGTATATATTTGCAAATGAAACCAGAAAGATTCATGTTTTATTTATAGTTCTTTTTTTACTTTTGAATTTTAAATTGTTCCATTGTGCATCTTGTTTACATACCCATTTTCACTCTACTGTTGACAAAATTGAAATTCATAATAAGAACCCTTAAATCACTATACCTTCTAAATGCGACTTTGTACAATTCAGAGTTCCATTATTCTCYTACACTTTGGGTGTGTTTTAAAATTACTAGTTGCTTTAAGAATCTTTTTTCCCGTAAATCTGGTCCTTTTAWTTGCAAAAAGTGTTTTCTGATTACAACCATCCATACCCTGCTTCACAGAGGTCACTGATGCTACATGACCAATTGTTATGATAGATGTGGCTATTGATAATATATACATGTCGCTGATGATGAGGCTGCAAACCTCTGGAGCTCAGTCAGGGCCCTTCTGTTGATAGTTCAACGCAGGAGAGTGCTAATTGTAGATAATTAAGATTCCCCTTGAACTAAAGCCGCTTATTTCTTTGAGCAATAGTCTGTTTACTAAATGGATATAGAATGTCAAATAAATGGCTTTTGTTTGCACCTTCTGTGAATACTACTRTAGAACTTTGTTCTTCTTGCCTTCTACTGGAAATTGTTTAAAAAATTTCTGCTGCTYCTGGTGCCTTTGTYGGTTAGTTTCAAATATCCATGAGATAGAAGTGTGGTAGGTATTTGGTAGGGGTTTGTGGTATTATTCTCAATTTTTCTCAACTTGGTGCTAGATTTGCATGATATCACATATGCAAATTAAAGGGATTATCTAGCTTTCCTGTGTATATTTAACAGATTTTTTCTTCTGGRGTTCAAATATCATTCCGTCAGCTCTTTTAGCGCAGCTGGTAGGTATTGGAAKTTGGAGTTTCTGATTGTCTGGCTAGAAATAACTGGATATGCACTTGAGATTGTTACTTTGATCACTAACCAATCAAAGCAATCTATAGATCGGCCAGCTTCAATGTAATTGCTACGAGAAATAGAAGTGAAGTGAAAAATTTTGGTACATTTGTTGTTCTTCTGTCATAAAATCTGTTTGGCCTTGTAGTGTTTTTTGCGTCACTTTTTGGAAGCCCTGTGCATTTGTTACATATTCTTCTTTTCCTTTCTGTCTTAACTCTATTGCTGGAACTCTTGCAGGCTTTGTCRAAGACATTGACAGTAGATGAACTATTTTATTTGAAAGAGCAATATGCATTGCTGGAACCAAACAAAAATGGCACCATAAGCTTGGAAAACATTAAAGCGGTTGGTCATCCATCAACAAATATAATTTCATTGCTCGTTTTAATTTAAAACCTAACATATCATTTGATTTCTAGTCTTGCTCTTGAATTAATTTAAACTTGTCTTTTGGCCAGGCCTTAATGAAAAATGCAACAGACGCCATGAAGGAGTCACATATCCAAGATTTTCTTGCATCTGTATGTCCATTTGATTATTCTGGAAACAAAATTCTTCATTATTTTATAGCTTCTTCTAAACTGCCTTTACTTTTTATTCGTGCAGCTTAATGCACTTCAGTATCGAAGGATGGATTTTGAGGAATTCTGTGCGGCTGTATTAAGTGTCCATCAGCTTGAGGCTCTCGACAGATGGGAGCAGCATGCTCGTTGTGCATATGAACTCTTTGAGAAGGATGGAAACAGGGCCATTATGATTGAGGAATTGGCCTCAGTAAGTAGGGTTTGAAAATAAAATCTTTGAGAAYGGTTCTTCCATCCCTTTGTCCCAGAGATTTTTGTGTTCTCAAAGCACATTATTTTGATAATCAAAAGTTCTGATTTTATCTATTTGAAATCTCTGATTCAGGAACTTGGCCTTAGCCCTTCCGTTCCTGTTCATGCTGTTCTCCATGATTGGATTAGGCATACTGATGGAAAGCTTAGTTTCCTGGGATTTGTTAAATTGTTGCATGGTGTCTGTAGCCGCTCGCTTCCAAAACTTCAATAACACTTGCTGGACTCTCTCATGCAGCCAATGGCCTAACAGCTGATGATCTGTTCACAGATTATAGAGCCGATAAATGGGGGAATTAAGATTAGTTTAAACTTCATTCTGTGAAGATTTACACCTCATGAATATGTTGCTGGCACGGTTGAAGTTTGTAATGGATATTGAGTTCATAGTAGCCCCCCATGATATATTCTTAAGAGTCTCAGAATTTGTCCAACCCTCATCAATGGGTGGGGGGGCACAGGGAGTTAGATTTGCCACTGTAAAGCTGTGGTTAGTTTCAATATTTATTTCCAGGTGAGATTTGAACACAACCTCATGGCCTGACATATTGGATAACCTCAACATCTTTGATTTCTCTGATCATCATCTTGTGGTCTATAATCCTTCAAATCAAGAGTCTTGCTTATGTAATCTTCCTCCTCTGCTGATCAGATTAGAGAATGTTGTAATACATTTCATTTTTCATTTCTCTTGGTCTCAGGTGATGTATATTTCTCTGAATATCAAAATCTTAACTCCAAAAAAGAGTAAAAATTTACATTGTCGTAAATAGTGAATTGTAGAGAAGACTAGGAAATCCTAACAAGAACAAGAAAATGTGTCGCAAGCAAAGATCACATTGTTACATTTAAATTATATTTGAATTTTAGGACTTGCATTGAATAAATTTATAAAATAAAATATTCTTGGTTCGAAATTATATTTAAACTTCTWAAATAGAACATGATGAGTGTACTTATTAATATCCTGCAAGCTTCTCCTACTAAAATATTCGAAGCCATTCTTTTAGCACATTCAGGATCTATACCAATCAAGCCGGAGAATAGCAAAGAAAAATGAACAAATAATGCTGCATATTTCTAGGGTATTATAATAAACTGTTTTCAGTTTTTGAAATTATTTATTGAAAACAAAATACGGACCTAATTCTGAAAGGAATTAGTAGAAATCACTCGGGACAGTCTGAGAATCGAAGGCAACATTCCCTGGCACCGTTCATTCGATTAGAATAGAATATCAAAGCTGATTACGTTCCTTCGAAGTTCCAATTTCCGGTGATCGGCATCGAAATGGCTGACATAGAGAGGTCGAGGAAGGCTGCCAAACGTAGTCTAGTTGTTATCTCTTCCTCCTCGTCCTCCTCTTCTGAAGAAGAAGAAGAAGAAGAAGAAGAAGAAGAAGAAGAAGAAATTTCATCAGAATCAGAATCAGAAGAATATGATAGTTCCTGCGACGATGGCGTAGAGGAAATTACCTCTTCCACTTCGTGGTACTTCTTTCTTATCTTATTTAGTCATACTTAAATTTTTAATTTGTCGGAATGGATTGCTGCTGCTTTTCTGCAAGTATCCGTACATCAGCAAGCCATTTATCTCAATATTTTATGTTGATTTAAATGCGTATGAGATCAGTGAGGACGAGGACAGTTGCGATTGTGTTGATGAAGGGAACAAAGGAAACGATGTGGAGTCCATGTGCAGCCTAGTTGTAAACCTCCTTCAAGGTTGGGTGTTGTTTTCCTCACTTGAAATTTCAAACTTATGATCAGTAGTTGTTCATTACTATTGTGATTGTTCTTGTTTGTGCAGCAGGGTGATATATAATGTATCTATGGATTAAGTGAACGGTAGATAAGTTGTCTCTCGTACTTCATTGCTGATTAGTTGCAGTTTTGAGTTGCAAGTTTAGTTGTCACTCTTGTATGATGTATCAATTTGCAGCTTTACTATTCTATAAATGATTTATTTCCAATAATTAAGTCAGAAAAAAGAAAAGCTATGAGCTTTATCTTTTTATCTTGTAGATCAGCCTGCAACATGCTTATTTTTCAAAGATTACATTTTTATGATGACTATTAGGGTCATATAACTTCCAGAAAGTATGTCATCTTGGTGTCTCGCAGGAAAAAGTGATCTTAAAAAATTAACTTTGGTGGAGTGTAAAGCTTATCTGCGGCAGCATGGTTTGAGACTATCTGGGACTAGGGCAGAATGCATACAGAGGATTAAGGAACACTGGAGGTGAGTAACTGAGAAACCTAGATCTCGTGGTTCTCTTAATAGTTTAGACACTTGGAAGTTCTATAAGTCATTTTGAGAAGGTGCATTTTAACTTCCAAAAAAGTAAGTCATATCTGACATTACCTTTCATTATTSGTAGAAAGGATTGTGGAAGGTAAAAATGATAATCTGAATGGATGCAAAGAAAGGTCCAAAATGATCCAAATGATGAGACTTGGCTAAAAATGAGTTTTTCCTCAACTTCTTTTTGATTTACTTACTTTTGAGCATATGAAAAGCTTTGGTTCACTCAGTTGTCCCCCCCCACCCTTTTTTATTCCTCCCGCTGTTATTGATGCACACTAATTTCCTAGGATTCTTATGAAAAAGATATTTAATTTGAGGGAAATCTACTGCCATTATTAATGTGTTCGGATTCCACTGGGTACGTCCACATTGATCTATTGGTGTTGTAGGAAATTTAACCCAAGTCTTCACTCGTGATGCACCATTCTTTCACTGGACAAATGTGTGATAAATTATGAATTGCTTTTGAATCCTGACTTGTAATATTTTGAAGTCTAAATAAGTTTGTATTTATTAGAGCTTCATTGTTCATTAGGCATCAGAAGTAGCCTGCACGGGGGCGAAAGTATTGGTGTGGAGTATCTGTTTCCCAGGATACTGTTGCTCTGAAGCTGCACACCTGCACCACTTTTTCCTCTTTTTTTTTTTTTTTTTTTGGTTGTTGTTGTTGTCCTTCTTATTGAATATCTTTGTGCATGATATGTATACCTCAGGTTAAAAGATGGAATTGGTGAAACACTGTATCCCAGATCATCGTTCACCATTGACTGCACCGGTAGTTKTTCCCTTTGGTTTAAGATTCTTCCTTTTGCTGCATTATATGCCTTCTTCTTTCTGGGTCTCTGGCATTTTAGCTGTTTTGTTTACTTGTGCAGGTGATGTATGTAGGGGAGATGTTGTTTTTTTCATCCAGAAAGTCTACAAAAAGTATGTCCTTATTTCAGCTCCAACGGAAGCATTTGATGCATGTATATTCTGATATTGCTAGCTATCCGATTTCACTATTTCTATGGTTCTATTGATTATCACTAACAGGTTTGACAAAGTGACCAGGAGTGGAAACCTTTTGGGGAAGCGAATTGTTGCTGGTAGGATAGTTAAGGAAAGTTATGGTGCTGCCAAGCAACAGCATACTTTCACAGTAAGGCAGAACATGAATTGTACTAATACCTTTGGGAAGAAGATTGTCGTGATTGAACACAACTGAACTCTTTCAGCCTTGTTGCTTTCATTTCTAGGAGATAGATTTTTTTCCCCGAGATTTAATCTAGTAACTCTTATTCTGTGATCCCTTTTTCTTGTTTCTGTTTTGGTGGTATGAATTCTAGCTGCTCAATGTGCCATATTCTGATTCATCTGTTTGATGTGCATAATGGCTGCTTGATGACATGTCATCCTTCCAAAKGTTGAAGTGCTATGGTGCAAAGGGAGAAAGAAATTGCCTCCACTTTTTCCTTTGCTTGTGAAAGGCCGCAACTTATACAGAATGAGAACTTATCGACAGGTGAGTTATCATTTACAGGAACAGAAATGCTTGTGACGGCACATCAACTTGATTGCTTTATCATCTTTATTTATTTGATTTGTTCTTTTCTTATTCACTAGCGCTGGAAGAATGAAAAGG
The DNA here is from genome assembly GCA_001752375.1 of Rhazya stricta. NCBI lineage: Eukaryota > Viridiplantae > Streptophyta > Magnoliopsida > Gentianales > Apocynaceae > Rhazya > Rhazya stricta. The sequence continues at coordinate 7,827,492 of MEJB01000013.1, read as the reverse complement.
AAAGATCAGAAGTTCTTGCTGAGAAGCACAGACGGGGAGCAGCAGCAAGACGAATCAGAGAAATGCGAAGGACGAAAGCACTAAAGAGGATGGGCAAGATATCCTCCACAAAAGAAGGTATGGAAAAGTGATTTTCCTCCCACATGCGAGGGAGAGTCAGGGTTGCTGTCCGTTTCTCTACTACTTAACTAGTTAACCATTAGCTTCTCTACTCACAAATTTTATTGGATGATTGATTAGGCAGCAAGCATCAGAAGCGTTTTCATCAGCATTCAAGTTCACCCCAAATGAGTACAGCAGTGAAGAAAGCAGACAAACGTCGGAAGACACCGGTGGGGAACCACAAGTGCAATTGTTTCCATCAGAAAGTTCCTGCATTTGGAAGGTCAAACTTGAAAGGAACCAGAAAGCTAAGCCATCGCTCATCTCATCAGCAGAATCAAAAGTTTCTGCATCCTTATGAAGGTGAGAAATCGATATTGCAGCTATATGCTTATGCTGCACATCCATATCATTCACAACAATATCATGAAAAAACATCTTATGTCTTTTCATCTTCAAATTCTAGATCTACCAGGAGTTCTTCATTGTTTAGATCTTACTCTTATTCATTTTAGTTCCCTGTTTCTTCACCAGAGCTTGTTAACGATGGCTATCATCCCTATTATRGACGCCCTACTCACGAATGGAGGAATTCCAATTACATCTTGGGATTGAGAACCAATGGCACATCTCAACCATTCTCCCATAAAGCAGACCCATCAAGGCGCAGAAAGTAGGACAGTTATCTGTTTAGAGATCCCTAACCGATGTTCCTGAAGGCTGAAGCTGGCATCGGTATGGTGAATTTACCTGCTTCAATGTGTTTTAATTGATATTGGAGTTAGTTACCTGATGTATCACTAGTAAAAATATAATTTGGCTGCTGGAAAAAGTACTAACCTAAAGAACCACAATTTTTCTTTTTTTTTTTTTGAAAGAAAGATAATTTCCATTTTAGGCTGCTGCTAAACAACCTGAGCAGCAAGGAATACGTCCAATGGCTTTGAAGCCATCCACAATGCATCATTGGATAAACCACAGCCCTTAGCAGCCAATCTAGGTGCAGGTATGTTAGCCTGTCGCACAGTAAAAGCCTTTGCAGCCTCACAAAGCAGCAAATCTTCGGACTTCAGCCACCAAACTACCTAAACTGGAACCCAAAGAACCAAAATTAAACGAGAATTTCTGACGCACAGGAAAAGGACAAACTGATGTCAAAAAAAAAAAAAAAGGAAAAGGACAAAGAACAAATGAGCTTGGTAAAACATCAGCAGGGAACAGGTGGGGACTACTGACATGATGTTAACGTTGGACCAGCAAAATGATGAGGTTACTAAAGGGTCCAAAGTCATCTCCCAATCAATATGATTTACGTGAATAGTGGACRTGATTATGTGAAAAACGTTTTTTTTTCCTTTTGAAAAGTGAAAATCGTATATGTATTTCAATAACTGAGTAGAAACTAAGTGCAAATTTGCCTCYTTGCATAGTCGAAAGTACAAGCTATATTTTATTTCTTCAATTATTTTTCTTTTCCTTTTGTCTTGAATATTATCTAATTGGTGCCCCCAAGAAATTTCCAATCCGGKCTTTGCCGCTGATTCAATAAGGTCTTTTTTTTTTCTTTTCTCAGGCAACTTGGTTTACTTTGTAGGAAGCCGCGTCTAGCCACACTGCACGCTGAGTCTCCAAGACACCTAGAAATTCTGAGACCAACTTTGATGCTATTATTAGCGAAGTTTTCATCTCAAAGGTGTTTAATATTGCATTCAGTTTGTTTGTATGGTCAATTCTCCCTGTGCTCCAACTAGGTTGGTTCTCTTACGGACCCTGAGGGTACATGGACTTGAAACAGAGAAGTGGTACAGAGTCTCCTGGTGGGTACAGGAGAAAGCGGAAATTGAACTGAAGGCTGGAGGTCCTCTCTTTGGTTCATCGGTCTTGTGTGTACTCTATTAGACCACGAAGCCGCCTTCTATCCATGGAAGTCTGTCCCATTCTGCGACTGATTGTGGGCCCTTTCCCTGTTGAACCTTGCTTCATATTCGCTAATATCACTTTCCAAAAATAGGATTCTCCTTTTCTTTTCTAGGAAAACTACTACTTTGACCGCATTAGCAAATACTACTAACTACTTTAAATAGAGTTTAAACAGAAATACAAGAATTAATCCAAGAAACGGATTGGACATTTTTATTGAAGTATACTGAACACAGATCACAATCAAATTCACTTACTCTTATTTGCATAATACATCTCTGATCTTTATAGTTGAAAATGCAGATACATTTTGTGAATTATAACCTACAGACTTTGGATGAAATACGCATAAGGATTTCTCTTGCTAAAACCATTCAAGCGCTTACCTTTTGGACAAAAACCAGAGGGYTGGGGAAAGGAGCTATGGTTTGCATCTTGGGTTTTGCGCTCCAAGAGAAGKGCAAGTAGACATGGATGACAAATAACCATTAATTGATGGTAGTAGAAAGACAGYAACAGCCCCACAAGGATTTTGATGGAATTTCAGAAGAGCCTGGTGCTGGAGGGACGGAGGTCGATCTCTTGGGTCCAGGCAAAGCGGTCTTGGATGTGCAAATGCCAGTAGGTCTGAGCTAACACGTCTGGGTCCATGGACCCGTCTCCTCCTCCACCCCGTTGTTGCTGCTGTTCCGCGAGTCCAACCGACGATCGCAGCTGTGAAGTCGACGCCGCTGCCGCCCTGTAAATTTGTAATTAACATTCCGATTGCAAATTGATTGAAATCGTTGCTTGATACGTGGTTTTAAAAGGTTTCAGGTCAAAAAGTCAATAAAGATTCCTGGAATCCTGGCCGAAGAGAATGGATAAGGAATCTAGAAATGATTGGCAGGCAAACTTGGTGGCTATAGAATTAATCCACTCCCATGAGAAGATGAACTGAATAGCAATAAAATCCTATACTGCTATGAAACATAAAATTATTTGTTGGGAATATAGAAGAGCCAGACAAACCGAGGAGTGCCGACGATGCCGTCGATGATGACATGCGCCACGTGAACTCCCAAAGATTGGAACTCTCTTGCCAGGCATTGCGATAAGGCTCTCAATGCGAACTTCCCACAACCTAAGATAAGATGATAGTATCAAATTAATTCCTCAAGACTATTTTTTAATATGACGAACCCCATGACACTATGCACTGTCATTTTCATTTCACCAGATTACTACGATGTCTGAAAGTGTTTCTGCAGTAATTTAATTATGATCCATACATACATAGTTCCGAGTAGCCGGCTATGCCATTCAGGGAGGCAAAACAGCCTGTGAAGAGAACCGTTCCTCTTCCTCTATCCACCATGCCTGGGAGTACCTGCGGATAATATATGGTGAAGTCCCCAACCACCGTTGCATGCCAGAGGATGGTTAAACAACCCCTCAAACAATTAGCACCACATAGAGAAAAAGAAGAGTACTAACTTATACCTGTTGGGCACAGTGGAAGGCGCCGACGGAGGAAACTGCCATCGATTTCTCGAAATGATCCACCCTGATGTCGGTGAAGTTTGTGGGAGGCCAAGACATGGGCTGGTATGCATTATACACCAACACCTCCACGAAGCCTAAAGAAAGAACTCCCTCAAAGGCCTCCTTTATGCTTCTAGTTTCCGAGCAATCTATTCGGATGGCAAACACTTGCGCTTTTTCCTCTCGCGCTATCTCGTCAGCAAATCTCGACAACCTCCCTGCAGTAATTTGTTAAGGCTCGATTTTGCACCTGAACATATGTATGGCAGCAAATATTTTTACAATAAGAATTAGACGGAGGATATTTATACTGGCCTAAGTCACGGGCGAGGATGGCGACGGTGTAGCCTTCGTGTGCAAACTTACGGGCAATAGAGCGGCCGAGCTTGGGTCCGACGCCTACAATTGCAGCGATGCCTTTGGACGAGGGTGGGCTAGCCATGCTGCGCATCTTTGTAAGATAAAGTATCTCTTTAAAGTCTGCTACTACTTTAAACTACCTTTCTTGAGGTTCTTGATCCCGGAGCTAGACCCCGCACCTTTCCCTTTCTCAACCGAACAAGGCAACAAGATCGAGTAGTATAACACTGGATCTTGTAGTAACATATCAGGACCTGCTCATTTCAGGTCAACGTCTGAAACCTCAATGGCTGCCTCCTAGGGAAGCGGCAATGCTCAAATGAGTACACCTTTGGCAGCGAGCTTTTAAKAGTCTTCTGCTCTTGCCCGATTGTATTGCCTTTGCTTTTATGTGTGCAAGCTGGCTTCTCATTACCTTAATTACCTCCTCTTGGCTTTTGGTTTCTCACTCGTTTTCTTGTGAAAGAGAAGGATATATTGTTGTCTTATGGTACATTCACCTTTTCAAGTTTCAATATGAATCCCATTCTTGTTCCTAATGGCTAATTTGGTTTTGTTTGTTAGCTAACTTTGATAGTAAACCTTTTAAAGATTGTAAAAACGTCGGACTTGGGACTATTCTTCCACTATAGGACACCATTTTGGTTGTCCTTTCTATGTCATTGACCTTGGTATGCCCAACTTCTTCAGTCGTCACCCAATTCCCACACCCAGTTCGATCGACTCATTTTAGTGGGTGAAAAATAAAAACAACTGTCAAACTTCTTGTAAAATACAAAAATCCCATTCTGATWCCTGTTATTTTTTCACGATATAAATATGATTTATTTATATATTCTCCCAGACGACTTCTTCTACCTAGTAGAGATGAGGGGTTCCCTTCCTCTCCCTTTGTCGTGACAACGTCTCGTGTAATATGTAGTAATCTGTTGCGGTGCCAAACTTTGAAACTTCTTTTCTCCCAGGTTCTGTCTCTGCCCGTAATCTTCTTCAATGTGTCTCCAGGCATGAAGTCTTCAACTCATGGAGCTTCAAATTGGCATGACGCTTCATACAGGGAATGATAAAGCATAGGACAAGCCTAACCAGTTGCATCCCTGTATTGAATATATTGRGTAACTGACTGTTGTGAATGAGAATGATTTGCGAAGGGCCRCTCCCTTCATTAAATTCTCCACCGCCAGTTTATGGCTTTTCAAAGCAAGAAAGACTGCTTATTCTACTTATCAGTTATTGCCTCGCGTTTCCTCTACCCCACTTCTCTGAAAGTCTAAAGTATAAGGATGCTTGGTTTGTCTGGTTTAGACTTGGGTTCAGATATCAAAGAATAGATAATGTGTCTGAAATGCTTCTAACTCAGACCCTTATTTCTCTACGGAATGATGGGTATCAAATTGCTTGACTTATTGAATTATATGGGTAGGATTTTAAACAAAAATGCAAAGAAGGAGAGTTTTCAAAAATGCAAAGAAGGAGAGTTTTGGATGATACGTAAACACGCAGACGAATATTAACGATGAATCACCTCAACCAAATAGGTAAAAACATACTACTACCTATTTCAAAGCTGAAGATGATCAGGAAACAATAAATATTAGGTGCAGGGTTGTCATGGGGAAAATGAATGGTGATATAATTAAGCATGGTACTATCACTTTCAATACATTCTATCAATATCTTCCTGTGCTCAAAGATGTCACATTCTGTAGCATCGCACAAGATTTGAAAAATGAATACAGACAACGACGACCTTTAAAGCAAAGCTCTGATGTTATTCCCATTGGCCTTCCCCTGCTAAAACCTTGTGAATCAGCTAGATAAGAATAGGATATGGAAAGCCTGGTCTCCTCTCTCTTCCCGGAGAAACTGATAATTTGCAAAGCTAGTCATGGGTTTAATGGTTGTGGACCTGGTGATGGTGGTGGAAACAGTCGGCCATGGTCATAGAGGAATGGTACAGCTGTATTATAGTAGTAGCAGTAAATGAGAAAGCAGGGACGATGATTAGCAATGCATCAGTCAGTGCATTGTGTTTGATGCAAATGATTGGAGAGCATAACTATAACTACCCATGCCATCTTTTATGGTGAGTTACGGATTTAGGTTCTTTCRAAAAGCCGGTTGAAACAGAGGGACCGGAATTTTCTTTTTCTTGGCCCCACTTGGAGTTCTTTTTCTTCTCCTTTCTTTTTCTCCCCCACATTATTGAAAAATATAAAGAGTCAAAAATTAATTTACAATGACAGGATGATAATTCGATCCATTGGTTCTTATCATATAGTAATACAATTTTCTTCTATTCAAATTATGTTCTCTTAATGTGAGAATAACTCTTAAACTTTATATACCCAATCACTATTAGCTTGATAACATCTTCCCATATGTTAATATAAGTTACTTAAACGGTTTTTTGTTTTGATTGGTTCTCTTTTAAGGATGAATTAATAAATATTCTTATTTTTAATCCGTTTCTCACTCGTAGTCTTAGCACGTTATTATATTTTCCTGAATAAAAATACAATTTCAAAATGAATTTTTCCCTTTTTTTTTCTATTCAATTGAATCATTGTATTTTGATAAGAAAACTCATTTTAGAATTACATCTTCATCTAAATCAGCGGAATACTGAAATGTGCACAAATTAAAAATGAAAAAAAAAGATGGAAAACGGAAATATTGTTTATCGACCCTACAAAAGAGGGCAATTGAAGCAACTAGGCCTAAAATGTACTACATTTTCTTCCATTTTTCCTTATTTTCTTATGGTAATTTTCTCTTTTGCTGAAATTTTTTCGTCTATTGAGCGAGGCCACTAGTACGGAGCAGTTAATAGTATTTTTTAAAATTATTTGAAGGAAATAGGAGTAAGTATACCCGTAAACTTAGTCCAAGTTTCGTGCTCTAGGACTTGATCWGCCTATAGCACGAGACAAGGTTAAAAAAGAGTCCTATATATTTACAGTTTATAACTCTTAGTAGAAGTAAAGCTTAGTTTAGAGTCTTTCAACTTTGCATCATAAGTAAGAGTTAAATACGAAATATCTCTTTGACTTAACAAATTATTCAATGACTGTATGTTATGAGATTAATCCTTTACGAAAGATCGCTTTGAATTGAAAATTAATTCACCAATGATACGTTATTAGGTCAGTCCTATCTAAACTTTTGCTGCTTCTAAGGGCATTCAAATTTGTTAAAGCGTAGGACTGATTCGATCTTGTTTGCTTAAATTATAGGTAATTCCCAATTTGCTGCTTTTTAGTAGAAATCTTTGTRACATGATGCCTCTACTTTCATTGAATTATGGGAGAAAGTTGAAAGCTGACAATGTTTGGAAGTTTGGAAACCAGCAATTTGCAATGCCCAATGGGCCAAAGCCCGCATCAACGTAATTGCGGATTTGAAAATTGCCAATGGAAGCCCAATTGAAACAGCCCAATAATCATTTTTTTGGATATAAAATAGCCCAATAATCTTAGGGGCCCTTTTAAAAATTATCCCCATGTAATATGGGTAATTCTCATCTCGTAATCAAAACATAGAATCTTCAAAAAAGAAAAGAAAAAGAAAAATCAAACACAGAAGTCGCGTGGTTAACAACGCTTATCGTCTAGTCTCTACGGGTAGTAATGAATTTGCATCGCGACTCCTTCAATAATTTTCTTAATTTCACTACACGGGTACCTCTATCTATAGACTGCATTTCTTGGGACATTTTCTCTTCAGTAGGAGTTCTTGTTCAGGCACAAAAGTCCTTTCGATCGATCACTGAAGCTCATCTGGATTCGATTCTGCACTTCAAAATTCTTACTCGCAGACATTTGTTCGATTCGCTTGCTGCTTCCCTCTTTCGATCCCGATCTCCAGACATCCATGATCTAACTCTCTTATCTTGAAAGTGAAATTTTCAAAATACTTTTTCATATACAAAGATTTTCAAAATACTTTCTTAACAGGATCTCTCTATACGCATTTTACATCATCATCTCCTATTGAAACAGAAAATCGGGAGCTGAAATCGGAGAGGATCAATGGAGTGGGCAACGCTTCAACACTTGGATCTCCGGCATGTAGGCCGGAGCACCAAACCCTTGCAGCCGCACGCCGCYACATTTCATCCCACTCAGGCTGTCGTCGCCGCTGCTATCGGAAGTCATATCATGGGTACATTTATTTAATTTAGTGAAAATTTTATAGTTTACTTCGATCTTCGTGGAATTGTTGCTTATCACTTATCTTTTTTSCTTTTTCCCCTTAAATTAATACATTTTCACTGAAATCCAGAATTTGATGCATATACTGGAAGCAAGATTGCGTCCATCGATATTGGCTCTCCTGTCGTCCGAATGGCTTTTAGTCCCACAAGCGGTCATAGCATAATTGCTATACTTGAGGTTAGTTGCCGATTCACAACTTTTGGACTTATTAGTGGATTTCTAAGMTCATAATATAGGATCATGTTATTCCAAATTTTGTAAACCTATATGATACATATGAAACTTATCTCTCTAGCTCTTACCCTCTCTTGTTAAATGCACTTGTATAATAAGGCAACTTCTGGTTCCTCCTAATTGCATCTCCTAGAAAAATCAATATTAACATTTAAAATACGTAGAAGTTAAAAGTTACTRATATTGAATTCCAACTCTCAAAGGAAACTAGAGGTTTTCTGTATGTATTGCATGAAATTGTCAAGAAGCAGATGAAAGGGGCGRTGAACCAACAATWGTTAAAATTTAACTCTTATTGCTTTAGTAGCATTTTAGATTCAGCCCACTCCTTTAATTGGGAAGGAATTTTCTCCTTAGTGCACGCTGTCATATTGATATTATATTTCTTACCTTGTTCAGATCAATGGTCAACATATGTTCCCATGCTTACTTAATTCTGCTAATCATTTTTTTTTCCTTTTCCGTTATTTTTCTTATGCATGCCTTATTTTTCTGTCTTTTTTTTTTTTTTTTTTGGATTAGTGATGTCAGAGTGCATATCTTTGTATGTATTTTCAACTTCTTGCACAGGGTTGTTATTTTTGCYTTAATGGGTTTTATTTTAGTTGCTCTTGGTCTTGCTGCTTTTCTGTCCTTTGAACCACTTCTTGTATGCAATAAAAATACCGTGGACAATAAAATTCTTTTCACTTTTTTTTTATGCCAATAACATATTCTTAATTACTCATRGAGAAGTGAATCATTGCTATACACCTGTGATGTAGTGAAGTTTGGATGATTTTTTGTAGGATTGTACAATTCGATCTTGTGATTTCGACTCTGAGCAAACATGTGTGCTGCATTCACCTGAAAAGAGAATGGAACAAATTTCTCCAGACACAGAAGTCCATCTTGCTTTGACTCCTCTTCAGCCTGTAGTCTTTTTTGGTTTCCATCGCAGGATGAGTGTAACAGGTTAATCTTCATTACACAAGGGCTCATTTCATTTTCATTCTTTTTGTCGTCTAAGCAGCGCAACAGGTCACTTCTAGGATTCATTTGCATGTTGCTTCGGAACCACCATTCCAAGTGGAAATGAACTCGGAAACTAGTTTCTATTATATTTTTTGGCTTATAAACATGAAAAAGTACTGGAGAAAAATGAAAATAGTCAAATGGACCAAAATTAAGACTGCCATTTCACTGCAGCCACTTTACCTGGAAACCTCTGCCTTTTYTGTTGTTCCCATCCTTTCCTATTATTTATTAAAATCTCACCAACCCAATGAGTTTGCATATTCTGTCCTAGGAGAGCCAATCCTTAATAAAAAACTTTGTGAAGTTCAAAAAGTCCAAACACAAATTGGAGACAGACACTACTTTAAGAAGGCAAAAGTTGTACGAAGTTCACAATTTATGGAAACCCAAGAGTCAATTTAAAAGATAGCAAGAAAAGAAAGGACTTAAGGTCCTCAAATTATTGCTACTCAATTTCACATGAGTTGAGAAGTCATGAAGCTTCTCTTRAACTTACAAAACTAYGGGTAGTTGCATTTTTGCACCAATTGGAAGAAACTAAAAATCAATTTTTTTGGCCGTTATGGTGCATCCTCAGTGGATAAATATAGAAGTTGGCAACTTTGAGTATTTTTGTGATTGCTTGTGCTAGAATACATATTAAGATGCATAAGTGCACATGGGATTAGTGTGTGAAAGACAAGAGAAGGGGAGAGGAATGCAAATGAATTGGAGAAATAGGTATATATTGTTGGCCTTCACTCAAATGGTAGGGTTGTGTGGTTGGAATAGTTATAGAGTTGTAGTAATTTCAGACTCTTCTTGGAAAGAGATCCTTCACCAAAGAGAAGAAATGAGGCATCCCACTTTTGGTTAGAATGTATTGTCCATTCAATAGACAGTTCCACCTTTTCTCTTGARATACAAAACATGAGAACAGAATAAGGATATGTAATGCTATCCCTTTCCGGCCATTATATCAATGATTCCATGGCCTTAAACATATGAGGCCTGAATCCTTGGGGCCAGTTCTGAAGTAGATTGTGATCTTGAAACAGCATGGAGTTAGGGCTGATAAAGATGTCTTTTCCTTATTCATCTCTTCTGTTGTTTTAAGGTATGCTAAAAATTAGACTAAAGTTTTGCTTAAAGCAATGAGCTATAAGTTCTGGTTTTGTTAAAAAAGGTAGTACTGATCAGCATGTAACTTGTGAATTCATGGCATTGGCCACTGAACTGGAGCCAAAGGTTGTTAATGCTCTCTTTTCTGTATCAATTGCGAAACAATGGAATGGGAGGTGCAAATGAGTGKAAGGGCTATTAATTTGGTCTATATATTTGTAGTATAAGGACAATAAATGTTAAAGGTGCCCCTGCTATTGCATCTAGACTTGGTTGTAGTGGTTCACTCTCTTGAGTTGCTTTGCTGCATTGGCCTCATTGTTTCTTTGTATTGATCATGGTAGTGTTTCTTTTCATGACAGTCCAATTCTGCTAAATTTGAAAACAAATTTTGGCACTATTTCTCAGCCATATAGTAGGGGCTTGTCAGTTATATTCCTGCTTGTAATGTGTCTCTTTTTAATGGCTTGAAAGGCTATGGGAAGTTAATCTCTTTTTTCTAGAACAAGTAGAAGGTTTTGACTTTTGATACATACTTTTATCTTTAGGACATTTTGGGCTCATGCTGATTTTATTTTAATGTTAACTTTGAAGTTCTCTCTCTTCTATTTACTGAATGCTCATATTTTTACCCCATCTCTCTCAAGTGGATTTCTTAGTAAATGCACATAGACTTGCATGTACATTGTGGTGGGTATTTCATTAGCTGCTCAACTTCTCGTTGAAATTTTATTTAGCCATTTAGAGGTAGTGGTTTCTAAGTCTGCAGTGTTTTTTTTTTTTTTTTTTTTGGGTGTGAAGTTGTTGGAACGGTTGAAGGTGGGAAAGCGCCAACAAAAATAAAAACCGACTTGAAGAAACCCATCGTCAATCTTGCTTGCCACCCTCGCCTTCCTGTGTTGGTAAGTGTTTCATTCTAATCTCAGCAGTTTGCATTTTTATGCATTTTTTAGTTGATTTATTCTCCTATGCTACTCAGGCCAAATCCTTAATTTTGCCGCTATGCAACTGACCTCTCTTAACCCTTCTTTCCATTTCAGTATGTCGCTTATGCAGATGGTTTGATTAGAGCCTACAATATCCAGACATATGCTGTTAATTACACCCTACAGCGTAAGATTGTCATAGCTTTCAAACCTTTTTCTCTTTAAAGTACATGATATTGTTTAGTCTGTMGAATATAAATCTTGTTTTTTTGCCCATCTTCTGTTATCTTAGTTCTCGTTCATATCTTTGTAGTTGACAACACTATAAAGTTAATTGGTGCTGGAGCATTTGCCTTTCATCCAACATTAGAGTGGATGTTTGTTGGTGATAGACGGGGCACACTTCTTGCTTGGGATGTGTCAACTGACAGGCCTATGATGATTGGAATGTAAGTAGGATATGGTTTTGTTTCTGTTTCTGTTATCATGTGGGCCTCCATTGTGAAAGACTTCTAATCTATTGTTAACTCGTGGAGAAATATTGCAAGATAGGAATGCCAAGAGGAGACTTTTCATATCTCCTTTGTGAGATGAAAACTATGTAAGGGACTAAGGGTAATGGAATTCAGTAAAGTATGGGGCTTGATCTGTCTTTTCAGATTAAAGAAGAAAAGCTATTAAATAAAAAAAACTAAAGAAAGAAGATGAGGAATCCTCAAGAAAGCCAACTAAAAACTGCAGAGACCTGGCTTCTCAATTCCACTATAAATTTGTCCAGTGAAATGTCTCAAAAAACACTGCTATTGGCCAAACAGAAGAAAGAAAAATAACTCCGTTCCCTATTGTCTTACTAGTTCTTTAAGGTGAGATTTTTGTTGACATGTGATTTTGCGTTTGAATGGAAYGTAGACAAAATGGAACCTTCAAATTTACAGCATGACATGTATTGCAACATAATKGAAGGCCGGGATACTTCTAGGGGACAATGAGAAGAGTGGTTAAGCATATATGCTGTTGAGCAATTAGGATGCTTTGTTTAGATAGCTCTCCCATGGTTATTTTCCTTCATTTCATGGTTYTASAATATCGAACTCCAGCTTTATTTAGTTCCATTGTGGTTTTTGAAAAATATGCATAACTTCTTGATGTACTATAAAAGTTCATAACATTATTGTTACTTAGGGAGTATCAGAATTTCATTGATATTATGTGAAGTTTTCAGGGTCGTTGCATATGTTTCTTGCTAATCTAAGGAAGTTTCTAGCTGGTCTATAARCTTCTGCAAATTGTCTTGGTTATTTTAAAGAACAAACATATCCCATCCTTATTCCATCAAATTTCTGTTGTTCTTGTTTTTATYATTCTCTCTTCTTTTCCTTAGTTTTCTTGTCTAAAAATGATGTTTGAGTCTCACAATTGAATTGCAGTACTCAAGTGGGTTCTCAGCCAATCACATCAGTTACTTGGCTCCCAATGTTGCGGGTACTCGTTACCCTGTCTAAAGATGGAAGCGTCCAAGTATGGAAGACACGAGTGATACTGAATCCTAATAGACCTCCAACGCAAGCAAATTTTTTTGAGCCTGCTGGTTGGTTATCCTGTCTCACTTTTTATAAGTTACTTTGAAGTTTGAACTAATGGTTTGGCAAATTCCTGTTGTAAAGAAATGGAAATTGAATGGTCCAGTCTTCACTCTTCTGTTATACCCGAAACGGGTTTTTCATTAGATGTATGAATTCCCACAAATAAGGACCTCAGCCAGGCCCTAGACAGTTAGACTTTATCCAAAACCTGTTGTCTARTACTACTCTAATGAAATTATTGAAAGGATATCAATTCCTCTAGTYATTCTCATGCTATTCATTGAATTTGAATTTTCCACATCAATGGTAATGTCTCGATGAGACATTTTACCATTTCAAACATTTATTACTCAGATGAATGTGGGAATGGGAGGTTCGATTTAKAAGTGGGTCCAAATGTTTCACTTCCTTTTTCTTTGTTGGAGAACCAAGTGATGTACTTGAACTAATTTTAACTTTACAACAAACATTAGGAGGAAAACTCATGGCCAAGGGATGAAATGATGAAACAAAGATTTCATTCTACCAACTTCTCTTTCCACTCCTTAGACTAGATAGGACTTCTATCTGAGTTTGTCTTATATGCTTAAAAAAAACAAGGTAAAGTAGATATCCGTAACCTTGTGAAGAATTACCTCTTGTTGAAGAATATACTTCACTTATCCCTTCTCTTTTACTCTCCCTCGCTGAATAGTAAATACTGCTGGTTTTCAAAGTAAATTTGTTCACTTCTTCRGTTCTCCTTCTTCAGTTCTTGTCCCTTTCTCTTTTCTTTATTCTCGCTTTCCTCCCTCATTTTGGGTCATTAGACTCTTGTGGAGGGTCTTTGGTGCATGACCAGCAGTTGGTAACCGAGTCCCTTTTTCTGGAAATTAATTGGGAATGATGTTGTTGACCAAGACTTCTTCTCATCTTCTTCAACTCGAGATAAAGTATATAAATCTSAAAAGGTATGCCAACTCTAAATGTAAGACTAGCAATGAAAAGGGAAAGTATAGTAAGGTGTTGGCAGGGTGCATGTTTTTGTTTCAGGGGTTGACTTTTTAATATGATTGGTTAAGTTCTGTAGCATCCGTTCCAGAATAACTTCCTTGTAAGGTCATTTGTCGATATACTACATTTGGAGRATATAATGATAAAAATTTGCTTGTGCTCTGTTCTGCAGCTATTGAATCAATCGACATTCCTCGCATTTTGTCTCAGCAAGGGGGAGAAGCAGTTTACCCATTACCACGAATTAAGGCTCTAGAAGTTCATCCAAAATTGAATCTGGCAGCTTTGCTTTTTGCGGTATGTATTGCTTTTAGTATGCAAGTATTGAACTCGTTTTCATCACTAAGGAATAAGTATCTGCTTTTCTTCACAGAGTATGACAGGTGGAGACAATAGAAAAACTAGAGCGGCATATACAAGAGAGGGACGAAAACAACTCTTTGCAGTTCTGCAGAGTGCAAGAGGTTCCTCAGGTGATATTCTTCTCAACTTTGATGCTTGTGGGACAATTAGACTGGTCAGACTGATAATAAGCTACTTGTTTTGGGAGTGGATTAGATTTTTAGGTGCTTCAGTCTCAGATTATGTTACATTTAGTAGTTCTTTAATTCATTCTGATCTTTTTTCATCCTTTTAATAAACTAGATATGATATCCTTACAGTAATAATGATTTGTGACAAAATTGTGGCAGTCAGCYTTCAGTCTCAGAGTATAATATTGCTCTCAAGTACCTGTCGTAGCTTGTTTTTATTTTGTGACCTATAGCAGATTAGCCACCATTTTTTTTCTTGAACRGACTMTTTAGATTTGAATGTGTTTGAGAAGTTCTGAGCTGTTGTGCAGATGTTTGTATGTAACTTGATAAGCAGAAAGTTTTTTCATCTAACCAATCGATYTCGACATTGCATTATACATTACTATATTCTTAATGTCRTTTGGAGCAGTTAAGTGGCTGCATCATGTGAAAAGAACATATAAGCAATTCGTAAATATAGGAACTAGGGCTGCTTACCTCTCTTCTAGGATCTAAGAAGGTAGTTATTGAAGCGAAATTGTAGTAATTTTCAGCAATTCTGTTTATTTGGCTGACTATAAGATATTCTACAGCATCTGTATTGAAGGAAAAACTCTCATCCCTTGGTTCATCTGGAATATTAGCTGACCATCAGCTTCAAGCACAACTACAAGAGCATCATTTGAAGGGGTGAGTTCCGGGAATTTGTTCTGCTCTTTATGCACTTCTTTACTGAAGTTGGTGGTTTCAGGCAAGGCTATATCAATTAAATCTTTAGATCATCAATTAGTTTGTGCTGTTAAAAATTATCCATGTGAAATATGTAAACTTATTTTGTTTTATTTCAAGGTACCTCTATATATTAAACCTTGAGATGGACCAAAAAACATGCAGTTGCAAGAATGGTGTAACTGCAAAAAAGTATGAAGTAAAATGTAGAAAGTTCCTAGGTGTCAAACCTTATGGGACAGAGGAAATGATATCTTGGTGGATTCTATGAATTGAAATTACTATGAGGATCATGATCACAACCAATTTATGCCTTGCTATGATAACTCATTGCTAACAATGCGACTTGTATGTCAGAACCTAATTCATTAGCCTTTGCTTTTTTATTTGTGGTATGTCAATTGCTTTCTGTAGTTTTTATCAGATTGTATTTCTACTGTTTATATGTATTTCATTCTAATACTAACCAGCTGTTTGGTTGGGCTTTTCTTTGGACCGGGAAGGGGAATGAGGGGATTGATATCCATCGTCGTTGTTTGATTGGTCTTTATTGAGTTTCAAAGTGGAGTAATCAAAGACCTAATACTTTGGAATGATGATTACTGATTAAAATGGTGGGTTTCATTTTTATTCCAGCCCACTTTGTATGAATTATAGAAAACAAAAATGAAAAATGAAAAACTAAATCTGAAAACAATGAAAGAAAAGGAAAAACCACCCTCATTAAATCGTCACGATCTCACCAGAGACTTTCCCTTTTCTCACCTCTTATCTCTGCAGGTCTCTCTTCTTTCTCTCTTGAAACCTCTCCGCTACTCTCTTTGCTCGACTTTCTTGCCATGGTAGCTGTACTGTGTGCTGCCCRTGTGGTGACTGTGTTATGGTTGTGGGGTGACTGATGAACTTTTAGCCATTAGTTTCATTAGTCATTATGGTTGAGGAGGRGTTTAGGAGGTTGAAGTAGTAATTTCATGTGATTCTTTTAAGGTTTTCAGCAGGATAGTGGTGGTCTGGCAGCAGAGTTTACATTTGTTGCTGTCTCTTTTACTATTTTTAATAGTAAAAATGGATTCTAGATCCRAAAATGTGTCTCGATGTATATTTCATCAAGAAAGCCATCTCTGGTAGTTTTTCCAGCAGCAGCACCGGCACAGTTGCCAGATTTGGTTCTGGCAGTAGTGCAGTGCATAGGGTTAGGGTTTAGGTGAAAAGAAAGAGGAGAAGGAAGGAGAAACACACACACACACACAAAAAAAAAAATTGAAACCCGTAACCAAATTCAAAAGTTCATCCGATTCCAATTAAGAAAAGCGAAACACATTGTAAATGATAAAAAGGGCCTGTTACCATTGTAAGAGATATGATGCAAAATAGCAGTTCGTAGTCTGATCATTAAATGGTTCACTAATGAAATTGGATTATTCTAGAAAAGCTGCAATCTATATACTAACTAGCAGCAAATAATAATTATCACAGTGATCATTAATTTCCACTGTGGTCTATAATTTTCAAGTTAGAGATTGAAAATTTATGAAGATGACAATTTTCTTGGTGAAAGTTCTATAGACGCTGTCCCCCCATTGACACTTGATGCTGCTTTATTTTTCTTCTTCGGTTAAGTATGTAAAGCAACCAAAATTTTCCAAATCTTCAATTCTTTTTGTTATTTTTAGGTCTTTACTCATGTAGGCATCTTGAACTAAAATTTGAAATGTATAGGATCTCTGAATCTTACCGTGTTTGTGAACTTCTTCAGTTAAGAACTTTTGCATTCGGTCTTACTCCAGCTATTTTAGATGAACACGCAACTGCTAGCTGCCAAGTAAAGTACATTAATTTTTTATGTCTTCTTTCCTCTCACTCAATTATAGTAATTTGTTGCTTTGTTAGTCAGTTGGCTCTTGCACTATAACTTACAAACCTGTACCTCTGTTATATCTAGTCTTTCACTCTACGAAAGTAGCCATTGTTCTGCAAGAGAAGMAAACCATCATCATAGATTGGTTTCCAAATTSTGATATCCTCGGTAGCTGGTCAGAGAGTTGAGCTTATTCTTTGGCTGCGTTCAATTTCTTTTTCTGAGATTTTTCTCCATCTTATTTTGGTACATTTGAAGACTGATGATCTAGGTTTATTGATTACAAGGCTCTTCTAATATTTATCATATAAAGAGCGGATTCAAATTTTTCAAGGTAGTATGGTTCTGAAGTTATTCATCGCAATGAGAAAACTGAAAATATTCAATATTCAGGCAAGATTTTTCTTTTCCTTTTAAAAGATTTAATGACAATAAAAGTGAGAGATAAACTGTATCATGCATTCTTCTAAAGCCTAACTCAGATGTTTTCAATGCTTATTTATTAGTGAATTGTGTTGTTTACTTATATTTTCTGTTGCTTGGCATGCTTATGCTTCATCACAAAAGCAATTWACATTTATCCTTGACAATTTGTTGACTTTTCATGTCAGCCAAAGTCAGCTTACAATATCAGATATTGCGAGGAAGGCTTTTCTTTACAGTGTATGCTTCTTTACCTTTGGCCAAGAATTCATGTGTACTAGCTTATTTCATGTTGTCCCCTCTTATTTAGCTTGGAAATTTTATTATTACAAAATTATGGTGTGCACTGAGAATCCTTCTTCTTTCCATATTCATAGTACCTAGAATATGAATCAAGTCTTTGCTATTCTGGTACTGAATCTTATATTTGTGGCAATTATTCTCAAGACCTATAGCATTGGTTCTCTCCTTTTACTCTAAGCTTAATGAAGTTCATACTTGATCTGTGGTTCTTTTTTCTGCCAAATGTCTCAAACTGAAGTAGACTTTACAGAAATATGCATTAAAGGGTCAAACATTTTCAGATTCCTTTGTCATTGGGTTCTATGACTTAATTTTGGCTGCAGTCCTAGAAATTTGGATTTGCGTTCAATCRCAAAATTTTTGTATATTTATGTTCATCTTTAAATTACTTCCTCTGTCATTCGTCTGATGTTTATCATAACCTTCAGAAGAAACCATATTACTACTGGTCTGTTATCTCCACGTGTTCCAGCTCTTATACGTTACTCTTGGAACTCATGTTATTCATCATGATATAATTAATGTGGCGGAAGACATAGGAAATCAAGCAGGRCCAACTATTCAGTACTTCTAAGCTTTACCTTTCTGTTGCAGCATTTTATGGAAGGTCATGCCAAGAATTCTCCAATATCTCGGTTACCTCTGATCACAATCGTGGATACTAAACTTTATTTGAAAGATTTTCCTGTTTGCCAGGTGAATATATGAACTCAATCCAATCSTAAGAACTCGAGAACTTTTTAATCTTRTATTGACTAGCACATTGTGATGGCAGCCCTTTCATCTGGAGCTAAATTTTTTCAGCAAGGAAAACCGGGTTCTTCACTATCCTGTTAGGGCTTTCTACATTGAAGGGGCAAATCTTATGGCTTATAATCTCTCTTCCGGGGCAGACAGTATCTATAAGAAGCTTTACACCTCCGTATGATTTTATTTTATCTTCCCCCCAACAATTTTTATGAAATGTTGTGGAAGATGTCCACAAGGAGTTTGGTAGCTCACCTATGTTCTGGTATCAGGTACCTGGAAATGTCGAGTTTCATGCGAAGAACATTGTTTACAGTAAGAAGAAGCACCTSTTTCTTGTAATTTATGAGTTTAGTGGTGCTGTACACGAAGTGGTTCTTTATTGGGAGAATACGGATTCTCGGTCGACTAATAGTAAAGCAACCACAATTAAAGGTCTCTTTCGAGTGGTGTTACTCTATGCTGTTGGTCTTGTCTTTTTATTTTTACCAGTGCAAATAAATTAATTCAATTATTTTATTGTTTTTCCAGGTCGAGATGCTGCATTCRTTGGACCTAACGATAACCATTTTGCAATTCTTGATGAGGATAAGACAGGGCTTTCTTTGTATACAATGCCTGGAGTGGCTTCACAAGAGGATAATGATAAGAATGGTGGAGTAGATGGAGAGCAGACTATGGATACTGAGCCTACTGATGTTACATCTGTTAAGGGTCCAATGCAGTTTATGTTTGAAACTGAAGTTGATCGAATCTTTTCTACTCCATTAGGTGCTTCACAATGAAGTTTTTACATGCTTTACTTAACTGCTACTCTGATRATCTGACTGGAGCATTCCGCTGTTGTAGAATCAACCATGCTTTTCGCTTCTCATGGAGATCAAATTGGCTTAGCAAAACTTCTTGGATACCGCCTTTCAACTGCTGATGGACATTACATATCAACTAAAGCTGAAGGGAGAAAATTAATCAAATTGAAAGTAAATGAGATGGTACTCCAGGTAAATAATTCGTGAAAACTTCATGAAATCTATTTCTCTGTTTCTCCTCTCCTTTCTCATAACTCTTTAGAACACCAAATATAAGTATTTCCAAGTTGCATTGTTTCCTTATTGGTGAATAATATATGGATACATGGGCTATGATCACTATCATAATTGTAGGCATAGCAACTGCTCAATCGTCTCTCTAGTTGCTCATTAAATTCTTGTTGCCTGATCTTGGGTAAAGCATATAAGTATGCATGTGCTCACAGTTTTTTCCTTTCCTTTTTTTTTTTTTTTTTTTTGGGGGGGGGGGGGGGGGGGATATGGTGATCTTGGGTTCTGCATATTGATGCATTGTGGATTGGTCCAGTCAGCAATATTCTCTCAGTTAATGATACTAGGTGCCATTTTACCCATGATTTGCATATTTTTAGAGTTTAAGTTCTTCTTTCTGAGGTAACTTTAGAGTTTAAGTTGTGCAAATGGGAATGTGTGTTGAATGTCTTACATAAGTATGATCACTATTATTCTTATGTGATCTTTCTTTGTGCGACATCTACTTGTTATCATAACCAAAATGATATCTTGAACTGACAATATTCTTTTATGCCAAGTTGAGTTTGCTACTAATGAGGAAGTACTTTATTTCTAAATGKTCCTTTCAGGTAAACTGGCAAGAAACTCTCAGGGGATATGTTTGTGGCATATTAACTACACTAAGAGTACTTATTGTTTCGGCAGATTTAGATATATTGGCATCTAGTTCTTCCAAATTTGACAAGGGAATTCCCTCAATATCCTTGGATTTAATGTGCCTTGWTATTTATTCTTTTGCTGCTCAGGGTTCTGTCTCAGCAAGAATATTTTTCTTCTAATATAAATTCTGTTCTTCAACATCTTTGAGTTTGTTGTATTCTTAACGTCTGATCACTTTAGATCCCTTCTCTGGGTTGGGCCTGCTCTTCTCTTCTCGACAGCTACTTCTGTCAATGTACTTGGCTGGGATGGAAAAGTCAGGCCTATCCTTTCAATTTGTACTCCTAATGCAGGTATGCATTAAAAGTTCRTTGAGACTGGGGCTGCTTACTTTCTGTTGAGGAGMCTTGTGCACTATGTTTACTTTTTCAGATGCATTTTCATTTATATGCTGCTCTTAAATGTTTTGTGTTTCCGGCAGTGCTCATTGGAGCTCTGAATGACCGTCTGCTACTTGCAAACCCAACAGACATAAATCCTAGACAAAAGAAGGGGATTGAGATTAAAAATTGTCTTGTTGGTCTTCTTGAACCTCTCCTTATTGGTTTTGCCACAATGCAGCAGCATTTCGAACAGAAGCTTGACCTGTCAGAAGTACTTTACCAAATTACGTCAAGGTTCTTCTCSTCATATCTAGTTGGCATTTTATGAAAAATATGTTTAGTTGCTCTTTT
The DNA here is from genome assembly GCA_001752375.1 of Rhazya stricta. Lineage (NCBI taxonomy): Eukaryota > Viridiplantae > Streptophyta > Magnoliopsida > Gentianales > Apocynaceae > Rhazya > Rhazya stricta. The sequence goes on along the minus strand of MEJB01000013.1, from coordinate 7,806,524 downwards.
CTTTTCTAGACCTCTTCTGCTATATTTTTGGCCTAAATATTTTAGAGAGGTTGCATTTCTGACATCTGTATTATGCATTGGACTGAAGGTTTGATAGCTTGCGAATTACTCCAAGATCACTAAATATTCTTGCCAGTGGTTCTCCAGTTTGTGGTGATCTTGCTGTTTCACTTTCCCAATCAGGTCCGCAGTTTACACAGGTGAGCCACAGATGCAACCTGTGCTGTACTATTTCCAATTAAGTTGGTTGTGTTAATTTATCTGGTTTTCCTAAGGTGTTGCGAGGAATTTATGCCGTCAAAGCACTTCGTTTTTCTACCGCTCTGTCTGTCCTAAAGGATGAGTACTTGCGCTCTAGAGATTATCCACGATGCCCCCCAACTTCACATCTTTTCCAGCGATTTCGCCAATTGGGATATGCATGTATCAGGTGAAATTATTCTTTGAATGTYGTAAATTCATTTATTGGTTCCTGATGTCTCRTCTTTTGATATCATTTTTATCTTTTCTTTTCGAATACCCTTTGGTTATACCTACTTCTGTTTTCATCTTCGTGTGATTTAGGATGTAAGTGTTGCCCCTGCAACTACTATTTTTTACTTTCAGTGGAAGAGGGGGTTGGGGAGGATAGYGGGAAAAATAATTTAATTYAAAAATTTCAAATAAAAGGAAAAAGAATTGATTGCTTTACCTATTGCAAAAATAAATGTTCTGAAAGACCCTGATAGGAAATATGATTTTTCSTTCTCAAAAGATGTCTGAAAGTTCTAATGTTGTGCCCCAGCATGGATCTGTATTTTGCACCCTTCCTTTCAARAGGAAAAATGCGATGTCCAAGAAAGAATCTGAGTTTTATATGTTTGATTTATGTTTCACTTTTCACTGTTCTACTAACCCTGAAGAGATGACATCYAGAATTTTGCGTTAGCAACTAAGCAATAACTGCTTAGTTGTTTCTGGTTCTTGYTTTTTTACTCTGTTCTYATTAGAACTGCACTAGAAAAGGACTATCTCTCATGAGTTATCAATTACCATTGATAACTTTAGATAAAATTTGATTTTGGTAAGTCCTATCAGTAATTACCGTCTGCATTTAGTTAAAACTTCAAAGTCCCCCATGATATGTCAAAACACCCCCAAAAAAAAAAAAAAAAAAAAAAAGATCCTTTAATTGAAGTATTTGGCTGTGCGTTCTGCATGACCAAATTGTAATCCTATGGAACCAATACTTTTGAGCTCAAAATTTCCATCTTCCAAACTATCTTCTTATCACTTAATGACATGGCAACGAATGTATGAAATTGCAGATATGGCCAATTTGATAGTGCAAAAGAGACTTTTGAAGTCATATCAGACTTTGAAAGCATGCTTGACCTCTTTATATGCCACCTTAACCCTAGTGCAATGCGGCGCCTGGCCCAGAGATTGGAAGAAGAGGGTGCTGATCCAGAGTTGAGGAGATATTGTGAAAGGATTTTGAGAGCACGTTCAACTGGGTGGACCCAAGGTATTTTTGCAAATTTTGCTGCTGAAAGTATGGTTCCTAAAGGCCCTGAATGGGGAGGTGGGAACTGGGAGATTAAAACACCTACCAACATTAAGGACATACCTCAGTGGGCACTGGCTGCTGAAGTGATGCCATACATGAGAACAGATGATGGCACAATTCCGTCCATTGTTACAGATCACATTGGTGTTTATCTGGGTCTTATCAGAGGAAGAGGTAATGTGGTTGAAGTCAGAGAAGATAGCTTGGTCAAAGCATTTAAATCTGAAAGTAGTGATATTAAGACAAATGGACTTCAGTCAACTCTAGCTACATCAATAGCTAATAAGCCTAAAGGGGGRGTTCCTGAGGGGGAACCGAGGACTGATTCCTTGATGGGCCTGGAAACCCTGTCCAAACAATTTGCTGCTTCCAATGCAGTAGATGAACAAACAAAAGCTGAGGAAGAATTTAAGAAATCACTTTATGGTTCTGCTGCTGATGGTAGCAGCAGTGATGAGGAAGACAGTTCAAAAACCAGAAAGCTGCATATTAGAATTCGAGATAAACCCGCGTCGTCCACAACAGTGGATGTTAACAAGATTAAAGAAGCCACAAAACAGTTGGGTCTGCCAATGAGCAGGACAAAGTCATTAACTGGTTCGTCACCAGATCTCGGCCTGCTCTTACCTCAAAGTGCTCCTGCATCYAGTGGAGGGGTGGCAGCACCTACGGTCTCAGCACCTGCTGATCTTTTTGGAGCTGACTCACTGGTGCAACCTGCATCTTTATCACAGCCTGCTTCTAAGATAACTGGTGGAGTCACAGCAGCACCAATCCCAGAGGACTTCTTTCAGAATACAATATCGTCTCTGCAGGTTGCAGCATCACTGCGTCCTCCAGGAACTTATCTTTCACAAATGGATCCAAATTCTCAGAGGAGTGAARATAACAAGGTTACACTAAAACAAGATGTAGCAGCCGGAGCTGATATTGGTCTATCTGATGGTGGGGTGCCCCCTCAAACCACTCAACAACCTCCTTTACCTGACTCTATTGGCCTCCCTGATGGTGGTATACCACCACAGTCAATCTCTCAACCTAGCACCTTGGTGCAGTCTCAGGTTCCGAATACACAGGCTCCACTCTCTGCTCAGCCCCTTGACCTTAGTTCTCTGGAAGGTCCAGGTTCTGGAACTTCAGGAAAAACGCTTGAACGTCCAGCTTCTCCTCCAAAATCTGTTCGCCCTGGACTAGTAAGCATTTGGTTTCCTCTCCTTTTTAACCGAGTTAAAAGGCTATATTATTCGAGTATCTTACTTGCACATGTTTCTTATTGGTTACTAATGTGAATTGTGCATTTAGAAACTAGGWCTGTTAGAGCCACTTATGCTTTTAGCTGCACTTGGCTGCCTCCATGGAAGCTGAAAAAAGAAATGAAAATAAAAATAAATAAATAAAAAGAAGGAGGGATCCTAAATGGCTGTACTGCTGGAAAATGTAGTATCTCTAGAAGTCACTCAAATTGATCATMTGTATAAGTCGCTGAGTGTGGAAATTTGATTGGAGCAATATGGTCTTATTTATTTAGATGTGCTAACTCTTTGTTGTGTAACAGGAGATGGTTACATTGCTTAAATGTAGCATTTCTAGAATTAGCTGCAATTGACTGATCATTTAAGAAACTTTAAGTCATGTGGGTGGAAAGCTGCCTTTTTTGCTTTATCATCCTCCCTTTTCAAGTCAAAAGTCATCTATGCCCGCAAATACTCAAGAACTTTTTCCGCTCATCAGAGTTATCAATAAGGAGGGACTGCATACGGTTTAGTGGTTCCGTCAATATACTGAGGCCTTTTTGTGTCTTGGAACTCTTCTTATTTTAGCAACCATGTTTCTGATTGCCTTCCCTCGACATTTTTCAGCTAAGCCTACTCATTATAAGCAGAACGTTTTGAAGYATGAGTTCTACAGTGTGCCAATGAAAAGCAATTTAAACTAAATAAGGGCAGGTGATGAGTTTCTAAGTTCAACAGGATAAGAGCAAGAGCTATCTGCTCATAATAGGGCTCATGTGGATAGGGTGGGTTGCTAGATTTCAGTCAACTGAACATGGTTTATTTTATTAAAGCAGAAGTACACCTTACTTTTCTTTCTTAAAAAATACTTTTGTTTATGATGCTTATTACTTAAAAGATGATCGCTGCTGCTGAAAATCAACAAGCTGACCTAAAAATTTGCTTGGCCTGCCTTCTTGTTCAGGTTCCTCGTGGGGCTGCTGCTTCAATTTGCTTTAAGAYKGGACTGGCTCATCTTGAGCAGAATCAACTTCCAGATGCATTATCCTGCTTTGATGAAGCATTCCTAGCGCTGGCCAAGGATCAGTCTCGGGGAGCTGACATTAAAGCTCAGGCCACAATATGTGCCCAATACAAGATCTCCGTCACCCTTCTTCAGGTATCCTATAATATTACATGAAATTTTGAGGTCTTCATTAATATGAGTACTGTAAACAAATTTAATGGAAAAATGCTCTTTTGGAATCTAAGGCTAGGAGAYGCCCTTCCATTTCTGGAACTGTAGTCGATTAGGGTAATAATTCAGGTCAATCTATTTATCCTGCTCGGGCAGTCTTTTACTAATCTGGTTATGCCAACTTTCTTTCATATGTTGGTATGATCAATTAAAAGATTTTTACACACAAGCTCTTCCTTTCTGATCTTATCAATGGTTAACATAATCCCTCATCTTATAATGATTTTATCTTATTCGTCCTACTTGATGATCTTAGTGATTTGTGTCATTAGCTTAGAATCTGATTAAACCATGCAAGACAGCAAACCAGGGCAAACAATTTCTTTTTTTTGTATTTCATATTTTATCTGAAGTTTCTCTAAGATTACATTTCATAGTTTGTTGGATATCAGCATATTTTGGATGTTCTTTTCCCATAAAATTTGCCTTCATCATTAGCATGCTTAGTCACAACATCRTAATAATTGCATCTATGCATTTCTGCAGGAAATCAACCGACTGCAGAGAGTCCAGGGCCCCAGTGCAATCAGTGCAAAAGATGAGATGGCAAGGTTGTCACGCCACCTGGGTTCATTGCCTCTTCTTGCTAAGCACAGGATAAACTGCATTCGAACTGCCATCAAAAGGAACATGGATGTGCAAAACTATGCCTATTCCAAGCAGATGTTAGAACTCCTGCTCTCTAAGGCACCTCCAGGTAAACAAGATGAGTTGAGGAGCCTGATTGATATATGTGTTCAGAGGGGCTTGTCCAACAAGTCTATTGATCCATTAGAAGATCCTTCTCAATTCTGCTCTGCTACACTTAGTCGTTTATCGACAATTGGATATGATGTTTGCGATCTCTGTGGGGCCAAATTCTCCGCACTATCAACGCCTGGTTGCATTATATGTGGTATGGGGAGCATCAAAAGATCTGATGCAATTACCGGGCCTTTACAAGTACCTTCACCATTTGGCTGAGGCTGATTATGCACGCGACAAACCAATTAAGGTGACAATTTTGTTGTATTGGAACAATCTCTTATCGATTTTATTGATTAAGGTTTTTTTTTTTTTTTTTTCGGGTTATTAAGTTTGGGTTCTCCCCTGATGCATGAGCGAGTTGTATCATTGGTAGGTGTATAGTGCTTGTTTGTGTCTGAGCAGGTATATTAATTCTTTTCGTTGTAGTGTAATTCCTAGCTTCNTAAGTCCTATCAGTAATTACCGTCTGCATTTAGTTAAAACTTCAAAGTCCCCCATGATATGTCAAAACACCCCCCCAAAAAAAAAAAAAAAAAAAGATCCTTTAATTGAAGTATTTGGCTGTGCGTTCTGCATGACCAAATTGTAATCCTATGGAACCAATACTTTTTAGCTCAAAATTTCCATCTTCCAAACTATCTTCTTATCACTTAATGACATGGCAACGAATGTATGAAATTGCAGATATGGCCAATTTGATAGTGCAAAAGAGACTTTTGAAGTCATATCAGACTTTGAAAGCATGCTTGACCTCTTTATATGCCACCTTAACCCTAGTGCAATGCGGCGCCTGGCCCAGAGATTGGAAGAAGAGGGTGCTGATCCAGAGTTGAGGAGATATTGTGAAAGGATTTTGAGAGCACGTTCAACTGGGTGGACCCAAGGTATTTTTGCAAATTTTGCTGCTGAAAGTATGGTTCCTAAAGGCCCTGAATGGGGAGGTGGGAACTGGGAGATTAAAACACCTACCAACATTAAGGACATACCTCAGTGGGCACTGGCTGCTGAAGTGATGCCATACATGAGAACAGATGATGGCACAATTCCGTCCATTGTTACAGATCACATTGGTGTTTATCTGGGTCTTATCAGAGGAAGAGGTAATGTGGTTGAAGTCAGAGAAGATAGCTTGGTCAAAGCATTTAAATCTGAAAGTAGTGATATTAAGACAAATGGACTTCAGTCAACTCTAGCTACATCAATAGCTAATAAGCCTAAAGGGGGRGTTCCTGAGGGGGAACCGAGGACTGATTCCTTGATGGGCCTGGAAACCCTGTCCAAACAATTTGCTGCTTCCAATGCAGTAGATGAACAAACAAAAGCTGAGGAAGAATTTAAGAAATCACTTTATGGTTCTGCTGCTGATGGTAGCAGCAGTGATGAGGAAGACAGTTCAAAAACCAGAAAGCTGCATATTAGAATTCGAGATAAACCCGCGTCGTCCACAACAGTGGATGTTAACAAGATTAAAGAAGCCACAAAACAGTTGGGTCTGCCAATGAGCAGGACAAAGTCATTAACTGGTTCGTCACCAGATCTCGGCCTGCTCTTACCTCAAAGTGCTCCTGCATCCAGTGGAGGGGTGGCAGCACCTACGGTCTCAGCACCTGCTGATCTTTTTGGAGCTGACTCACTGGTGCAACCTGCATCTTTATCACAGCCTGCTTCTAAGATAACTGGTGGAGTCACAGCAGCACCAATCCCAGAGGACTTCTTTCAGAATACAATATCGTCTCTGCAGGTTGCAGCATCACTGCGTCCTCCAGGAACTTATCTTTCACAAATGGATCCAAATTCTCAGAGGAGTGAARATAACAAGGTTACACTAAAACAAGATGTAGCAGCCGGAGCTGATATTGGTCTATCTGATGGTGGGGTGCCCCCTCAAACCACTCAACAACCTCCTTTACCTGACTCTATTGGCCTCCCTGATGGTGGTATACCACCACAGTCAATCTCTCAACCTAGCACCTTGGTGCAGTCTCAGGTTCCGAATACACAGGCTCCACTCTCTGCTCAGCCCCTTGACCTTAGTTCTCTGGAAGGTCCAGGTTCTGGAACTTCAGGAAAAACGCTTGAACGTCCAGCTTCTCCTCCAAAATCTGTTCGCCCTGGACTAGTAAGCATTTGGTTTCCTCTCCTTTTTAACCGAGTTAAAAGGCTATATTATTCGAGTATCTTACTTGCACATGTTTCTTATTGGTTACTAATGTGAATTGTGCATTTAGAAACTAGGACTGTTAGAGCCACTTATGCTTTTAGCTGCACTTGGCTGCCTCCATGGAAGCTGAAAAAAGAAATGAAAATAAAAATAAATAAATAAAAAGAAGGAGGGATCCTAAATGGCTGTACTGCTGGAAAATGTAGTATCTCTAGAAGTCACTCAAATTGATCATMTGTATAAGTCGCTGAGTGTGGAAATTTGATTGGAGCAATATGGTCTTATTTATTTAGATGTGCTAACTCTTTGTTGTGTAACAGGAGATGGTTACATTGCTTAAATGTAGCATTTCTAGAATTAGCTGCAATTGACTGATCATTTAAGAAACTTTAAGTCATGTGGGTGGAAAGCTGCCTTTTTTGCTTTATCATCCTCCCTTTTCAAGTCAAAAGTCATCTATGCCCGCAAATACTCAAGAACTTTTTCCGCTCATCAGAGTTATCAATAAGGAGGGACTGCATACGGTTTAGTGGTTCCGTCAATATACTGAGGCCTTTTTGTGTCTTGGAACTCTTCTTATTTTAGCAACCATGTTTCTGATTGCCTTCCCTCGACATTTTTCAGCTAAGCCTACTCATTATAAGCAGAACGTTTTGAAGYATGAGTTCTACAGTGTGCCAATGAAAAGCAATTTAAACTAAATAAGGGCAGGTGATGAGTTTCTAAGTTCAACAGGATAAGAGCAAGAGCTATCTGCTCATAATAGGGCTCATGTGGATAGGGTGGGTTGCTAGATTTCAGTCAACTGAACATGGTTTATTTTATTAAAGCAGAAGTACACCTTACTTTTCTTTCTTAAAAAATACTTTTGTTTATGATGCTTATTACTTAAAAGATGATCGCTGCTGCTGAAAATCAACAAGCTGACCTAAAAATTTGCTTGGCCTGCCTTCTTGTTCAGGTTCCTCGTGGGGCTGCTGCTTCAATTTGCTTTAAGAYKGGACTGGCTCATCTTGAGCAGAATCAACTTCCAGATGCATTATCCTGCTTTGATGAAGCATTCCTAGCGCTGGCCAAGGATCAGTCTCGGGGAGCTGACATTAAAGCTCAGGCCACAATATGTGCCCAATACAAGATCTCCGTCACCCTTCTTCAGGTATCCTATAATATTACATGAAATTTTGAGGTCTTCATTAATATGAGTACTGTAAACAAATTTAATGGAAAAATGCTCTTTTGGAATCTAAGGCTAGGAGAYGCCCTTCCATTTCTGGAACTGTAGTCGATTAGGGTAATAATTCAGGTCAATCTATTTATCCTGCTCGGGCAGTCTTTTACTAATCTGGTTATGCCAACTTTCTTTCATATGTTGGTATGATCAATTAAAAGATTTTTACACACAAGCTCTTCCTTTCTGATCTTATCAATGGTTAACATAATCCCTCATCTTATAATGATTTTATCTTATTCGTCCTACTTGATGATCTTAGTGATTTGTGTCATTAGCTTAGAATCTGATTAAACCATGCAAGACAGCAAACCAGGGCAAACAATTTCTTTTTTTGTATTTCATATTTTATCTGAAGTTTCTCTAAGATTACATTTCATAGTTTGTTGGATATCAGCATATTTTGGATGTTCTTTTCCCATAAAATTTGCCTTCATCATTAGCATGCTTAGTCACAACATCRTAATAATTGCATCTATGCATTTCTGCAGGAAATCAACCGACTGCAGAGAGTCCAGGGCCCCAGTGCAATCAGTGCAAAAGATGAGATGGCAAGGTTGTCACGCCACCTGGGTTCATTGCCTCTTCTTGCTAAGCACAGGATAAACTGCATTCGAACTGCCATCAAAAGGAACATGGATGTGCAAAACTATGCCTATTCCAAGCAGATGTTAGAACTCCTGCTCTCTAAGGCACCTCCAGGTAAACAAGATGAGTTGAGGAGCCTGATTGATATATGTGTTCAGAGGGGCTTGTCCAACAAGTCTATTGATCCATTAGAAGATCCTTCTCAATTCTGCTCTGCTACACTTAGTCGTTTATCGACAATTGGATATGATGTTTGCGATCTCTGTGGGGCCAAATTCTCCGCACTATCAACGCCTGGTTGCATTATATGTGGTATGGGGAGCATCAAAAGATCTGATGCAATTACCGGGCCTTTACAAGTACCTTCACCATTTGGCTGAGGCTGATTATGCACGCGACAAACCAATTAAGGTGACAATTTTGTTGTATTGGAACAATCTCTTATCGATTTTWTTGATTAAGGTTTTTTTTTTTTTTTTTTTCGGGTTATTAAGTTTGGGTTCTCCCCTGATGCATGAGCGAGTTGTATCATTGGTAGTTGTATAGTGCTTGTTTGTGTCTGAGCAGGTATATTAATTCTTTTCGTTGTAGTGTAATTCCTAGCTTCYAGGTAGAGTTCACTGTATTCTGTAGTAATATAGTCTATTCTTATTCTTTTAACYGATCTGCAGTTTCTGTTTTCGGACCGTTGKCAAAAGGAGAAAAGACATTTATATATTTCAGAGGTGCTGTGCTATCTTGCTCATTGTAATCATGTCMGTCTTGGTAATGTAAAAAGGGTCTTTTTCTAAATTTTGTGGATAACAAGCGACTCATTTTCTGAAAATTTGAGAGGAATACTATAACTCTGGCCTAATATTTACTTTTATTGGTAGGCACGTGAATTATAATWGTGTCATTAAAGTGAAAGAATCTCTTTTTTTTGGGTATAAATTTGCATCTTGTTTATTTGAGGYAAGGACTCCAGCTCAGAGGCATGTTTAAGAAACTGKATGTTCTSCACTTTTCTGTAATTTGAATTTGAAAAGATAAATGGAAATGGGAGTGCCGAAGATAGGCGAAACTTTTGAGATCTACCAGAAAGGAGGAAATGGGAGACGGGTCCGATACACATGGTGACCGGGAAGTTTGGATCCTTCCGCCTGACTGAAAGTCCCTGCCACCCGGAACCTAAATTTGGGTAGCAATCACAGAGCTTTCAATTGTAGTAGTCAATTCCTCCGTTTAAGAATATAATTCTACTCAATATTTCCACAATGCACAGAGTACAATGAATCTAAGGACCGTTACCCAGCAAAAGAACTAGTTCAATCTTCGTGCTCATCTCACAATATCAAAATTCAAAATAAAATAAACAAATAATAAATTAAAGGGGAAAAAAATGAAAAATTGGCCCGTTTAGATCAGCGTCTCGATCAGTCCTGCATTTTACCAAAACAAATCAAGGACCTATCTACAGCAGAATTTAGCATTTCTACACCCGTACCTTAGCTAACAGAGTCTAGTTTATTCCTGTCTACTTGTATTCTTTTTTCATATATATGTGTTCTGTATTAATTGAAGAAAAAGGAACCCTACAATCTACAAACTTTTAAGTTTGAAGACTGGAGGAAAAAGAAGGTGGTTTGGAAAATAATCACCTATATATAAGATATCTGAAACTGAAACTATAAGGAATTATTTCTGCTATATCTGAAAGAGGCTCTCTTCCTCTTCTCTCCAGACATCTTACTGCTTCATTTCTGATTTCATCCGGAAGCTGCAAACAAATCCAATCAAGCAATGCATCCAAGTCTTTTGCAAAGTCTAGAAGATACCAGTCCAACAATTTGGGGATTGTTAACTTCTTTGCTGTTGAAATGCCAACCGCTGCTTGTAAATATGCTCTTTTTGCTGCTTCTAACTCAACCTCGACTTGAGCAGCAGTATACACTCGGACCTTCAATCAACAAATTTAGAGCTCGTTAAGAAGTCGGATAAACAATACTAGAAGCATGGTGGCGGTGGATAACTTCACCAATTGATGGTACAAGAAGAACAAAACTTTGTTTTTTATAAGAAATTCACCCCGTGAGTTTGTTCAGCTTGCCTTTTTGTAGAATGAAACATAAAGAATCTCTACTCCAATAGCTAATCATGCTGCTTTGTTTCAGTTCTCATGCAACCTCTGTACTTTCCCCCATCAACCAATCTCTCAACTTCTTGTTCTCTTGGTACAGTGTACTCCTCCCTTAATTGTTAGAGTTCTTTCACTGTTTTCTCCAAATCCCCTAGTAGTTCTAAGCTAATTTTGGCTTTGATATGGATTTAATTTTATCTTTCAGAACAAGAGCAGCATATTGTGCATGTGAGAAAATCAAGTATTTAGATGGTCCAACCTCTCCCTATTTATGTATTCAGCAATGTAATGATTTAGCTTTCAAATAATTGAATCAACTTACAGCAGGAGATGACCAACTACCGCAAGAGAGTGCAAATGTAACCAATGGTTCAGACCACTGCAACCCGAATACACTTCGAGCCTTCAGCTCATCCCCTTTTGCAGATTTTGGACAAGTCTACCAAGAGAGGAGGAAAGAACGAAAGCAAGTTAAACTCTCTCCAAAAGAATTATCAGCTTGGCATATAAAGACAAAACAATTTTAGTTCCTTACATATTTCAAATGATATGGTAACCTCAAGATAAAATGCTCAATCGTAAATGCATTTAGCATATGTCCCCCAACAGTTATTGTTGCCTGAAAAAGAATAGTTGAATTTATGAATTTCAACAAGTTGCATAAGTATGTTTGCGATAAGAGGCTATGGGTATCCTTATAATGATTTGGCAGTAGAAGCAATCCCAAACTTTCATCTGGATATGAGAGTGTAAAGTATTTCATAGGATAGGCAGTGTCAATCCGTGAGCCCGTGGTGCTTGTCTTTGCAATTACCAAAGTTATGGTCAGTAAATGTCCATTAGGTGGTTGTCCAATGCCCATAACGAAAAGAAAAATCTTGCCTTTTGCATCAGAGCTACAACCATTTTAGGACTATCAGGTATGCCATGCTCTAAATATGCCTGAGACATTGACAACATAAACATCATTAGTCACAGTTTGGCCGGTTTGATAGATCTTTCAATGCCACAAAGGGCCTTACATTCATCATGCAGGAATTATAAATGTTTATCCAAAATGCTAGCTTCTGCTGATGGGTGAGCCCCTCTAACTTGACTGAAGCTAGCTTGGAAAGGAGGAGCCTGAATATTTAAGCAAGAAAGAATAGAAGTTAACATGATTAAACTGAAACTTTATAATTTTGAGGAGAAAAGAATAGAAGAATGAAAGAAGCAGTAAAGTCATACTTGAGTCTACGAATCAGAAACAAAGCATTTGTTTTCCGGTTCAGATCAATAGAACAAGCTTCCACTGAATGGAACCTTTTGTATGGACCGACACCTCCTGTCCTAGATGCTCGAGAGATGAAGTAAGGATCTCGAAAGTCTGTTTTCAAATTCTTTTCACCAAATTCCTTTGCTGTGAGAGAGGAAAAGGATTCTGCATCCAGTGTCTTTCCTTTCGATGTGCTCAACCTCATAAAAATGGTGCACAAGCACTTCAAGATATCCTCGGAAACCTTATTTGCTTCACTATCAGCTTCCAAAACTCTATCATCTGAAGAACTTGAAGAACTCTCTTGTGCCTGATCTAGAACTCTGCACTGCAGAAGAATTTTCTTAGTGATGTTAGTTGCTATTTATCACAAGGCTAACCAAATCAATATGTTGTTTACCTGAATTTTCAAGGGATCAGCACATTTGCCCATTGACTGTGGCTTGACTGGAGATACTTGCACCAGTTTTTTTATTGCTGGGGGTTTCTTTGTTAAAGAAGGCTTATCCTTGATTGAATTGGGCAACGACTGGTTTTCTTTTCCCAACCTATCATCCGATGGGGATTTGAGTTTATCCAAAAGCTGTTCCCCATTTATTGGCTGCCTACCATAGCAATTCCTCATGCCATCAGAATCGGGTGATAGTAGTTTTCTGGAGGAAGGACTTCTAGCAAGAGATGGTAAAGGCTGCGCCACAGGTAGAGATGATTCCAAATTGATTTCGCTCTGGGAAAAAGACCTTGTGTGCCTTCGACTGGAAGCGATAGTTAATAAATCACTAGGCGAATCTGCTGTATTGCTTGCATTTCTCTTAGAGGAAGTATAAACAGCTTCCTGGTAGAGACCTTGTCTAAAATTCACTACGAGTTCCTCAAGACGAACAACCTCCTCTTCCAGAACAGCCACTTCAGCAAGAAGTTCTAACATCTGAAAAATCACATGCCGTGTTAGAGATTAACTTCAAAATCAAAATTTTGGATAGTACTTGAAATTTCAACAAAAATAGGACAGTTAGTATCAGCATAATTCGTTTTCATTCCACCATCATGTTCAATTTTGACATTAGACAGTTTGGCTTAAACCGTCAAAGATTTTCTGAATGAATTCCAACAGCAGAAACTTATTGCCCAACCGATAAACTAAGTGAGGGATCCAAAAAATGTTGAATTCTACAAAGGAGACTTGCATATGGAGGGAGATAAGGAGGAAGACGTGGCAGAGCCCCCAACGGTCTACTGAAAGCCCTCTCCAGAGCTCTATGAACATTCTCTTCATGTCTCAGCTTCTTCTTTAGCTTATCTACCTGCCAATTTGGTGAAGAACAAAATAAATTCAACGGGACAAACTTAAAAATAGTCTGAAGTGCACTCTATCAGATGCATTTCGTGCAGAAATATAATACATCTTGTAACAAGGCTAGCTTTCTTTCTCTTGCTGATCGACGCCGATTTGGAGTAGCTTTGTCTGCTGATGGTAGTTTGGTCTCTAGCAATGACATCTTCTTCTCCTATAGAAAGATTCACAATCATCAGCACTTCGATGATTATGTATAGGAATAACGAATTGGATTAGAGACTCCAAATATGCTTCTTTTTGTAAATTTTCCTTTGAGTTAGAATATAAAAAACCCATTTAGATTTGGTCGAAAAGTGTCTTACTTTTCACTTCAAAAGGACAATTCACAGTCTACCATATATGGACAGTAGCTAAAATAACGAACATCTAGAATTCTTCCTCACTTTTTTCACAGGCGAACAATAATAAAAGCTAAAAAGTAATAAAGGACTCACATTTTGAGGACAGGAATAAGCTTCCCTGGACTTGAGAAGATTATTACGGTATCTGTTATTCATCCTCTCTTAATTCCCAGCAAACATTATCACGATCTGCGATAACTTCTTCGTTTAGCAATCAATTTAATTCCTCGCACCTAGGGACAGGGAAAGATACACATTTATGAATCATTAAAAGGAAAAACCAACTTTGATGGAGATTTACAGTAAATAACTTGGTAGGCAGCGATCCAATTTCAAAGGATAACTGTAAACTGAAGCAACCAAAAAAAAAAAAAGGGAAGAAACTGGCAAGAACCTTCAAATGCGAGCGAGAGAGAAGTTGAATTTCAATAAAAGGAGCGGGAAAAGTTTAAAATGGTAAAATGGGGAGTGCATAGTTGCAAGTATCTTTCTCGGTTGTGGATGAAGAATAAGAATATGATAAGGGGTTAACATATCTATGCTTATGTACTTCCAATAGATGGAGTATAATTCAGAAAGCAT
>MEJB01000013.1:7715410-7791879 GCA_001752375.1 Rhazya stricta | reverse complement strand
CAGGGAGGAGGACCGAGGAGGAGGAGGAGATGATAAAACAATGCTTCAAACCGTTAGCACCGCCCATGGCATGTCAACAATTTCAACTTTAAAGCAACTAATACATACTTAGCTTATTCAGATAGGTACAACTGAAACTTCTACAATTATGATCATGAGCCAAGAAAGCAATTCATTTGCTGAGTTTGTCCTTACCAAAAAAAGTAAACATGTCCCTTTTGTTATCCCCTAAAGATATATTGAATTTCAAGATTGTCCCGTTGAAAGACACACTCTTCCTTCTTGAATTTGATGTTTATCGTGCTAAAGAGATACTAAATGCACTGGAATCTTTTCATGAAAACCAGWAARTAGAAAATGAGGAGATGGGGACATGAATTCATAGATGGAGGCCGRAGAGACAGACGGAAGTTGTGGTAGTAATTTATTTAGTGAAGAAAGAAATGTGGGGAAGGTGGAGGAGCTCTGAGAGTGATCTGGCATGAACTTGCGTGTGTGTGACAACCAGGTTTCATCATGATCGAACGTGCAAATTTTTAAATTTTTTTTTTTAAAAAGCGAATCGAACGTGCAATGTTAAATACCCATCTTCTTGCTGTCTGCATTTTTTGCTTTTTCTCATTCTTTACTTTATTTTCCCTTTTTTTTCCCTTTCTTTTTTGCTTTATTAAGTCCCAACAAATTTGACCTAAAAATAAAGATAAAATAASTCAAGAAGACGTAGCAGTGGTTCAACATGCTCGAAATTTCTAACAACATCATATTTTAATACATTTCCTCGGTAGAAATCAAGTATATATATTAGATGCACGTTGATTATAAAAGAGAAAAACAAGTTATTCAATYGTGAAGGATAATTTGAARAKMTTACTTAAATAAAGTATTGATTTTGAATCTCAACATTGAYGCACTTTTYCTYTTTACAAGTCTTTTTAAAGTCAAATTCGAAATAATCAGAATCAAATATTTTAAATATHAAATAAATTACACTAAATAAAGAAAAGAATGGAATTCAATTAGGTCTCCTTACACACACATTAATCAGCTTAACATATTAAGCTAATCTTTAATGACCGTCTCAATGAATCCAAGTCCTATTAATAAATCAAACCGAACAAAATAAAGTASAAGTCAAATGTTGGAGCAGTCCAGAACATCWCTGCACTTGCAATTACTTATAAGGTCGAAAGTTTCCTCTTTAGGAAACCACTTCCCTTGCAAGGAAGTCTTCTGGTAGCTCGTAGTACATTGCATATGATCAGTGAATGCTATTAATTTGAAGCAGAGACACTGGAACTCCATTAATGGAAATGCTAGATATCAATATTGGATCCTACTTTGGAAGGAAGATCCTAAAGGAGTTGCCTTCTTCAGTTTTGTTCATTTATTACCACAGCAACATAAGAGTTAATGGGTTTGTTTCGAATAGGCTGGACATCATTTAATACACTTGTTGTTACATTTTTTATTTACATAATTTTTAACAATAATTAGAGCACGAATGTAATAAAAAAGTTAAAGGTATATAAACACTCTCTTAATCCCTCTAACATCTCTTTTCCTCTCAATTTCTCTTAAACCTTCTAATACCTCTTTTCCTCCCGATTTCTCCTGATATATGCATATTTTGCTCTAATTAATATAACAGAAGAATGTACAAGAAGATTTAKAGCCTTTCGAATATAAGGAATGGTACACTTTTAGATCAAGTCGATCCACATTCAAAAGTCGTTGAAGCCTTTAAGAAACTTAAAATATCTTTTTAATCTATGCAAAATAGATACTTAGTAACATTGTAAAAAAAAAATTAAATTTTAAAATAAATTTATTTAATTGATTATCTTGATCATCTCTCAATTTCCAACAATTTATGGTTTCTGTTACTACTTTTTTGAACCAACCTAAACTTTGATTAAATACTACTTCTGAGTTMCCATATGTACTCTCCAATGACAGGTCTCCTAACATGGTACAGGTAGCAAAAATCCCCATTTGATGTTCTAAGGTCGGAACTACTTGTATTTATACTATGCATAGTTATTTGTCCTTTCTCGCACCTATAAAATGGTAATTTTGTGGTATAAAGCTCGTAGATTTATTGAAGTTAATCTAATATTTACATTAAGAAAAAGAAAAATTACACATATTTTTCTCTGGGTTTTCTTTAGAGCAAAGAGAAGAAGAGAATCAGCAAATATTATAGTATTATAGAAGGCTGCTTAAAGTAGAGTTTGCGACTTTCCCAGAGCAGTAAAAAGCTGGTTTTGAAAGCGGGATCAAGTGCACGGTCTTAACTATAAGCCGATATTAAAATCGAAAGCACGTGAAAAAGCTTTTTAGGTGGTACTACTAAGTTCATCCCATACGATTTTTACCGATGGTCCATTTGCAGATCATGATGAGTACCAAAGCTGCTCTGAGGTACATTATTCACCCTTTACCTACTACAACAAAGGCCATTGTACTATAAACTTCTTGTCGGGCCTTCTCCTTCCACACCCCACAAGATCATAGATGGTAAAATTTAAATTCTTAATCCATCGCTTTTTAATTACTTGAGCACTATAATTTATGAAGTATTACATTACATGTACACCTCTCTATCAACAACTTACCTTTCAGAAAGACATCGTAAGGGAAGGACAAGATCTGAATTACTTAGGAGTCTTGCTAGACTCGAAGTGGGATTAGTTCATGACCTAAGGGCTATAGTGCAGTACCAATGATCGAATTGGGAAGGGAATGTCCGTACGGAGTGAAAGGTGCATGGGCTCCATGTTTTGCTAGATTTAATGGTCTTTTTGAGTCATCGTCAACAATATGGTTGGATGCTGAAAGACTTGAAAAGAGATTTGCTAATGAAAGCTTTTGATCTTATTTGTCCCAACTTGGAAAGCATTGTTGGCCTGGTTGGTGCAATCCCAGCCATACTACATCCACTTTTCCACACTTAAATGGGCACGTGGTTTAGTATCTTGGTTCCAATTTTCAACGCTGAATAATTAAACATCGTTTCCATCTTTAATTTTCCTGGGTCACTCGAGAGATGGTTTAATATAATATGAATACTTCCATAACCAGGAAGGAATGACTCTGATTCTTGACAAAGAGCTGGAATTGGACTGACGTTAATGTTACGTTGATTATGATAATGTGATTGTGTGGTTCACCATGTAGAGGTATGAACCCATTTTCCCGGTTTGGGAATATGGGAACTATCAGCGAAGTCGGATTATCATCAAGGTTTTACTCACTCCCAACACTATTCAGCTTCCGTTGGACGTTGCTGTCCCTGAAGACTTCTCCAACGCCGATCCATCAATGAAGGTGGTCCTGGAGGTAGTCATGGCAGATGATACGGTATCCTGGTCATGCGCTGGTAAGATGTGGTCCTAGATGGTCCTAGTTAAATGGTAAAGAGGACCGCATTCCCCCGTCTATGCCAGCACCGCAGCACTCTATGAACTATTCTTGCAGTGCCAATGGGCTACAGCAATAACATGCTACGTGTAGATGATCAAAAACCCAGAGCAAGAATCATAGCACGAAATGAAAACATTAGGATTAGGCTTTGTAATGAATAGAACCAATTGAAGATGGCAGGCGAAGTTGGTCTGTACTAGCGGAATTGTCACGTCTTTCTCCAGGATGCAGTCCAACTTTGACAGCTAGGGAGGAGACAATGGTCCCCGTGAATCCATATTGTACTTGCCTACAATTGTTATATCCGCTATGCTGGAATTACCTGCCCCCGCAACCATCTTTCTCTCATCATCGTCATTCCCTCTAAGAAGATTCAAGTCTGCTGTATCTTCTGCTGTCCAAAGATCAGGACATGAAAGTTACAGCATTCTAGTGTTTTTCGTGGCATAGTATATCCATTGTCTACCTCTGTTCGCTACCCTCCACGTAAAGCCGGCCCAAAGACATGTCAAGTGGGACACCAGTTATCACTGGTGGGCTGCTAACATGTATCTACCCAATCCGATCATGAAAAGTTGCAAATTGCTTGCCGCTTTCTGCTACATGAAGGAATTCAAAGAGTAATCGAAGATACATACCCGACGAAATTCAGCCCTCAACAACACCCGAATGTAACTTTGCCCATCAGATACCAGAATCCTGTCCCACTGACACCCAACAAAAATCATTTCCAGTGTTTGCTGAGTGGATACTGCGCCTATTAGAAAGACGAAAGCTGCTAGTATTTATGGATATGATTCAAAAGCATCCACATTTTTAACCCCCCTGGAAAGAAGRAAAAAAAAGAACATCCACATTAAACATTCGACTTCGTGCTTGCTGACTGTGTGCCCACCTACAACTAGGTAATACGAAAATCACCCACCACTTAGGTTGTCAGATCCTGGAATTTGGTTYCCCTTTTGGCACCAAAGTCTCGAAACAAACAGTTCGTACAATGTAAAACCTGCTCACTACAAACGTGACAACAGTGTAAATCAACAGACACCAACCCAAGTTTCTTGTTTTGTAGGTCAGGCCTTTGCACCCAGTTATTGTTTATATACATAGTAACATAGATCATCATGCATTACTTATTGCAGTATGCATGTTCTGAAACTGAAATAGATGGAACATATGAATGAAGAATAGAACCTAATTCATACATCTTTTTCCGTTTTATAGGTAGATATCTTCACAACCTGACAAGGATTGGGAATTATAACCCTTCTAATGGTGCATGTTAATCCATTTAGTAACAACTTTTTCTGCAATAATCCACAAATTCTTTGTCTCGTAACATGAAAGTAATATTACTGAAGTTATGAAAAGGACTAGCCACTACTACTCATAAGATTTTATGGTCCTCTATTTCTGGGGGTGATGGTGCATTGATTAAATAAATAGGTATTTATGTATCCTAAATGCATGCATTTTGATTGATTTATCAACTAAAACTCAGCTCGGAAAACTGCATGTATGTGTGAGTGAGAAAGAGAGAGAGAGAGAGAGAGAGAGAGAAGCTTCAACATGGAAGTTTTTAAAGATATTTAGAACTTATCATTCACCCACTTGATCAGAACTTACTGATTTTGATGGAGCAATTGTCATGAGTACTTGCGGACCTCTAACAAAAAAGCTATCTGAATTGTTTTCTGTAACATGGAACCGGACCCCTGAAGCTATCTTTGGCCTACCAGTCAGAGGAGGTGCGAAAATATGGTCACCCCAGATATCATATGTAAATTTTTCCTCAACCTCCACTTTATCCTCAGATTTAACTGTTTTCTGATCATGTAGTCTGGACCCAGGAGCCCGAGCATGTGGAGCGATGGTAGACGTTGAAGCCAAAAAGGGAGAACATGAAAACAACGGGTCTGGCCTATCAGCAGAGGAGAAGGTTGCTGAAGGCAACAAAATGGGTTTGCCATTGATTTTATGCAGTACAGCAGACTTCTCTCGAGTAGTTTCCCGATACAAGTTCTTTTTGTCACTAGATTTCAAAGCAAGYTCAGGCTGCAATCCATTTTCCCTGGACTTAGGTTCAGGGTTTGCATGCCTMTCATATTGCAGATTAGCAACCAGAGAAAAAGGATTTCTTGCCTGAACAGATTGATCCACATCAGGAGATGGCAGGAGCGACCGTTTAGGAGTAAATGATGAAGCAGGTGATAAAGGAGAAGATGGTGTCGAATTGCCACTTTGACTACTTGAAACATCAAAAAGTCCAGATACTCCTGGTCCAGAACTCTTTTTCTTCCGGCGCCTTCTTCCTTTGTCTTTTCCTGTTTTAACTTTAAGGTTTCCACCTTGTGTTGTTTCCTGAATATCACAGCTCTCAACTGCTGTTGAATTTTCCGTTGAGGGGGGTGATAATGCTGTCCCCTTTCCGTTAGTCAAAAAACAGTTTGTTTGCTGTTCAAACTCTAGACTGGATTTTACATGCTTCACACTTGAGCTTTTTTCCTCCACCCCAGTTTGACAGTCAGCATGCCTACCAAAAGACTCCAAGAGCAAGGAGTCATCTTCCCCAATAGATCTAAGCAAACCATTCATTTTGGCAGACAGAGGAAATTCATTATAATTTTTCTGACTGTGATGACCACAAGATGATTTTCCAGCACACCTGGCAGTAGAGCTTTTCCCGCTCTTCAACAGATAATCCCGTGTACCAAGGGACAGCACATGGGGAAGGAAGCAACACAGAACTAGAATCAAGAAGAAAGCCACAAGAAGGATTGTAATAATAGATTTCTTCACTCGCATCCAAAATATTGACTTCCTGCACAAACCAAGCATGTGCATTGAGAGACTTGCTTTCATAGGAATCACAAAAATACCTGTTGCTAAAGCCAATTCCAGATCTCTCTGTACTGTAGCTACAGAAAAATCTGTCTGATATGTTATTATAAGCTTTATGGATTCCCCAGGTTCAAGAGAAAATCCTTCACAAGTTTGCACTACAAAACCATCCAACCCACATTCACTTCCAGAAACTCCAATTCTCTTGACCTTGAAGGGTAAGTCGCCAATGTTCTTAGCATACACTTCTTTAGATGATGGCTGAGAACAAGCATCAATGTCAAAGTCCTTGTGAAGTACTGGGGAAGAGAGGGTATGAGTGGACAAGCCTAACTTGAACTCCAGATTCCGTGCAGGTTCAGACTTCTCAAGTAAAACCAGAGAAAGTGATCCCCCAGACCCTCGCAAAGACAGCCATTCCACACCAGAAAGGTTGTTCCTTATTAACACTGAACTTTTCCACACACATCTATTAGAGGGTTGAAAGAATATTGGGCCCAAAGAAACTTTTTCATAAGGATGGACAAAGGCCTCAGTCAAAGCACCCTCTGCCACTGAGAAACCATACCTTGATGGAGAAATAGATTTGTTACCAATCAAAGTACAGGAAAAAGAGGGCTGGAAAAGTTCATCTGCCGTCCTGCAGTCATCAATAATTTCCCCAGAATTTAGGATGAGCTGCATAACAACAGGTTGTTGGCTTGGGTTTTTGACATTTATACATTGAGATGAATGGCTTCCGAGCTGAACCACAGGAAATAATAATTCATGATCATCAACCACAGACATGCCATTTGCAGTAGCTTGAGACTTCCAGCTCTTCAGTACCGATTCATCTGCTTCTGTTGTATTTAAGGCCTTCAGATGAGTATGTAGACAAACAAGTCAATCATTGAAAAAGTATTCTACCATGATCTGGTACACAAAAATCTACCACCAACCACAACAATATTATTTCTAAAGAACTTGAAATATAATCAACATTTGTTTAACAATCCCTAGCCCTTAAATATCATCAAATCATTTCAGAAACATTACATATAGCCCAGTGTTCTTTTCAGTGGATGACTATTCACCAGAGGCTTCACCCAACCACAAAAAGTAAACAAATAAACAAAATATAGCACAACATCGACTCAGAAGACAACCTAGGAAAGCCAACAAATGACAATTTCTTCTTTAAAACCTAGCTATAGTGTACTCCCGCAAGGAATTACAACCGCATCATTTCAAACTAGATTCAGTTTAAAGCAGCTTCAGATCAAGTTACAGAGATAATTACAGCCACAAGTACGACATATACRGCGTAGCAATCTTCCCTTTTTTAATCCAAAAGTGAAAACTTTTTGCAATATAATGAAACTAATTGGACACAAAATTGTTTATTCTGGTCTTACTAACCTCCTGTTGTTAACTATATAAGAAGATCAATTATTTAACAACTGGATGTAGATTTTGAAGACTTCTGTAATAAAGGTAAACAGAATATATTAACTACACAGCATGGCTGCCAAAGAGAAGAACAGATCCTGGACCAAAAATAGAAAAAAAAAAAATTTGATTCTTTATTCTTAAGGCTTCATGAAAGATGTACCGAAACCTACATACCTCATTCAGTAGATGCTTTGCAATGCCTGAATATTTTTTTCTTGTGTTTCCATATTGCACCTCTTCAGAACCTTGCACATATCCAACAGAAGAATTGAATTTATGCCTTGAGCAAACATTGGCAACTTCCCTGCACGGAACTTTAAGTTGAGAATTTCTAGAGTCATTAGTCAATATAACTAATTCACAATTTATGTCCATTTCAGGAGACTCTGGTGAAGGACCGTCCATGTCAAAGGCCAGGGGAGTATAGAAAACCACAGCTACTTGTGTGATGGTGCCAGGAAAAAGCACAAGCCCTTCCACGAATTTAATATGAAAATGCTCTCTGTTTTCCCCCTCCACACTAATCTTGACAACACTCAACATGTAAAGAGCATCATTCCTCAAAGAAAGAGTAGAGACAGATGTATCACGGATCTCACATGGCACTAGGGCCTCAAGAGATACTGAAACCGGACTACGGAGCTCATCAAAAGGTGAAGTTTCACCAAAGTCTGCCTCAAGTGGGACCATAATTGTATCTGTATTCTCTTTTGAAGATCTTAGCAATCGCATACAAAATGCACCAACAATTTTTGCTTTGGAATGAAATGAAAAATCTAACTCCATAACGGTCTCATTCTTCTGAGGACCAACCTCCCAGTTCCTGTGAGGCTTCATCAAAATTACTGGTAGACCAACTTCACTACTTTTTACTTCTATCCACTCCTTGACACTGTTCAAACTGAAGTCCCCCTGATTTTCGCCACTGCTGATAGTACATATTGCTTTTGTTGGTTGGGAAGTATTCTTGGAAGAAACGGATATCCAAGCAGTTACCTCCTCCACTTGAAGAGCTTCATTGTAGGGATTAAACAAGGACAAATTCTTTCTCCACTTCCCGCTGGGGGCTACAGCAAGGCCAATTAAGGGCTGTATTCCATAGGGGGACTCCAGTGCAAACCCTGTGGCATGAACCAGGAAACCACCAGAGCTTGTCTGCAAAACTAGGTGAGCTGAGGACAATCCTAAGAATGTCGGCAAGAAGACAAAGCAAATTGATGCAATTTCACCAGGTGCCAGCAAAATTTCACTACAATTACAAGGATAAAACTGAGAGCTCGTACTAGAGGGTTCATAAACTGCCAAAATGTTGTCACTGTGTATGTTCCTAATAGTTAAGAAGTCTACTGATGGAAAATATAAATACTTCTCTCCCCAATCTAGAAGAGCAGGGTTTATTTCCACATCGGGTGAAGAATGATCTACATTTCTAGACTTTCTCAACCCCTCATCATCTTTTGATGTTAGATGCTGAACTGCCTGGTTAAGTGTAGCTTTCCTGCACAAGGAAACATCCTTTTGTGCCTCATTTTTTGTATCATGACATGGCAGTTCGTGACAACCCTTTTGACCATAGAAARAACAAGAAATATTCCTACCACTGGAAAACCTAAAAATACCACAATCTGATGACCAGCTTCCATTAGTTCTAGCTTGATTTGATCTTGCATGTAGTGTAACATTGGACTGAAGTCCAGAAGCTTCAGATGCAGACTTAGCATCCTGATCTGGAGATAAAAACCCAGGTAATGTTGACCGAAAGCAGAACAAATTTGAATCTGGACATACATTGTCAACACTATGCTGCGGAACAAAATTTTGTGATGCAGGCGACGARGTAACATCAATAGAGAATATATCTGCATTAAGGGACCTACATGCATCAGAATTCAACTGATCCCTTAATGCAGTCACTGAACATGGTTCGCAAGTAGCCAGAATTGAAAGGGCACACAATAGAACCACCGCAACATAGACCACTTCCGCATAGTGAGAATTTCTCCTGTTCAACACGTATATGAATAAGCACGCGATGATGTAATTACAAAGCACTGCCAACTACAGACATCCTGAAGAGCAATACTGAAAGTAGAAAATATTGCCACTCTGTGCTAATATAGAATCAGCTACTGCACATGCAGATAATAAGACTTAACAACTTAGGCACCTTAATCTCCACTTTAACCCAGTAGAAAATAGGTCGAAGATGAAAACGTACCCAGACAGGATCAGAAGCATCTCTCCCAATGGATAGAAGAAATAAACTTACATTTTTCAGAAAAGACCTTTAGACAAAATGCTGCAAAAAGAATAATAAACCTGCTGATCTTTATTTAAGAAAGTAAATAAATAAATAAATAAAGGTAGCATCTTCAGATTAATCTATCAAATGCCTTAACCAGCAGATACAGACATTCATTAGTATATATATCCGCCTCATGTGAAGCGTGGATACACAGAGAATTGTGAGCTCGCACCCATCACGCCTGGAAGGGGAAAAATGAAGAGGGAGAAGGAAAAGAATTTCAGAAAGAATAAAAAAGTAGGAAGAAGTGAATCTACAGCGTACTTATGATTTCTTATATCTGTAGAAGCAGTGGATTTTTTTCATCACCATTCACGAGTTTAACTAGAAAGAATTAACTAAACCACTTCATAAAGAGCAATAAAAGCACAAACAAATTACTACTACCATAAAGAGAAATCACCCATAGTGCTATTAAACTCAACAGACGCTTCTAAATAGATACCTCAAAGGCAATACTCAGCCCCCACCAAACCAACGCCAACCGAAGACAAAAAGAATAAAAAAATTTCAACAGAAAAAAGAAAACCACTTCGAGCTTAGAGACAAAAGAAACGGAGAACGAAATCGGCAATGATCGGAAGTGAAGCGAGAACTGGAAAAAAGGAATGTATGAAAAGATAAAGAGAGAGTGTTAGAAGTTACCGATGACAGAACATGTTGGCCTTGGCCAGCTGCGGTCGACCACTGATGATTTTCTGGGTTTCAAACTCCATTTCTCAAATCATCTGTTCGAGCAATCTAGTCCAGTGTAAGATTMTAACTTTGTGGAACTTTTCCTCTTCGATTTTGAGCCCAGAAATACAGAGACAACACAAACGCAACCTTTGATAGTCCACTCCCCTGATAACAGCGAATGAATGGCCTCGGAGGACGAACTAGAAAAAGAGAGAGAAAATGTCCCTACCAGATAAAATTACATAACTACCCACATCCTTCCATGCTTGTTTCATAGGATGGTACTTTCGACTATGAGAAAATAACCGTGATTGGTAAAAGGTTAATTTGGATAAAACAGTAATTTACTATGGGAGAAAAGGTCGTCAGGAGTCTGAAGGGCAAGTTCGTAGACTTTTTGCTGYACTCTTATTTGTTTTTTTCTTTTTGTTGAACGGCTTTTCCTCATTCATAGTGACGAGGACAATCACCTTATGCTTGTGAATCAAAATGACCACTTCGTACTAAACAGACGCGACGTTTAACGTTGGCGATGTGCGATCTGTCCTTGGATGCTTACGTGGAGCGCGAAGGTTTGAAATGGGAGCACCAATGGTGCATTGTGGTTCGAGCCCTGTACCCACCGCTCGGCTAGCGGCTCGAGGATATAGGCGCCTGTGGCCCATATCCTTTTCTGCAATTTTCCAAAATCAAGATAAAATTAAGTACTCCTCTAAATAATTTAGTTTGAAGTAATGGACAGACACTTCATAAAAGATCTCTCTGTATTTATACTAACAATAGCTTTGTTACCTAGGTGAATATTGATTAGTATCCACGGTGACATTTGGCAAGAAATGAGGAGTTTTGGTGGTATTATGACCTTTACTTATTTTAAATATTAATTGTGATGGTAAATAAATAAATTTTTTATATCCATTTTTTACCTATCCTTCCTTCYTTTTATATAAGAAAATCTTTATAAATCATCATTCAATAATATTTTGATTCCAATGTGGTCATATTGCTAAATTAGTGATTTTAATAAAAATAATAAGATAATAAATTTTTTAAAAAAGAAAAAATATTGTTTTGAAAACCAAAAAAATAATTAAAAATTATTTTGAGTATTTTTAAGAAAAATATGAAAAAGTGTTTTATGCTTATATATCTGAAGTAATTATTTAAAAAATCTATAATTAAATGCACTTAATTTTTATTTTTAAATATTAATATTTAAAAAATTCTAATATTAATAAATAATATTTGAAAATTTTTAATTTCTAAGTAGGTTCATCAAAAAAAAATTTTCTGTCAAAATCTAAATCGAACGTACTTTTCACTTTTTTATTTAAAGAAATAATTTTTAATAATAATAACTAAACGCATTTTTAGCAAATTTAGAAACAACCACTCCAGACAAAAAAATGAAAATTGTCTAAGGCTCTTTTCTCTTTGTTGTTATCTTTGCTGTCACCAAACTATTTTCTGTTTTTAAATTTTCAAAATACCAAAAATGTGTTCGTTTTTGTATTTTTAAAAATAGAAATATATTTTTTAGTGAAAACTAAAAATAATAAAAATGTTGTTCAAACAAAACATCCCCTATAATAAAAACACGAGAAACTTATTTCCTGTTTATTCAGATGTAGTAATTATTTTAAAAAATTATAATTAATTAAATGACGCTTAATTTTTAATTTTAATTTTAGAAATCTAACATTGTCCAATAGTATTTAAAATTTAATTCGCAAGTAAATTTATTAAAAATAATTAAAATATTTTTCTATCAAAATTCTAAACCTAACGTACAGATTAAACACAGTTTTAACAAATTTAGAAAGAGCCATTGAATAAAGAAAATTGAAAGTTAAAATTAAAACGTAAATCGAAGGCAGCCTAAACATTTTATTTTAATTAAAAAGGCACACATTTGCTTCACATTCATTTCATATATTTGAGAAAAAATATCAATCATAATCTAAAAGTCAATTATAAATTATAAATTACATACTTAATAGTTAAAAATATCATCACTTTTATCACAGAAAAATCAAACCAAGACGTGCCAAGTATAGAATAGAATGTCACAAGATCTTTGATCAGAAAGCAGAATGCAGCCAGGAGTCAAGTCATGAAGCATGCTRGCTGCGGCAAACTGGCAAAATTAGACGCGCGCTTGTGGGTCACGTACGCCCAGCATTCATCGTCATTCTGCATGCAAAATCTGACAATTGATTGAGACGACAGTGTTTTCTTGCAAGCGCCGTACATCGTAGACGAAGCTCAAACGATGAAAGAGATAAAACAAATCAACGCATGCCCAACGAGAGAATTCTATAAAGGCCGTCAGCGACTCAAGTAATGTTGGGAAAGCATGGCGGCGCAGTCGGCATCTCAGGTGAGCACCATCGTGTTGGCAGCGACGCGCCAGCAATTTTTAGCGAGTAATGGCGCGCAAGCTGCATGTATGTGCCGTGAGAAGGGTCCCCGGAGTAGCCATCGACAAAAGCATTTCTGTCGTGTTTTGGGTTCTTTATATAGTGGTGGCTGCAAAATGTCAGCTTATCAAATCAAAGTGGACCGCTTTTTGTTTTCTGTCTTCTTCCTCGGCACCAGAACACGGACCATTTTAATTTTGCCTAACGCCTTYGGTGTTTCCTGGACTTTTTAACTTTTAGCGCCTCTCCTTCTTTCTAAAGGTGAAATACCATCGTCTTCACGCCTTTTAACACTTAGAAAAGTTACAAATAATTCCAATTTGTAATGTTATAGTTGGAATAGATAATTTCCTTCACATCATATGACCTCACCGTCTACTAATTTTCATATCTGTGATAACTTCATTCAATAAACGGTACAATTAGTGTATTAAGATAATATAATTAGAGATATATAACTTATAATATTTTCTTTATTTTTTATTTTATTTCACAAAATAATGGTCTTATCATTATTTTGATCAAGGATGGATTCCTAGAATATTCATATACTTACTAAAGAAAGGCAATTTATTATAGATGAAGATTCATCAAGATTCTTTTACGAGTAAAAATTATCGATTAATTAATCGAGTGCCAGGCTGATTTCTTGAGTTCTAAGGTGGTTTACCGAATTCCTTGTCATTCGTGCTTGACTTAGGTAGAATCATTCGGGGAGAATTATTGAAGAATTGAATACTGTTGCTTCTTCAACTACTGAATAATTTAATCATAATCCAAACTCTATTAATGGACTGAGAGCGGTGCACAACTTGTACCTTAATTTCTTAAGAAGAACCTGTCTGAGTATCATCATACTATTAAAGAATGTCAAAGCTAGCACTTAGAACTTGATCTCTGGTATCTGAAGCCTGGAATGCTTTCGAGCAATGGTAGGTAACGGATGTTAACTCTCYTTCTTCTTGCTCGTTTTCAAAATAAAACTCCATCACTACCAACAAGATATTATTCAACCGACAAGGTCGGGAGTTCAATTTCTATCGAAGTGCAGGTTCTATTTCTCTCCTCCTAATAAGAGACGCCAATGAATTTGATCATTTTTCAAGGAATTCAAGGGGCATTTAAGACAATTTACATGTTATTTAACAGGGGGTAAAAATGGAAATAACCTCAGCATTACTAAATAGAATGTTGTACTTTAGATATGTTTAGCAACGTGGCTATGGACCTTTTGCTTAGAGTCCCCAGCCCTCTCATTTTGGGCCAGTAGGCTCACAATTCTAGTTGAGAATAGAATCATTGCATAGATGGACAACAACTATAGACAAAAGGCCCAAATTATAAAGGCTAATTACCTCTTCGATCGGCCCATAAATGCAGGCTCCCGTACATCTTAAACTACGATGGTTAATGAAGGCCTGTTCTTTTTTTTTTTTTTTTTTGAATTTTTAGTAGAACTGACCACCAAAAATTTTCTAACACAATCATTTTTCATATCAGTCAGAGTATAATAAAAATAAATAATAAAACTTACATGTAATTCATTCAAGACTTCTTTTTCTCTTCCGACATCTCTTACCATCGAGATATATATATTATATACATTGTGCTTTAACTGGTATAGCATAAAAYGTATTGAGAAAATATACTCGAAAATTCACAAGAGTTAGTAATATGTTGGTAAAACTAATTATTCCTTAAATTCAGGAAATCAATTGTAAATTTTTTGAAGTTTTTAAATAGTGAATATTTATTTTATGATAATTCAAATATTAAACTTAAAGTAGAGAAAATAGTACATTAGAGCAGGAAAGTTACCGGAAATAGTAGGGAATACTAGAGCGCATGCTACAAGTTGCAAATTCTATAAGCGAAGCCACGAGCGTGTGTCTCCATATAGGACAAAACCAAAAATAGCAAAGAATTCTCACTTTAGAGGGACGATTATCGATATACTATAAAAACTAAGATTATAATTAAAGAGTCATTATCATCATTAATTAAATAATAAGAGCAGAGTATCAAAGTGGGGTTTAAAACTGATCGCATCTTTAAGCATAAACTAACTTAACTACCGCAATCTCGAAATTCAAGGAGGCATGCGTCCAAATGGGCTTCCATGAACTTTTATGCTTTATAATAAACTAGCTTTGACCGGGCCTTGTACACCTTTGAAGATTCTTCCACTTTTGAGCTTTACGGTGCCAAAGTGTTAATAATTTCGTGAATTCCTAGTACCACTTCTTCCTTTTTGTACCCTTTATGTAGCCTTTGTTCTTAATCTTAAATCAGTAAAATAATGATCACCATTAGCCACTGCCCAGATTTGGACCCTTTTACCTGTCTTTCTCATTGTCCTTTTTAAGGTTAACGTCACTTTTACACTACTTGATCTATAATTTGAATGGCAATCCCGCGACGATAAAGTAATGATACACTTAAGTAGTAGTTAAGATGCACTAATAACTATACAAATATAATTAATGATCTTAGCGTTATTTCAAATAATTAAGGGCCACTTAGATGACTTTCTCCAATTGAATAAAAATACCTTTGAGATTAGAAGTTGCTTTCAACATAAAAATTAATATTTAATACGGATAATAAATAACAAGAGATAGTATTTTTAATCGTTTATATGAAAATTATTATAAAAATTAAGTTTTTTTCAAAAAATAACAGCGAAAGATGTTACATAAATCAAGAGCTTATTTTTTAATAGATAAAAAATTACTTTTACAAATATATTATCAATTTTTAATTAACGTTTATAAATATCACTCTCTGTTATAGTATAATGCTTTTCGTGACAATATTAATAACACTTTTATGCATAATAATTCTAAACCTGGTCTAGTTCTTTTTTCTCATCAAATAATAATAAGAAAAAGTACTGGTAATCTACTAATAATATTCTTTGAACAGATCAAAGACAACTAAAAGAAGAGAAGACCTCTAATTTGCACCCCTCGCAGCTGCAAGGGGCAAAAGTACCTAGTACTGGTGAAGTAAAGAGTTGATTTAAATCTTCTCTCTCGCAGCCCGACCAGGATCATCATCCAGGTACATTCAAATAAGATTCCAGTCTAGGTATACTGTTGAATTTTCACCCCCAAAAAAAAAAAAAAAAGGAAAAAGAAGAAGATTCTCATTTTGGAGATGCATCTGCATACTTATTCAAGAGAGTTTCCAAAAGACGACGACGTTAAATCTCTAATCACCAGAACATAAGATTATGGGACGTCTGGGTGGTGTTGTGGATTGACGGAAAGGAGTGGAGAGGAAAGGGAGGAAAGGGTTGGGTGTATTATTACATTTTCGATGGTCAATAGAGGAAAAGGAAGAAATAACTTATTAATTTATATTTTTATTTGATTCATAAATATTTTATAATCAGAATATTTTTAATCGTTCATTTCTTTTCATCAACTTTTGTCCTCTTCAAACAATATTTTTCCAACGAAATATAATCCATTACTACCCCTATACAAAAGTTAATTTAAATGCTTGTATCCATCTTCTCCTCTTTCAACTCTTTCAATCTAAACACATTCTAAAAGAAGAGGGAAAAAAAAAAAAGAAGAGGAAAAAAAAAAAATGGAAGATTGAATTGAAACTGTGAGGCATTATTGCATTAGTAGAATATCATCTAAATGTGAGGAAGAGCATCAACAAGGTTTGAACCCACCCATGTCAGCGTAAGATGCTCGATTCATTTAATCAAAGATTYTATATTCGAGCCTTGGATATAAAAAATAACATATCGTGAGTTTCGCTCCCAAGAAGGATTTCGATTGAGAAACGAGCTGCATTACTCGGGGCAAAGCCCTAGACACCAGTGCAGGAGCAATTGTGAGAAGGAGCAGGAAATATTGAAGTTCTTGCATAATGTGAAAACATCAAGAAAAAGAATACGACGTGATAGACAAATATCTGTAAATGCATCATGCTCATCGTATATAAGAAGACATAAAGACACAGTAGCATTCATCTTGTGTGGCGCTCCTGTATCAGCTTCATGAATCTGATCAGTTTTAGTCAATTTACTTCAATTCATTGGACGCAGAAACAACCAAAAATGAGCTTTTGGGAGATTTCCATTTATTTCCTGAGGGTTGACCATAATAATAAAAAGCTAGATTCTTCTTGCTGACTCTCGAAATATTGGACTGATCAAGCGATACAAGATTGCTCATTCATTTAATCAAAGATTTTCTCACTGGATACAATAACCATATCGTGGAGTTTCGTCCAAGAAGGATTTCGATTGAACCTGCATTATCGGGCAAGCGTAGCAGAGAGTTGAGAGAAGGAATTTGAATTCCTGCGCCATAATGTGAAAACATCAGAATAGCGACGTGATGAATCATACTGTCTACAGCATCGTAAGAAGAAGTACATAAAGAACACACGCCTCATCTTGTGTGGGAATCCAGCTTCTGAGACTGATGTTTAGTCAATTCATTCATTTATTGGACCGCAGCATGAGCTTTTTGCGGAGACATTTATCCTGAGGGTTGACCATAAAGCAAATACTAGATTCTCTACTTCGAATATTACTACACCAGTATTTTCTTTTTGGCCTTTTTATTCCTTTTTTACAGTGGCAGTTGAAATAGCTAGCGATCATACTCTAAAATTGATTCTAGACTGAACCATCTGCTAATCGATATGAAACTCACAAAGCACTTTTTTTTTGCTTTTTATTTTAGAGGAAATAACTGTCTGCTACAAATTATGAACTAAACACAAGATAGTCGTTTCGCCTGCTTTCAGGGCTTTACAATAATGAAATGGTTGATTCGCTGGAGACGAGATGCAGACGCCAAATGGATTTCTCTTAGTCTGAATGACGTGACGAGCGCCTGGGCTTCGCCCGTGGGAGCTGTTGGTCGAAAGTCTCTCTTTGCGCTCAACCTTGCGCCTTCACTGCGTGATGCCATCGAGTTCGAGCGCTGGCTCAGCGTTTTCCTTTTGTTTGTAACAGTGTTCCTTGGCATCGCTTCGATCCTTGCGCGTGATGCAGCTTCAAATGCCTTGCCCTCCACACATACGTCGCAATTTTCATTTCCCATAGGATCAATAACAAAGAATAAGAGCACAAGAAGTAAGAGGTAAATTATGAGTTCTTGATTTGCATAGTGAGAGTTGTGATGCAATTTAAGTTGCCAGATAACGAATTAAACGGACGAGGGGACGAAATTACATAAAGATGAACACAAGAAAAATTATTACGAATGATGAAGTGTTGGAAGAACTGTATATATATAATGTCTGCTCATATGTTTTCGGAGAGGGATGGGTGAGAACAGTCTTGACATTGTCTTGCGCTCATGATAGTATATATGTTGTGACGGAAACAAGGAAGGACATGAAACACATGTTCTCTAGTAGTGGGAAAAATCGTGCCCAATTGATGAATTCTTCAGAAAACAGAAAAGACGAAACTGAAAATTGTAAGGACGGCTTGTCTTGGTGTGGTTTATAATTTCACCTCTCGTGGGGAGAAAAAGCTCAGATGGCCACTAGCTTTCGGCTCTGCTCAAAGTCTGTCATATTCTGCATGCTCTCATGGCCTTCGATTTTCCATAGCTTTTTCAATGTCGAAGTTTAATGCATGTCCAACTGTACAAGAATGTTTGGTTCTCAATTATTTTATCATGACAGAGCCAGATTACCCCAAATGACATTCAAAATCTAACCGCACCTTCCTCTGTATTTCATGGCCCTTAGACACATTGGTTTTTCTTATGTTCAATATGGTA
This sequence comes from Rhazya stricta, assembly GCA_001752375.1. Classification (NCBI taxonomy): domain Eukaryota; kingdom Viridiplantae; phylum Streptophyta; class Magnoliopsida; order Gentianales; family Apocynaceae; genus Rhazya; species Rhazya stricta. The sequence continues at coordinate 7,773,013 of MEJB01000013.1, read as the reverse complement.
TACTACTACTTGTAGTAGTGCTTATGCTCATTTCAAATATCACCAGTACCTTCAGGAACGAAGAGCTAACAGGCTGTCCAATGGCAATACAACTTTATGTCACAGCCATATAGTGAAGAAGATTTGATACTAATCTCTGAGACCCCATCCCTAAGATATGGGTTCTTCAAAAGACAAAATAAAGTATTGACAATGAGATCTTTCCAAGGTGATTGGATCCATGATATTTTCTATTGAAGACCTTGTATATATTACCTTTCAAGTGCTCAAGGGTTACATAGAGTTTTATAACCCGAATATATATATATATATATATATAGCTAGAACTCTCTGCTAGCGGCTAGGCATATTTTCCATTGGAGAAACTCTCAAGGATTCCCCTGGCCACTGGTCCACGAGCTTTCCCACTTACCCTCAAAGTATCACTGTTTTATTTGGACGGTGTCCGTGAGGTTTGCTTTAGTTATTAGTTTATTAGCTGGTCGACAAACCTCGCTTTACAGCTAAAGAAAACCTAGAGATAAGCATTTGCCGAATAGAAATTGGAGCTGCCTCTCCAATATTTGAGTMCAAAAAGTGTAATCATCGGCCACCAAATTGCCAAGATTCCATTGCAGTTAACGGCATATTTTGAATTAGCCTAGATCACAAGAGGGTTTCTTCCACAGCTTATGGAGTAAATTAATTAACCCGATGCAGTTTTTAATGAGAGTCCTAGATTAGACAAACGATAGTGGACTAAGTTAGCTTAATAAACTCTCATTCCAACGTGATATGTTTTTCTTTTCCTCTCTGCTGTCAATGGGGTTGGTTGGTACTTCATGATTTCTTTACTTCGTCTGCTCTCTCTACTTTGCTGTCATTGTTTTAATTAAGTTTAACCACTCTATGATCCAAATATATAACGTTTTCACTTCCATAATCATCATTCGTTAGAGGTGTTATTTCATTAACYTTGAATYATTTTGAATAACTGTATCAGTTACGTGAATAGCCAAAGAGTCATCCCCTGTTTCTGTGCATCTCATTCGTTCCTTTCAATGTTTTGGTGGCAAATGTTGATGAATAATGTCTGTTTCTTAATAGGTTTCACACCTACTGGAGTTTTGTCGATATAGTGTTGGTCTCATGATGAATTTGACTACTTTGCAAGGTTTTCTGTGCTATGGATTAATCGATAGTATTTTATGAGGAGATCTTTCAGAAACAGGGGATTGTTGCCTTTTATGTTTTTGGGCATGTTTTCTCCATTATGTCTAGTTATCCTATACAAATTACAAGTGTGTTTTTTCCTTTTAAAACTCCATATTCTCTGCCCCGATAGGATTAATCTAAATTGGATTGGAATTGTATTTGACTCAATATCTTTCAGCATATTATCACATGTAAATGTCAAACATAAATTCTCGCTTTGTTTAATCATCCGTATACTAATCGTCCTAAATTGCTCAAGTTAAAYAATTACAGATATTTAACCTTATAAAAAGAGTATCTATACTTCATCTTTCCCCGATAACTTTATCAATAAATAAAATACGTTTTGAAAAGTGAAAAAGAGAAAATTTTATTCTTGTAAATTGAATTTTAGTTTTCCTTACATGTTAACTTAGTTTTACGAAGACCATGAATGAACCAGTTAGCAATCAAAGCATGATCATAATGAAGAGCAGGTGTAACATGATGTTGGAAACATGACCATGATTCAATTAGACAAACATCATGACTTCCCGGTGTTAGGAAAATTCTTACAAACATTATTTCCATTCAAAGCATGTATCAAGTGCTTTAAAGTTTGTACATCATGGTAACGTACGCACAAATGGAAGCCTTTAGGGACTGTCACATTTGTCATCAAAAAGTACCAGCAAAAATTAGTGCATATTGCTCTTTTCCTATATATCTTGATAGGGGAAGGAATTTTTTTTTTCATATTGGTTTTTTTGGTACAAAAAATATAACAGTAATATATTTCCTAATATATTTCATGTTACATACTGTTTACTAGTAAATTAATCAGAACACAATGTATATATATGTAATTAATCTAATACATATTTTCTTCTATCTAAGAAGTTAATTATATATATACAGCTCGTGCTTCGATTAATATAGTAAAAAATATGTGGTAAAAAAATGTGTTAAAAGATTTAAAGTCAAATGTAACTTGCATATATGATCCTATAAATAATAAAATAATATATGTGTATCTTTATTTGATAAATATAACAAATACATTTATCTTTTACAATGTTATAATAAGTATGTGTAAAAAGGATATTGCTTAATTTCCTAGGAAGTGAATCTTTATTTACTTAATTATTCTTGAAGACGTGAAACTTGGAAGCCATGCAAGTTGATGAATCGCGCTTATGTGGAAGCATGCCCTAGGTCTTGACCTTGGCATGAGAGTTTGTGAATGGAACAGAATCATCGACAGAGAACATGTAAGTAATAGATTCATTACATTGAATTATAAACTAGAAGAAGTTAAAGTACGTATACAACGTTAAATCTCAAAAGATGCAAGTCGTACATACAAATCTCTTAGTGGTCACGATGTCTATAATCCAGACAGCTACTAACTCACTAATCATGTTTAGAATGACCAATGCCGGGACTACGGCCAGGGTTTGTAGGCCGGAAAGAGTCCACCTCTCCTTGCAGAACTCTGAAACTCGGCCTTTGTGACTGGCCAACAGGGTTCGTAGTCTCTTGTCTTGCGGTTACTTTCGCGTCCCGCAGATTTCTAGCTTCTGTTAATGGAACTTCGTTTGAAACAAGAACAAATAGGAGGATCATGAACAAACACTTACGAGTGATGTTGGCCATATGAACTTTTTAAGTGTTGTATTGAGCTTGGAGTTATAAGAAGAAGAGAAGAGACAAATGCTATCGAGCTAGAAAGGAAGTAATGAACTGCAGTAGCTGCTTTTGCTTGCATTTCACTTGGGCATGGGGTATTTAAGGGCAAAAAAGGTTGAGGCATGTGAGGTCCCAGCACCGAGGAAGATTCCACAGAGAGGGAGCGAGATGAAAAAAGAGGAAAAATGGTGGTGGACAACAAAATTACAGAGGGAGTTTGTCCGACTAAAACAACATCCAGACATGAACAATTAGTATTGCCCTTGAAGATTTCAGTATGCATGTGTGGGCATTTATGTGCAAACAATATCATGCACGTTATGCAACTTTGCTTGCGCCCCCACCTACCCTTCCTACTCAGCTATATTCCTTTCTTCATTCTCGTTTGTTCCTGTGAAAAGATTGCAAAAGGCAAATGCTTATTGGTGTAACATCCAACAAACACATAACCTCATCCTATGATGATCTTTTTTCCTATCTTCTTTCATGCGTGTTCTAATTCTACTCATTGTAAGTAATTCGTAATTCAATATCAAGAGGAAAGAACCTGAATTAAATTCAAAATAAATTACAATCAAATTGCTTCTTTTATCAATGCATCATTTAGTATATATATTTTTAGTCACAATTCGATACTCAAATTAATTTGTCTTTATCCTCATCATTGGCCCTATAGACTATAGATATATGACATACAAAACATCACAATTGTTCCCCCTTTTCTGTTACGTGGTATATGTATATAAATATACTCCAAATACATATCTATAATGTCATGATTACATCAGATAGGATCAGACATCTGATGGCGGAAAAAGTGAAACACTAAGGCATTTTAGTTCAACTAGCGTGACTCTTCATTCGATTGAAGAGAAGAAAACTTTCCAAACGGTGGTTGCATAACTGACAAGGGTAAGAAAAAGTGTGAGAMGCCGAAAATTGCAGTTACTTTTAAGAATTTATTCGGGGGAACTAAGAACGAATGAAGGTTTTAGATCAACTCTGTGATCTTGAAACTCACTAGCTTGTGGAAAACAATATTTCAGGCAGCCGCAGTATCATGTCGACATCGTCAGTTCATGAATACACGTACCTAATGCAGTAAAGTTATTGGGTATTTTAGAACCTTTTACGGCGTGAAATCTTTAAGGATTTCTTTGTCCTGTAAGAATTAGATTTCTGAATGCAATGTCAACTATCCAACCAAATATTTTATGGCTGTGCATGAAACAAGCGATTCTCGGTCGCTTTTAATCAATGACAGATCAAAGATGACGAACCACAGTTTTTTTTTTTTTTTTGCTTTTAAATTCCTTTTTTCAAAATCTCTCTTGCATTTTTACCTAAGCAAAAGAATTAATATGCATTCGGTGAATATCGAGTTTAGACCGGAGTTGGAGCCAGCGGTAAGAAACAACCTTGTCTTTCCTTTTTCCTTTTCACTTAAAAGTCATCCAATGTTTGAAGAATGCTTAATAAATAGCCAAATTGACCCTTCATACCTTATTTAGAATCGATTCTGGCGACATGGCAGAAGCACTTCGTGCCTCTTGGTATAGGACTCAATTTTAATATTCCACAACTTGGTCCTTGCACTTGCATGTCCCAAGAATGTGGACTCCGAGCTCTGAACTGCCAGAGTCTCACCGGAGGTCTTCACTGCCACAGTCCCAATTCCTAAAAATACCCAATGTATCTTTAGCCAGAAATATAAAACAGTAACTCAACGGTTTACGTTTAAGCTGCGAGATATCTGCTGTATTATGCTTTGGCAGTTAGCAAAAGCTAATGAAGCACGAGAGTGCACATGGAAACGTATCCTTCTTCTTAATCAGCCGCCATTTTTACTGAATTAAACCCCAGTTTTGCATTTTAGTACAAAGTAACATGGGCTTAACTATCAACCTCAGTGGCATATTCGYATATCAAATAGGAATCAACCACCAAATGCAGCTCAGATACCTCCGGGATTCTTCGAGATTCGCCCTTTCTCGTCTTTGCGGCTGATTATTTTAGTTGCAGGCAAGTGCCGGTTAAAAAAATAATGTTTTCTTCGCAACTTTTTACCTTAATTTCACATTAATGAGTAATAAAACATCATTAGTTGGAAGAATGAGGATGCTTGCTGTTAAATTGTCTTYTGTCGGAGGAGTTATTTTAGTCATTATAAGGTGTTAGTCAAGTGACTGAATCATTCTGCAAATCGAATCAAGTTTTTCTTGTACTTAAATTCGTACTCTGCAATATGTAAGTTGATTCATTAACATGGGGGCCAATGGCATGCATGAGAAGAATATACGGATTTCAAAGGACAGAAAAGAAAGGAAGTTGAAGAATAGCAATTGATCATACGGATTTCAAAGGACAGAAAAGAAAGGAAGTTGAAGAATAGCAATTGATCATGGCTTGCATGTGATATACATCTACAGAAAATTGGGAGACCGGTACATTCCAAAGTAAAAAAAAAAAAACAAAAGAACTTGTCTAATCCTTTGTTTTTGGTTCCTTATTTGAGTTGGCAAACTTGAGAGGTYAAACCAGATGTTTTGGTTGCATATTCCCCCATTTGGAAACCTTTTTCCTGTGACCTCCAGCTCCAGTATGTATCTCCCTTTTTGTTCGATCAAGTGGAGTTTAGATTTTGATCTTCGGAGCAATAGCCCACGAATAGGGAAGAAAAGAGTCCCTTTTTGGGATTAGTATGGTCATTTCAGATCAACTAGAGAACTAAGCCAAATGATCAGTTAAACAAGTGCAGAMAATTTCATGAATTATTAAATTTCGATGGAAAGGGATTAGTCAAATCAGTTCATTTGTTAGATGAATTATTTTGTCTTTCAGTTGTTTTCACTTTGTACTTCAATAGTGGCTTTAATCCAGTATTTTCTATCCATTCTATAGTACTACTAGGCTGCTAGTGGTTTGATTCTGATGATTAATAATCCTCTCTTTCTCCATTGTCGAAAGTTATATAAATTTTTATAATCAACCTATTTAATTTGAAACTAACAGATCAACTAACTTTTCAACTTTGAAATATTGTGGTAATATTTTGAGGGTCAAATATTCTTTCGAACTTTTATACTTAATATGATTTCTACTAGTCTTTGTTTTGATTAGAAATCTTATAATACACTTTCAAGTATACACTATYTGACTTAAATCAATCATAACAAAATATGTTTATCTGCCTAACTCTTATCATTCGATTAAGTATATTGATACGTTATATTACAATTAATATAGTAAAAAAATATATAATAAGGAGCATATTAAAAAGGTTCAATTTTTTTACTTCTTTGTGGGGTTTGAGGTCTAACTTAATTAGAAAGCAAGGATGGTTGATTTTTTATATTTTTTCTAGGCTAAGTGGATGGTCGAGATATATTTATGTATATATATAATGTGCGCATCAAATGATTGTATAGAGATATGGGGATTAGATGTAGAGGATATCTTAAGACTACTATGATCGATAAGTATCTGGAAGGATTATATTCTTTTTCTCGATAACTATGGATCAATAAATGTTGCTTTTATTAGTAAACTAGAATATTCAAAATTAAAGTAGTGAAAAAATTAACAGAAAGCTTGAATGTTGTGGTTTCCAGGAGAAGAATTTGCATGCATTGATGTATAATACTTGCAGACAACGTTTGCATGCATGAATCTGAAACTCATAGTAAACAAGAGCGCGAAGAGCTTTTATTTCGAGCAATAATTCCAACAGAGGCTAACGATTTGTTCTATAAATATACATAGATGATAGAACACATATCTCCCGCTGACGCGAAGTACTAAATTCTTGAAACAAATCATAGTACGAGATAACTACTTCTAATGCACTTTCTAAATTCTTGGATTTACCAGACCAGAGAGAATGCACTGTACATACAAAAGTAACATAGGATATATGTACTCCGGAATTCCACATCGTCTAGGCATTTGGATCCTTTTTCATGGTTTGGAAGGAGTGGCCAACACCAGGGCTACGACCGGGAGCTGTTGGCTTGAAATCACCTGGGGTTGATGAGAGTTTGTGTGTAGAATGGTTACTTGGTGGCTTTTGCTGATTATCATCGTTGCCTCCTACAATTCCGTGGCCGATTCCCCGGCTGTTTCCTGGTGCTGTAGGTTTGAAATCATTGGTGGAGGATGATAGTGTAATACCGAATTCAGGGCTTTTATTTGTTGAAGCTGGCGGGGAAGCTACTTCCCCTCCTGAAACAATATCATCACTAGGAGTCGGTGGTGCTACTTGAAATTCCCCTTCCCGTCTAGGTGGGATATTCTTTGTCTGCGTTGTCTTCTTGGCATGGTTACTCTCTCCTGTTTCATCTGCAAATGAATTGAATTTCTCATTTTCCAATGCCTTCAGTTGCCTGCACTTGGCAAATGGAAATACATGGGCAGCAATCATAGTAAGAACAAAAGTGCAGGTATAAATGTATCGGATGCAGGCCATAGCTAGCTGGTTCAATGTGTCTTTGAAGTGAGACTAGAAGGAACTAAGAAAGGAATATGTTGTTCTAGTTTTGCTTCTGAGTTGAATGGTATATCCTGCTTCGACTTGCTTTGGTATTTATAGCAAATACAAGAGAGTAAATCTTAATGTGTCTTCACCGTTAAAGATTTTTTAAGATAATTTGGATGATCCAGGTTCGTCTTCAAACTTTTCAGTGTTCATCTTCGACGGAGTCATACATACACTGATGAGTAATGCCCCATCGCACCATAATATTACATTATGACATGCCTGGTTTCTGTTTTTTTCCTTTTTCCTTTGTGCCATTTTTTTAATGTTTTACCTTCTTTTGGCTGTCCTTTCTTGGTTAGAAATTTGTAATTGTCTTCATAGTACAAATAAAGAAACATGTACTAAAATGCTTTGACTATCTGAAGACGATTAGTGTAATCTTGAGAGTAAATTAAATCCCAGATTGAACTGTGTCGATTGCTTGTGGCCGGTAGGTGATGCTTCAGTGCATCTTGTCCTTTCATTGTGCTCAAATGATGCTATTTCATTGTTTACTTCTTGTGAGAGAGTAATAATCGAATTAACATATGATTTTGGGCAAGTCAGACTATACAATTTGGGATTTCTGGTCTTAGAATAACAGAATTGAGCCCCTTTGGCCTCACGACCACCCAAACCCAACAGAGGATTCTCCTGTACTGCCCACTTAGCCATGTCTGCCTTTTTATGTGGAATTGTGGATGGCTCATATGCAAGCTCCAAAGTCTCCGTACCCTTTCGGTCGACAAATTCAAGTTGAAACACAACAATCCTTAGTCTAATTTCCGTGTATTTTATGGTATGCTCTTAACTTTTTGTGTGAACCCCATGATCATACTTTGCTGCTCGAAGCTTATTAGCATCCATTTTTGCCAGAATACTACAGCAGCTGAAGTTATTCCCTGTGTCTTCCAAAACGTTCTTAGGAAACTCTTACGCTCTTTATCTCATTCTCTAGTACTTCTGTAAATGCACTTCTTCGGTAACCATTAGTAAATGATAACTCAGGGATCGATGAACGTAAGTTCTTGGGGTTCTAATAATAGACTTTGGTTTGGATATCAGATCAGGATCACAGACTAGCAAAAGAGAGTGCCACTCTTGGCCCATCTCCCCTGTTTTTATACATTAATCTGTCACTTGGTTTCGTCGATTCTCATGCTTGCCTAAACCCCCCCCCCCCCCCCCGTACCACCCCGGAACTTTCCCCTCCCTACAGTGAGCTATACCCGCAATTTTTGTGAACTATATTTACAGATGTTTAAGTGATATACATTGATTTGTGTAAGAAATGGACTGAACCACCTAGTGAAGGAAATGAATAAGAAGTGGCGGAATCATCAAATAATATTCTCATAGAAAGAGACAAATGAATAATAAGTGTACATGTGCAAGCTTCAAAATATATGAAAAATAAGGAATTCTAAATTACCAAATGAAGTGATGAACTGCCACTAATGGAAAAATGGGACGTTGTTTATTAAAGGGTGGCTCACATGACGGCCGTAATTTGACCAAATTTGAGTAGTCATCAATTCGGTCAAGATTTGATGCACTTTTTACCCTTAGAATATGCAAGACTTTGACCCTTACAATATTCGTTGGATTCTGACTGATATTTTAAGAGCCAGAGTCTTGACTTTTCCTCTATGGTTTCTTTTTAAAGCCGATTTTTGCCTGCCATGTCCAGGTGCCCTCATGAGAACTATAGCTCATAGGACGCTAAAAAAGTCGTATTTATTTTTACAAATTCTTTTTAAAGAAGAAAGAATAAGTAAAATSGAGATAATTTCTTGAGGGAGCTTGTTATTTGGTGTTAAATCATGAATACATTGAATTGATGTTAAATACTCGTCCACTCATTCTCTTGACGATTCACTGCAGCTGCCGGAAACCGTGTCCAGAAGCTGCTAGCACGGTGGCGGAATGGTTATAAGTGATTAGTATATATTTAAGAGAATCCATGAGGAATACCCTGTAGTACAATTCTGTGAACGGGAACACTTTGGACTTCCAATTTTCAGAATGAATCTACTGCATATATAGGTAAGAAATATTCCCCTTGATGACAAAAGAGAAAAGAAGTTACAGAAATTAAGAGCATAAGTTGTTCCTTTGATTTGGAAAATACATGTTTCTTTGATGAAACCAAATAAACAATGCTCTCTATCCATTGTATATTTCATGATATGAAAAATAATCTAAAAATGGAGATACACATTACTATCTTACTAATAATTTTGAACAATTTTTTTGACCATCTAAATCATTGTTAAAGATATATGGGATGTTGGCCTTAGAATAATAACCTTAGAGATGTGAGATCTAAAAGTGAAACCCTAGCCCTCCATCCCCGCAGTAGGGTCAATTACCAAAGTCAGATCCACCACAGCCACCAACCCAGCACTCCTCCTTGTCGCTCGTAGTAGGTCAAAAATGATAATTTGAGGGAGTTGTGAGAAGAAGGTGAAACCAAAATGGTTTGCCTAACCAAAATGGCCTTGGAAATGGTTTGCCTTAACCGCCTCCTCCCACCTTCTACCACCAGTTTTTTGTCTTTACACATGTCGCACGAGAAGTAAAAGCCTGCGAGAYTCTTCCAAAAAGACAGATCATGGTTGGCTCCTCGAGTCCTGGAAGACTCTCATTTCCCGTCCCACTAAAGCTCGTAAAGTTAAAAGGAGGCACTAATATATTCTAGTTTCGGGGGATATCAGCAATGGATTCTCTGGTGTAATAGCTGTATGCTTCAGCATCGCTAATCATACATTAATTTTAGTACTTGAATAATTATTCAAGTATATYGCAAAACGTGCGAAAGCTTTAGCTTTGATAGTGACTTGGAGGGCGGCAAAGACTGGAAAAGGATCTTCTGATCTCATGCCGCCCCAGATTCCATGTACTACTAAGCTTTTCCATCTGTTGAATTTCTTCATTTTACAGCTTCTCCATAGTTGTAGATACATTAAAGCAATGCCAGTACAGTACTGGTAATTAAGAACGAGTTGCAGTAGAAGTGTCAAACTTGTCTTTCTTTCCTGTCCCTTTCCAGCTAAAAAGATAACGGGAAAAAGGAAAAAGGAAAATATACTCTCAAATCATCTTCCGAGTTTGAGGAGTTTCAAACTCATAAGCTAGCGCCGGCGGCTGTGGTGTGGTGGGTAACTATATGTTTGAGTATTGAGACTTCGCTCCTTCGCAAGAACTGTGGAGCATTTGGAAACTGACCTAACTTAAGCAGCACTGCAGTAGGCTTCAAGATCACTAACTGCAACTTGCAAGTCAGTATGTAGACCACTGGAATTTTCTTCTTTTTCTAGTGAACGTGCTTCTATTCCAAGATATACTTGAACATCCGGTTTACCAATTCCAGTATCACGCTGAAGCCTCCATCCTCTCCCTGAAGAATCCCAAGAAAAGAAAAGAATACCACACCACGACCACAAAAGCAATCTTTATCGAGCGAAGATGTGGATTCTGAGGTCAATCAGAAGCTCACATATATTTATCACCCAAAAAAAAAAAAAAAAAACCACATACTATGCGAATAATACCTCAATCCACATTCGATGTGGATCATGTCATTGAAAAATTAAAAATATATACCATTTGGAAAATATAACATGTATTATGGTACGAATTTTAAATACGATTGATTTGWAAAAACTATGTACATATATTCTATATATTGGTGTGTCCTCGTATTTTTCTAAATCCTCATGCCCTAGCTGTCCACTTTTTTCATAAGATATTGATCAACATCATTTAGTTTTCATGAAGCTATCATATATATCTACAGGCTTTGTGATCCAATGTTTTCTTTTCCGTTTTCCTTCTTTCTTGAATTATTATTCGATTAGGGTAGTGGTGTAAACAAACTATGCATCGGAGATTACATATCATACATTTCTTAATATATTTAAGCAGATCATAGAGGTTAACATAACATTGCAAAATTATTGTCTTAGTTGAGGGAGAACTGGGCTTTGTTCGTATCAAATTCTGTCTAATTTAGCCATTAAATTCTTCTTCCAGAACATAGAGCAAAATGTAAAAGATGCAACGGCTAAAGAAAATAGAAAAGAGCCAGGTATTCATTGTGAGGTAAAAAGTGTCATCAGCACAACAGTTCTGACGGTGCCAAAAACTGCATGTTGTGTTCGCTATATAAATTTTCAAACTTCATTCCCTTGCTGAAAAGCATATGATCATTACTAATGACCAATATATAAAAGCTTTTAACCAATTTAATTAATTGTTTTTGTAGTTTATATAGATGCATGCAATCCATCAACAATTTGAAAGACAGCATATAGAATGGGGATCTTACAAGGGTAAGAGATCTGAAAATGAGACATTTATAGTCATTCAGAGTAACAAATGAAAAAAACACACATATATATCGAATAATCCAACAAAAAGAACGTGCGAAGACGGAAAATATACATTTTGAAGTAGAAACAGAAACAGCAGATGATTAAGCAGAATAATGAAGGTGAAATGCAGATCACAGATCACTCTGAATCATATTTTTGTAGCATAAGAAAACCCTAGTTTTTAATGGAATTTCCTATTCCAGGGCTACGACCAGGTGCCGTCGGTCTAAAGGTGTCCACATGACCTGGTGGCGATGTATGAGGCAGGGTCACAGCCGGAGCTGGCGGTGTAGCTTCCATTGCAGCTGAAACTACAGCACCCTTTGCATTTGCAGTTCCAGTCAAGCTGGAGCTTTTTGACTCATTTTTAAATAAGTTTCTGCCAGGATGAACATCGCTTTTGTTCTTGAGCATTAGAGTTCTTCCCTCTGTAGATTGGAAGTTCTGAGACACAATCATAGCAAGGAAAAGGCTAACAAGAATAAAAATTGCCTGAGCCATGAAGAATGAGATCAGAAAAATACAGGAAGGGAATGCTCAAGAATGTGATCAATTACCAAGTAGCTCGAGTGTGTTTAGACCCTCGTGTATGCAAAGTATTTATAGAACAAAAAGAGCCAACCATGTGGACATTCTTAATTCCTGTCTAGTCGGAGGATACTATGAGCTACAACAAATTTCAGAGAATCAAATTAAACACCTAACTGTTCTCTCATGTTTAAAATAAGACGTGCATTATTCGTTGTCCACCCACGGTTTGTCTGCATGTCCCATGCAACCTTTAATCACCTGCAAGGCTACTCTGTCATTGTCCATCCTTTGAAAACTCTGAGGCCTCAACTTCATGGTAGTCTCCTCCTCAACACAGCAAGTTGAAACTAAGTGCGCTGGTAGTGTTAAGATATATCCCACGAATAAGTTGCAGCATCAAAATAGAAATTTTGGGCTATATTTATATCGGACCAGCTACCCGGACAAAGATACCAGCACTCATTTAATTGTAAGTGTCTTCTGCATAATAGTTTTTTTCATGGAATACTTACTCTATCTTGCTCTCCTCCACTGCTCTTCCTCACGCCTTTTCATTAAGCGAGGTTCTTTTTACGAAACCAGCTGTGCTTCTTTGTATTTTTGCGTCCTTTAATCTGATTGTTTTACCAGCCAGCTAGCTAGCTCTCACAGGTTCAGAAACAAAGCTGGCCAGCTGGGATAAGTCATTTGTATAAATATTGATACTGATATATGCTACTGTGAACTCTCCTTTTGATACTAATTCCCGTATTCCTCAGATAACTTCATCTTCTGCATGCATATAGATATATATGGTTTCGCAGCAGCTCAAAATTTTATATGTGCCGACGCAGCTAGTGAGTAGGAATACAGGCATTGCTAGAGTTCTACTTCAACCGAAAATGGTGCTGAGCATCAGAATACAAAGGATAATGGATGTACTATCAAACTAATGAAAGCACCGATAGACACCTAGACCCTTAGTAGGCTTCGATATTGGACCTACTCCCAATTCTTCCTTCAAGACCCTTTGTCCAACATCCAAGTTTTCTTTAAGTTTTCCCCAGGATCAAGATCCTCCGACCCAGAACAAGATATGCATGGTTCGAATACCAATTGCCCCACTCCTACGATCCATTTCTCAAAGGACACGAGGCCCGCATTTATTGGACACAAGATGGGAGCCGATAAATTGGGAGGGCCAGCCAATCCAGACACGTTCAATATAAATTTAAATAAAAATAACTAAAATCAAACTTTTCCTTGGAATAAAATTTTCTTTTGTCTCCTAAGTTTACTATACAAGACTCACCTGTGGTTTTTTCTTCCCCAAACTAAACATAACGAGAAAGGTGCAACAAAAGAAGCCAAGAGAAAATGGTATGACTAGGCTAACTATCATGGGGGGATATGGCAAAGAACTACAATGCAAAAGTGCTCCTAGGCAGATCAGAAGCAGCATATACACTTGTCAGCTTCCTCAACTTGCTAGGTTCATATGTGACACTACCTTCATTGATCAATGAAATGTCTACTACATATTAGTAGTCAGCAGTGAGGAACCTTTCATAAGCTGTTCCTTGCAGTGTCTTATTGACATCATCCCAGTTTTTGACGTGATCTGATAATGGTCCTCGGTGTATCTTAACCTGACGACTCGTTAATTCCATCTGTGGTAGCCTTAAAAACTCCTGCACATCTGCTAGTTTCTGGAACAGCAGCAGAAAAAAAATGACTAAATCATGAGCKKGTAAAAATGTTTGATCATAGTTTGGCATTTGCAATAATATTCGAGAAATTCCTTACAGTTTTGTTTGTCACAAGATCTTCATAATACAAAACAAGGTGCCTGGTACTTGTGAAGTGCTCCAGTACCTCATTTATCGTTGCCTCCATTTGCTCTAGATTCGTCGTCAATGAGTTCAAATCAACTATTGGCTTATACTTCGAAAGAGTTTCAGCCTAAAGTAAGGAAGCAAAAAGGTCAGTACATTAAAGTACAAATGTGAATCCACACTGCATTCTACTGTGCACGCGCGAGAGATAGAGAGAGAGAGAGACACCTCCTCTGCTGAGTGAACATGAGACTTATGGGTGCCATTAAGAAGCTTAGCATGTCGATCATAGGAGTTTGCAAGTACTGAAACCATCCGGCGCAGTAAATTTCTTCGGAATAAAAATATTACAGAAACACCTCTATCATTAAAGTATTCTGCAATTTCTTTGTGGTTCTCCATCAACCCCTGCATTAACAAAGACAGTTGATTAGCTGTCAGCATGACACATCGTATGCATAAAATCAAATCCACAGCCTCCAGCTGACAGGAAAACGGGGGAGTCTCCAAAACTCTGACTGCTAGTCAAATAGAGCATTTCGATTCAACAAATAGATCCAATGCATACCAAAGTCTAAGCAGTCTTCCAGAAAACATAAGCATCAGTAAAGTGAATAATTAAAAAAGCGGCTCCATAGCATTCACACAAGTGTAAAAGATAATCTGAAAATGCTGTCATAGCATTTATCACCTAATGTTTCTTAATAACTCAAATAGTTTGATCTATTAAGGGACATCCAGTCTTTCCAATCACTTTTGGAAATAACTTCTCCTGAACAAGTCCAGATATGCTCATTCTGAAGTATATTATGTTTCTTTATTATGATTTGCAGCATACSAATTGCAGTAATCCTTTATGAAGCTACTAGTCCGTTGTATGCCTTGGCCTATCCAGATGAGTATGCAATACATTATGGTACAACGTTGGAATGTATCAATAAAAACAAGTAAAACAGCTTTAATGATGCATATACAACGCTAGGCCATGTTCACTGGAAAAGTATAACCTGTAATACTCTAAGATTGTTAAGCAGTAGTTATTTCCCCCACCCCTTTTTCTGTAAACAATTTAACCTTTAAAATGTGACTCTAAGCCAATAAGTTTTTAACATAAGCTCAGAAAACACATTACTGAAAGCTACAATTTAGTTGCAAATTCGAACCTAATTCTTTATGCTACTTGATAACCAAACAAGAAGTGTTTCCAACCAGCTATATTATGTTCTTGAATAACTTTATACTCTTTAATAGCTGAACTGTCGGAAAATTTTCACCTGATTAAGCATCCACTTGAACCCAACTGCAGCTGAACACTGATTCTTTGAAGCACTCGTAATCCAATCAAGATTGTAAACTCTATCAAGGGTCTCAATGATTGAAGAAGCATTTTCTCTCCTTTCTTTAACAGAGAAAATCTCCCCATTGGAACTGATATTGCTATGACTATTTAATAGTGTTTCAAACCAACCACTTCCAGATCTCTGCATTGATAGAATGGCAAAGAGTCGAACAGGATTACAGGCACATTCAGCCCTGCCACATTCAGGAAGAAGTTTAACTTGATATGAACTGCGAGACACATCAAACAGAGGACAAAGCTTATAAATATTCTATGGGCTTACCTCTCAAAGGTTTTAGGCTTTGGGTAGTGCAAATAGGGAATTTGGGACCGATCAATGTCATTGCCATGACAAGGCCTCTCTACAACCTCAAAGTCTAAATATTTGCTTTTGGTACGGATAGTAGTTTGCTTTAGACAGACTGAGCATATATAAACACCACAGACCATCACAAATACTAAGACTACAGTCCTTAACAGGGCTGGAGATTTCTTGGGAGGTTTTATGATGAGAGCATCCTGCCATCCAAAAGAAGACCAGATGTCAATCCTATGATAAATGCCTACATCAATATCTGGGCATGAGAGCCTTAGCTGACCTGGTGTATTGCTGATGATAACTGAACAGAAAAATAAACATCAATTATATAGTAAAATACAAGTTAACTCCTCGAAAGTACAATGGAACAGATTCTAATTTCAAAATAAGAAGGGCGATAAATCAAAGAATCAAATTTATCAAAATCACGATAACAACTTTTCCTTACGAGGTAATGGAAAGTGAGACTATGTGCTTGCTGGTTTCAATTTTCATTTTTAAGGATGTACAGAGAGATTATATTCAAATGTGTTTGTGAAGCTCAAGCATATAAACAAATGTGTGTGAAAATCGAAACTGTTCAACCTCCTAGTAGAGTTTCGTATGGAAATACTCTTGTAGCAAACTAACTATAGAGGATTAGAGATGTTAGTTTTCTCCAAAAACATGGAAATACCTCCTGACTGCCATATATAGAGCACTCTGTTTCATATTTTGGATACATACGAAAACACAGATCAAGAAATGAGAAAACAAATACAGCAAATTTCACTCCAAACCCATTTGAGATAGGCATTCTAGCAAAGCAAAGAAGAAAAGGAGAAGGGCACAAGCTCTCTCCAAAAGATACCGAATTTAACGCGGCGGAAGAAGAAAGAAGAATCCCGTTTCAGACGATTTGAAGCATAATAGGGTCAGTAATTATGACAATAATAATACCACTCACCACCGCCAACGCCGACAAGAACAACATCTGTAGAAGATGCAGAGAACTCTAACTAATGTTTCGAATGAAGGAAAAAGAATTAGCTCTACTAAGCAGAAGGCATCACTCCAAGCATAACCTAACCCTCGAAGAAAAAAAGAAATAGAGAGGCAAGCATCAATCACTGACCTTAGTGAAGATGCAAATTTCTTCAGCCATCGCAAGAATAAATTCCAGAAAAGTGACAAARCAAGAAAAGGGTCTTTTGCAGAAAGCTCTCAGGCTCTTCTATTATTCTTCATTCACTCTTCTGGAATTTTCCCAGCTCTCAGACCCCTCTTCAAAAGTTAAAATACGCTAATACAGATTCAGGACTCTGAAAAGCAATTTCCTTTGTCTGTACATACGAATATAGGTACCTGATATATTAGACAAAGTACTAAATTAGTGCGTGCGTATTTAAGTCAGCAGCGTTCCTCGTGAAGAACAAAGGCATTAAAAGTGAGAACAGCTGAGCTGGGGACCTCCCTTCTGTCTGTCCGTTTCCTCTTTCTTCTTCAGTTCTTGCTGGTCAATTTCACATTAAAATATCCAAATCAAAGTAGCTTCAAGGTTTTTCAATTCTTGATGCTCCTTTGTTCTGATGAATAAATGTATGACTTCACCCGAGATCCTTGCGCGATCTATTTGTCGTAATCCTTAATTATTTATTACTGTAAAATCAAACATTTAATGCTGCTACTCAGCCATCCACGTAGAGCACACAATCTCAGGCGCGCCCGAGGGTAAGGCTAGCTTGGTTGGTTTCCGGAAATTAGCAGATGCAGCACTAGTAATTACTAGTTTAATCCAAGTTTTTAAAGGGTTCTAAAAGTATTACTAGTTTAATCCAAGTTTTTAAAGGGTTCTAAAAGCATACTTTAGAACCCTAGCCTTTGGAATGATAGGCATAGCTAGAGAAAATTAAGAAAATTCATAAATTATGTGAAAATGGAGTCCACCATAAAGCAAAAAAGGATAAAGTCATAATCATATCTCTCTCMATCATGAAAATTCTGGTGCCAGCTCCACCAAGGCCTAACATATCCTAAACTATTTGATTATTTCTGTTAATTTTGTCGTAACACATAAACTTTGATCACAATTAGTTCTATGAGAGTTTTTATTATTTACTCATGAGATATATAAAATAATCGAACATTATTAAATTAAATTGAGATGATCAATTAGATATTAATTCTACTTTTTATTTATTTTATGAATTAGAAATAATAATTTAAAAACTCAGCATGAATCAACTTAATTCAAAATAACAATATTCTTACGATCTAATCGTAATTCTACTAATATTGATAAGGATTGAATGAACCAGAAAAAAGAAAAGTGATAAGGATTGAGGATTGCATTTCTTTGACCTTTCACTTGACTTGATCAAGATGACTCTTTCAGAGAAGACTTTTTCTTTTCCTCATTTTTATGGGGGTTTAAATACTCGTATATTGAATTCTATATTCTCCAATATAGAGAAATTAGAAAAAGAAGAAAAAGGGTAATTTTGTCCAAAAAATACTTATCTATGGTTGTTTACTTGTTACTACTATTAAATTTTCCCATGGTAAAAGGTGACAAACGAGTCTATCAGAACAAGGGGGGGAAAAAAAGAAAAAAAAAAAAAGGATAATGAGATCATGGATGACATTTTGGTAGGTTTGACTTTCTAATTAATTAATTACTTAATACTACTATTTGAATATGGTCTATGGCCTGAGGTTGGTACTGGGACTTTTAAAAGGAGGGTGTGACTTTCATGATTATCCAATTTCATCGACTTTTCAAATTTTTCTTCACCAAATAATATTTCTCAATAAAAAAAAGTAAATAAAAGAGAAAAAAAAAAAAAAAAGAGACAGAATCAAACGCTGCATGCTGGTTGACCATTCCCGACCACGAAGTCCATGACAACGAGGGCTTTACTAGTAGTTTTGCTTATGTTGGATTTTCCCGTTATTAGAAGTTTCCAATGACGTTAAGGTACTAAAATGGGTCCACACTTTGAAAGAATAGAGGCAAAATGCAAGTGGATTAAATGGTTGGTAAGTGAAACTATCATACACTGATTCAGCCACTCGACTGATAAGCAAAGACCTTCTGTTTACAGTAACTATTAGATTGGTTAATTTATTTTTTCATTTTATTTATAAGAAAATTGTAAAATTAAAAATCTTCATTGATGCCGGTTCCCGAACCCCGTTAGTGACGTTATGAGTATAGGTGGACCGATGATCCACATTGCATGTGAAATGCAGAGAAAACCGATGACGTACGTCACAACAAAATATTCATCACTCTGCTCATTCTCTTTGTCTTCATTATATAAGAGGCAGGTGTAGAATGTATATAAAATGTCCTCTTTAACTTAAAATGATTCAATGGAGGATAGACAAAATGTTGCGTGCTCGATCTGGCATTGAAGAACCTCTGATTATAAARCACTAGCAAGATCCGATGAAAGAAAGCAGGTTTTGCCATGTCCGCATCTAGGAGGTGATCCGAGAGCATTTGCCAAGTCGTGACGATCAGAATATTTCACCACAACCTATAGTTTGCTTRCCCAATTTTGTTGAATTTATCGAGTCATCGTACACGTTACTGATTCCTTCATTTCAGGTCTTTTTGGAACTCCAATGAAGAGGAAAATTGTCTGAATTGGTATGATAGATAATATTCATAGCATTCTTGGCTGAAATGGAGAGTGGGTATTAACTAGAAAAATCATTATGAGGAGGACAAGTAGAGAGCATTCTGCGGGGTGTCTTGCTTTGCTTTAATTATGACCCATTGCGTTCCCGTACTTGATCATAATTACTGAAACTTTGCTATCAATTGGCCTTTCTTTCTCCTTCGGGTGCTGCCGAGTTTGGAATGAAGGTCTAAGAAGTGTAGGAGGTTTTCATACCATAGACTACTTCCTCTTTTTTAAGTTAATTATCTTTTTATGCGTTTTTAATCTTCTTTTATTTCTTTAGAAATAATTAGTACTTTAATTAATGTATGTGTTTAAAATATTAAAAATAATATCTTCAATTTAAATAAAATTAATCAATTACGAATAAAATAAAATAAAAACTATTCAAAATGACACTTAATTTTAAAAATACTACTTCACAATGATTCCAAGGGAATAGAGTTGCGAGTTTCGGCAAAACCAAAACATAAAAGTTTGGAAGGGAAAGCGCACATCTCCATCAGTTTGCATGGTTAACAGAAAACGTTATAATGACGAAGTAAACGTGTTAGCTGAAGCTGGATACAGCAGCAATAAATCCTTTCCTCGTTACAAGCAGCTTCGGAGATATCGGTGGCGGAAAACAGGGTCCAATCACTAGTATCTCATGCCCAACACAGACACCGGTCCTGGCTACTTTTCTTGGTTCCATCATTTTCCAATTGGCATTCTTCTACTTGAAGTTTTCGCCAGTTCTTCGAAAGTTCAAAGAAGAAACTTGTCCCACACGCTRCTTTTGGGTTGTTTCTATAATCAATTGGGATTGTGTTACTAATGAAATGTTTGGATCGAGATTTACGTGATCGATATTTTAATAACATATATATATTCTGAAGGGGTCGAAAGGAAAAGAAGGAATGGTAGGGAAGAGAATGGGAAGAGAGAGATTAAGTTCAATTAAAAATGTACAATTTGATTCATACTTTAAATAACTTTATATATTCACTCCTTAAATATTGTCGATAAAAATAACATTATTAGAATATGAAATGTCACACGAGATACCAGTAATAAAATTTTAAAAATAAAAAAAGAACTATAATACATGAGATTTATGTTTTTATATAATTATATTCAATTTGAATTTTTAGAATTTTAGATAAGTTACGTGATCAAATGTACACATAATTTTATTATAAATAAATAAATAATGTGAAATAAAAGAAAATTAATTTTACATAATCCTAAAATAACCTCATATCATCAAAAGATAACATAATTTTAAAAATAATTATAAGTCTAAACACACATGAATTGAACCTAAACTAACACAAAAATACAAAAAATTAAAATTCATAGCAAAAATGATTATAACGGTCCGATGAAAAGAAATATTTTTTCGTTATCCTTTAAACTATTTTCTTTATATTCAATTCCTGACCATCTTACTTATGCTAAGACTTGAAAAATRTATTATCCTAAATGAAGCACATCGAAAAAGAAGGCCAATTAACTCCCAACTCCAAAAAAAGAGAGTCGAATCAAAAAGCCCAAAAGATTGGAGAGAGATTTTTCTTAATTTTCCAAATAGCCCGTTTCAATTTTGAGAAGGGAAAAAGGAAAAGGCCTGGTCCGTACTTTTTCTTCTTTAGACCAGACCTTTTCCTTTTGCCCTTTCAAAAATTGAAACGGACTATTTGGAAAATTTTATAAATAATATAATTAAAAAAGAAAAAAAAATAATATGGTCCATGTAATTGTAGAGTTACTTTTGGGTCTTTAGTTTTGGGTTTCGGGGAAGTGACCGAGGACTTCATCGTCCGTGTTTATAAAGTCGAACGCCAGAACTTTGATACTTGGGTATTTAGTTCAAGCCCAAAAATTAGGCCCCAATTGGGCCATGAGAATGATGAAATTTCAGAGGCTTCCAACCCAATTTTATTAAAAGATAAGGACTGTTTCAACTAAAACACGATGCATATATACTTCCTTTTTAAGATAAATGAGAAGAAGAAGTTGGGAGGGCTGGAAGGAGTCAAGTAACAATATATGTCATATTTTTCAAAAAATATATTAAAAAATTTCTAGTCGAAAATAAAAGAAACTAATAGCTTACGTATGATTACTAAATCGTGGAACCAAATGAGAACAAGATAAGAGAGAAAACCTTAAACAAGAAAGGGTTTTGAAAGATGAGTTAGATCAGAAGCTCATTTCCTAGATATTCCTTTGTTTAAAATATTACCTCAAGTTCATATTTTTTAGTCTGAAATAATTGACTTTATCAAAGTATTCAAGCTATATTTATTACTATTATTTTATATAATAMGATGCGTTYAAGTTTAGACAAAATTTATAATATCCAATAATGTATGTTCCTCACGTCTTTGATTCTCCAATTGCCACATTTGATCTATTGTATAGTCTAAAGTAATATAAAAATTTAAAAAACACTTTTAATGGAGGAAAGAGATTTATTATATATTGTAGGGACAAAAGTGGAACATTTTATCTAGTTTACAAATTGAACTATTGATTTTAATAAACATAAAATTTAAATGAATGGTTGGCATCATGGCAATTATTAATCAAGTTCAAGTCAATTTCTTTTGGAGATTACCAAAAGAAAAGTCAATATCTTGTGCTCAATATATCTTACCAAAACATATACAGCTATTTGCACGATGATCCGATCAAATGTAGCTTCATACATATGAACTATATATGCAGGTCACGTAGGGTTCATCTGTTTTTGCGTAAATCAGGTTGCCTTCTTTGTTGAGAAACCAATGGAAAATACAGATACATCAGTACAACTTGGACCTCCCAATTCTGGGAATCTCATAACAGTTCTTTGTATTGATGGAGGAGGAATTAGAGGAATCATTCCTGGAGTGATCTTAGAATACTTAGAGTCTCAGCTTCTGGTATAAGCATTTCTTAGTTGTCTCGGTTTTGATATATATATGCCTTCGGTTCTGACGTCGAGTTTGATTACTGTTACAGGAGCTAGATGGAGAGAATGCAAGAATTGCAGACTACTTTGATGTTATTGCAGGCACAAGTACAGGAGGTCTTATAGCCGCCATGCTTGCATCACCAAATGAAAATCAACGACCACTACGAGCTGCCAAAGATATCGTTCCCTTTTACCTTGAGCATTCCCCCAGAATCTTCCCCCAGATGGGGTAAAAGGCTTGGCTTTCATGCTTTCACTTGCTTGTGATTTAAATATTGAGCTACTATATAAAACCATTTACAGAACTTGGAGTTGATTGTTCTACAAGTTAAGAGAAACCGAAGGTCGCAATCTTGGTATTTCAAAGCGTCCTGTCAGAAAAGTAGTTGCATTTAATTTTCTGTTCTTTGTTTCTGATTTGTTGAACTACAGAGGACCATTTGCTGGTCTCGTGAATGCAATAAAAGCTTTAATCGGATCCAAGTACGACGGGAAGTATCTTCATAAACTCATAAAGGATATCCTGGGCAACACGAGGTTGCACCAAAGCTTGACTCATGTTGTTATTCCAACCTTCGACATCAAGTTTCTCCAGCCAACCATCTTCAGCACGTATGAGGTGCAATCAATCTCCGACTGCCATATATAATGTTTTCTTTAATTCATACATAGACATCGTCTGAGAAATTTCTGAACTGTTTGCCTTCAAGTAATAATACTGATTACTGAAGAGTGAGATGGGTTCTTGTAGGTGCCAAACAATCCAAACTTAGATGCACTGTTATCAGATATATGCATTGGCACCTCAGCAGCGCCAACATATCTTCCAGCCCATTACTTTAAGACTACTGATTCAGCAGGTAACGAGAGAGAATTCAACCTTATTGACGGCGGAGTTGCTTGCAATAACCCGGTAAGGATTTGCATGGTAAAAGTATTATAGAATTTTGCACGAGAATTTCTTATATTTACTTCACTTGTACCATTATATATTGTTAAATAATATAAATAGAAAACAAACGAAATACTAAAGTTTTATTGATATAACATAATATGATATAATTTAATCTCTTACGAAGTAACCAATCTATTTATAGGCTATCAAGCTGCCAAAACATAATCTTGATCAACTATG
Source organism: Rhazya stricta (assembly GCA_001752375.1). Classification (NCBI taxonomy): domain Eukaryota; kingdom Viridiplantae; phylum Streptophyta; class Magnoliopsida; order Gentianales; family Apocynaceae; genus Rhazya; species Rhazya stricta. The sequence goes on along the minus strand of MEJB01000013.1, from coordinate 7,749,512 downwards.
GCATTTGCCAATACCCGAAAACATAATCTTGATCAACTATGGCATTTGCCAATACCCGAAAACCAAACTCTAACAAATCAAATCATAACTAAATCTTTAACATTCATCCTCAAACTCATGATGATGTGTAATCATCGAGAGTTTGTCAACTAGAAAATTTAAACTAAAGTTTAAGGCCTTAGGCAGACCTACTTCATGTTTGTTTTGATTAGGATTCAAAGAACCTGTTTATAGGTTATCAAACTGCTAAAGTAAAATTCTGATCAAATATGACAATTGTCAATACTTGAATGAATTCTAATCAAACTCTGACAAATCAAATCATATATAATCTAATGTCTTACAAAGTAACCATTCAAARAACTTRTTATAGGTCACCAAACCAGCAAACTAAAATCCTAATCAAATATGACAACTGTTGACAAGTTGAGGTCTGTCCCTTCCAAAGCAATCTACTTTTCAAACAACACCTAAACAATATGTCATCTAACAATAAAACATAAACAACTTGCTATAGAAACAATCTAATGCACAAAAAGATTAAAAAAATCAACAATTTGAAAAGAAATTCGTAATTAACGAAAGAAATCTAAAAACCTAAGCAATTCTAACTTCAGTTTTGATCGAAGTCATGAGAAGTCTCATTCAAATAATTAATTTTTAAACTTGAAAAATCAAGACCATTGTTTCAATATTATAAACTAGATTAAAATTCCTCTCATGAAATCCTTGAATTCCCTCCCACCTTCAGACGTTGATTGCTCTTARAGCKAGACGTTGGTTCCTCACGTCAAACTCTAATAAATCAAATCATAATTAAATCTTCAACATATATAATTCCAGACGTTGGTTGCTCTTGGCCAAGTGATCAAGCAAGTGATAAGAAAGCATCCCGACTTCTACCCACTAAAGCCAATGGACTGCGGTCATCGTTTTTTAGTGATCTCACTTGGGACAGGCGCTGCAAAGAATGGTGAGAAGTACAACGCTCAAAAGGCTGCAAAATGGGGAATTTTTGGGTGGCTATACAACGGAGGTGATACTCCATTAGTAGATGCTTTTTATCAATCAAGTGGAGATATGGTTGATCTTCACAATTCCGTTGTTTTCCAAGCCCTTCATTCAGAAGACAATTACCTCCGAATCCAAGTAAAAATTTGACTTCAATCATTATCATCTTATATACGTTGTATGCATTATCTTGTTAACCAAAATACACGCAAAATAGGATGATACTTTGACTGGGACKTCATCCTCGGTGGATGTTGCAACAAAGGAGAATCTGGATAATCTTGTGAAGATTGGTAAAGAGCTGTTGCAGAAACCAGTTACACGAGTGAATTTGAATACTGGTGCCAACGTACCACTTGAAAATGGTGAAACCAACATGGAAGCCCTCAAAAGGCAAGTCTTCTTTCTGTAGTTGGGCTCCAGACTATGCACTTTTCCATCTTGATAAGATATATATATATATATACATGCTAATTTTTCTATGTTTGCAGGTATGCGAAACTACTTTCAGATGAAAAGAAACATCGAGAGTCAAATACTAGAAACAGGAATTACTCAGAATAGCAAGAATACATCTTCGGGCTATTGGTTTTTCTCTGTGTTTAATTCCTCCTTTTCACTTCCAAACATGGGTATATATGTGTGTGCAAAGCAGTGAGTCGTCTGAGTTGGTACAACCTTGGATATCAACTTGGCAATAACAACTTGGCGACTGAACTATGATTCCTTCTCTCCSTTGGTTTTTTCAACTTTATTGTTTCTTTTAAACAACAATCATGTRCATATAACTATATAAGTGTAGTTTCACCCAAAAAGGATTTGGAAACTATTTTCCTTTATGTATTTGTTAAATGTTAAGGATTCATTTGTACTGTAATTATTCATGTAATAAAAAATATTTTCATATATAATATATTGTGAAATAATACCTACATTGTTGGTTTATTTGCATTTTATAAAAGATGAATTTCTAACAACCCAACGACCAATATTAGAGTGACGTTTTATTACCAAATTCACCTGAATTTTACATGCATAATCATTTATAAAGATATTTAAATTAAATGATAGATACCGATTTATATTGCTCATAATTGAATACGAGGGATGGTGAAGGTGATGGAAGGAATCTACAATCAAGTGGAAATGATATGACCATCGTCCATCAGCAGTAAAAGAGTACTTTCATTAATGGAAAGGAATTGAACAATTACAAAATAAATAGCTCTAGAACTTTCTAAAACAACGGCATTTTGTCATTCTACAAGAAAGAAAGATAAAGCAGTTATATTTTCTACAAGCAGTAATTAAATATACATAATAAAGAAATTTTACAAACAACCTTGCAAAACACCCAAAAGTGCACCACCTCCTACCCCACCCAAAAGGGCAAAAAAAAAAAAAAAAGACAGGTTAATTTCATATCTTGGTTAGGGCTATTACCATCATGCTGATCATCTTTGTTCATATAAGAACATAAAATTAATCCAAATAAGCATATAATAGTAACCACTATATTGATGATAAAAAAGAATCGATTGAAATTCCATTTTTAAATTATCACAATCCGTAATATTAATAACAAAAGGAAAATGCATAATAAATTRTAAATATCATAATATATTTAATTACGTAATAATATACATATTTTACCATTCATATTTTACCGTTAATATATACTTCTTTCGTCCCATAAAATTATGTCTGTTTTTCTTTTTTTCTCGTTCCAAATAATAAGCATATTTCTATTTAAAAACAGTACTTAAATTTGCAATTCCTAATATGCTCTGAATTTTTTATGCATCCATATGAACAAATAATCTTGATCATTAGAAAACACGTATTTATTGTTTAAGACTAGATGTTTAAAGATAACAATACCTTACGTACTAGAGGCGCCATATTTTCGGCTCCAAATTGGAAGATTGTATGGCCTAATCAACGTTAGCCAAGTATTTTTTATTGCTTCCTAAAGATTAAGGAGATACATGTAGCCGTCAGCTCCACAATGAATTTTTTATAATTATAAGGATATTTATCTTTAGCCATTAAAATTGAGATAACAAGAAATATTTATTTTAGATAATATTTATCTTTTTAAAAAATAATTCATTAAATGACATTTATCTTTTCAAAAACACCTTCATAACTTGAGACAACAGGAAATATTTCTTTTCTTTTTCTATGGATGAGGGACATGTGAGAAAAATAAATAAAAAATCAATTAATTTAATTATATTACCTAACTTTCTTAACCTGTATAAAAACAAATACAAATCTATCTTCATGAGACGAAAGAAATAATTTCTTTCTCATTAATAATATTATGAACTTCAATAATTTAAAAATGCTTAAACAACCTATATGAGATGCTGTCATGATATGTAAAAAAACAAAATAAAAAAAATGTTACCGTCATACATAAAACAAGAAAAAGAATGAAATGTAGCCGTCAGCACAGTGATTGCAATTATAGCGCATCATCGATGTGACATTCTGCTTCTTACAGGGACAAAGATTATCCCAAAAGATGATCATAGGGGAGGCTGATAGTGCTGGTAGTGGCCGTGGGAGTTTACCAGCGTGGTATTTATAATTTCTTTATTCTGTAAATGTGGTTACTGCTTGCCATCATGACTGAGAGTTGTACCCCATAATATTATTCCGGTTCGGGGGAGAAGTTACAGTACATTTACCGGTTAAAAATCCAAAATTTGTTGGCCCAGATGCTCCATTTGTAACTGCAACCGGATATTGCACGAGCAGTTAACTGTACAGATTAAAGTCTATTATAGTACAATTGAATAAAATAATAGATATAACCAATAAACAAATTGGACCAATAYAGCTACACTGCATTCCAACTATGCAAATATTTGCTGAATGACAGTCTCAGCATTGCCATTATACTGCGCCAAAAGATGGATTGCATCAGCCCTAGGCAAAGCAAGAAATTCCTGCGTAACATTACAAACCACAAGATTCCAGCCGTTAATAGCAGTATCACAAAGTTATCAAACAAAAAAAAGAGATACTACTGAAATTTTCAAGGAAAGAAATTTCAGATGGAAAGCAAGCAGGATACTCACCATGACTTTGAGAATTGCATTTTCATCGCATGCTATATCACCAGCTGATGTTTGAGTAGGACTGGCACAATCTTCCTGCAACCCAGTGCTTGAAGACACTGTAGCTTGGGACGATCCATGTGCTGAAATATCACTTGACCTTGAAGCAGCATCAGCACGTATAGTACTAACTTCTTTTAAAGAATTGATCCTTAAGAGACCTTCAAATCGATCTTTACACATTTGAAGCTTGAACCATTCACCATGTGTATGCAGGGTGGCCTTTATGATCTTCATAAGCTGAGGCTCTTGAATACCAAGCCATTTACCAATAGCAACCTGTGCAAAACGAACCAAACAAGGCATTAATATTCACCAAATAACTTCATTATGGTGTACAGAAATCATGATTCTGTTTCTTCCAGACATGAATGTCTAAAAGTTGTTATCTTATATTTAATTGCAAAGAGAAATTCATGGTAAGAGCAATATTAGCAATCATCAATTCAGCAGAAAAGACTTGCCTATCAAGCTATACGGTTGATGCAAATGAGGGTAATGCATTGTAGATCAGACAAGTTGAAATTGAGGATAATCCTCGGTTCAAGATATAAAAGTTGTTACCAAATGGTAACTTCATATGACATAAGCATGTCAAACCTGGACTGAGGTTGCAAGAGCATGCAAAGGCACCCGTTCATCGAGCATCTCCTCATTAGGTCTGAGCAAAGCCAACAAAGTCTCTTTTAAAGGTCTCAACAAAGCAGGATCACTAGCTGCCAGAGGACCTAAACAAGAGCAAGCTACTCTTAAAGCCCGAGGATGATCACCAGCACTGACTAGCTTCAGAAATTCAACCTGCAAAAGAGAACATGATTAGATTATATCATTCCATGCAAAGACGTAATCAAGGAAAACAGGATTGGAGAATCTCTTTCCATCAGTTCAGTAGTTGCCTCAGAACAATCCACCTGTTTAAGTTGGAATAGTAAATCTGGGTGTTGTCCAAAGAAGTTGGGGTCCATTGCGTTAATCTCTTCAACAACTTCTCCAGCCATTCCCCTGCAAGCTAGTTCTTTCATGGCCAGCATCATGTCATATTTATCTTCCCTGGAAATTAAACCGTCGACCATAGGTGATCTTTCAGCCTGCAAAACCAGCACCAATGTAAATTTCATGGAAAGATATTATTAGGACCATAACTAGGAAAAAAAAGTTTTGTTCTTTAAAGGCAATTATTCTGGTTAGTAAGGTAGTAGCAGCAACCTCTTGCTTGTTGCTTCCACTAAAAATTTCTGACATGGTTTCAATATTCTCATGTCTTCCTCTCCAGCGCTTGCGTTTGTTTCTGTCTCCAATTCCATGACTTCTGATCCTCTGAAGAACTTTCAAGTTTTCAACTTGTTGTGGACCACTAGTGCTACAATCTCCATGGTTGCCTGTTGTCTCCGAAGGATATCGTTCATTAATATCAGTAGTCTGTGAACTCAGGGCATCAACATGACATACAGAGGAACCATTCATGTGAGTATTATAATTGGAAGGTTGACCATCAAGGACATTACTGCTTCCAAAATCGAATTCTATAGAATCTCTTCGAAATGATCCTGGCCCTGGTTCATTATCATCGGCTGCTCTGTATGTAACTGGCATTGCTGTGGAAAGAATTATGAATCATTGAGAAATATAGAAGTTTTTAGAATGACAAAAGAAGGTATTTAACCACCAATAATCCGAASAAAAGCATGTAAAACATTTACCAGGCTGAATTGAAACGCCAGAGTCCACAATACCCCTATAGACACAATACTCACGAACAAGCTCATCAAGGACTGAATTGTTCAATCTCATCCGGCATAACTCATTCTGTGCCACCAAGGATAACAAAGCCATACATGGATAAATTTCAATAGGCTAAACACAATGATCTCTAACTAGCAACTGGAGAATTAAAAATTTGTCCATCCGRATATACAGAAGGCATGAATGACCTCACTGGAAAAGAGTTCTAATAAGTACTCAGCCATGGGACACAATAGAGAGAAGATTTGTTGGAATTCCAATCCCACAAGGAATTGAGAAAGATTGCAAATCAAGCGAAGGCCTTTGACAACTGAGCCCCAGGTAACAAATCTAATCATTATTTACTCATACTGGTTCACGAAATCTATTTATCCATGGCAAGTTGCTCTACTATCCAAACTGCCCAGAAGCACAAACTAATCTAAATCCTATTACAAGTTATCTCCTACGAAACTTAAAAATATGAATGTACATATTTCAAAATGAGATTTTAATTTCTCAACCAAGGCCTAGCAACAACATGCCATCAAATGGATCCAGGGAAGTAAAAGGAAAGTAACTTTTGAACTGGTATTACTCCAACAGAGCATAGAAAATCATAATCAAAGTCTTGCCTTACAAGTGAAACTAAATCAGTAATGAGTTTCTCCCAGGGACTATCAGCTGATAGAGGGAAGCAGATGTCAAATGCACATTGAAATTAAACCGAGAGAATCAAGCGCCGAGACCTTTAAACTACCAAATCAAACAACGAAGCATGTTTTGGCGTCCTTGCATCAACTTCAATAATGGCAAAGTATAGATCAGCACGGTGACTCCAAAGTTCTGGCGTATATTGACCACTACAAGGCAGATCAAACATACTCTAGGAATTGCAATTTAGTGTTGAAATTTGTATAGTTCCTGGGTTCAAAAGTAAAAGAAGATCTATCCAGAATCTAAACAGAGACAAAAAGATCAACAAAAATGTGTTTTATTTTTTGAGGAAAAAAATTGAATAACTGAAAGATGAAATGATAGCATCTTAGAACATCAGCCATATTTTTATTTGTGCAAGCCATGAATGAAATTAAAAGTTAAGGTGCATTCTACATATCTTAGTAACTTCACAAAGATATTAAGCTTTTAATTATTTAGTTTTAGAGGAAAAGAAGAGGGTTGGAGTTTAATAAGGTCCATCTCTAGGTTTATGAACTGTCGAAATATAACACATCACATGATATTTAACATCTTGTTGGCAACCATGGAGCACTAGTTGATAGGGAAAATTACATAAACAAGACCAAGCCTGAGAAAGATTAATGAATTATCTAATACAAACAAAACATCCATGCTTTTGCAGACAAAAGGACTATGWTATAATGAAAGGAAAATATTTAATAAATGGAATTGTCTTATAATCAAATAAGGAAGATCAATTAACAAAAATACGCAACACTGAAGGCATCCAGAGTATAGACAACAGAATCTTCTATCTATTTAACACAAACAAAAATGCAATTTCCATTGGCTCTTTGTGTAAATTCATAATAGAAGATAATTGAACAGACTGCCACAGAAGAATGCATTTCAAACATCACAAACGTGAAACAAATAAAGTAGATAGAAGCATAATAACCTGAAAAGCTTGAAATAAATCACCCTTGGCAAACCTCAAGCTTTCAACTGCACCTTGCCTTGTAAGCTCCACTGCATGTGCAAGGGCTTGTATATCCACCTGAATCAAGAAGCCAGAACACAGTTACGTTCTGAAGATGAAAATCCACATAACTAGAAAAATCAATAACTGAAAAGAAAACTGCGAAGCCCTCAAGTGCATAAGTTATGCCATCAGTGCAGCCAAAGTTCCAAAAACTGCAGAAGCAATCAAAAGATATAGAATTGACATTCCTATTATATATCCCACCTCATCAAATGGAGGTGCTTCATACAAGCTCTCCTGAGGCATTGCAGGTGGGTCACGTTCCTCAAGGAGCAACCTCTCTGTAAGATCTGATATAGGTGATGAAAACCCCTGACGGAAGCAAAAGCTCTTGTGTATGCTGGAGGTGCAAGGCAAATATATGAAAAACTATGGCAGTAATCTAAAATATATGCAGGAGGTGTTAAACATAAGAAACCCAGAGCCGGAGGGAGAGATTAACTACAGATCAGCGAAAGGGAAGTTGCAGTGACCTTATCAGATATCTCAGAGTCATTGACAGGATGGGATCATATGCATTAAGATGAGTGATTAAGACAGATGATAACAGTCCAGCGATGTCAAACCTCCGCCTTTCAGACCACTGAAATAATCACAACGAAAAAAACAATGGATAAGTCCAGCAGAATTTATGGAACCACACTCTCAGCTAACAATGCAAAAGAAGCTCATCTTATTTATGATCTTTCAGTTTAAAAGGAATTAAAGCTAAGATTGCTTATTCCTTATAAATTAAACTTTGACCCAAAAAGGAAAGAGGGGGGGGGGGGGGGAAGGAAGAGGAAGGATGTAAATTTTGACACATAAGGCAAGATTAGCTAAAATAAAACTGAAAGCTTATATCTCTCATGAATACCAACCTCAAATGCCACTGGGGAGTTCTTGTCATCTTTAACATAAATAAAAGCAAGAAGAACATGCTTAAACTCCTCATATGCTTCCTTAAAACAAGAGAGGGAAACATATATCAGACCAAAAAGGCAAAAAAGGGAGAGATCATCTTCAGCTAAGTAATCAAGTCTATACCAGGAAAACAGAAYGTATACTTGCCTAATCAAGAAAAATGGCCTACAGATAAAAGAGAATCTTAAAAGTCAGTAACAAGACCAGCAACTGAATTTGAGCAATGTACACCAGAACACAAATACATGCGACAAAATTCATTATTATACCAACTTTAAAAATATAATTCCGTATCCGGTATTAAATGTCAGCCCAAAGAAGAAAATATTAGATGGCAAAGGTTGACATGTTGTCCATGCATCAGCACTAATCAAGCTCCGCGCACTCTCTGACTAGCTGGGCAAAACCAGGTCTAGTTACTACCCACATTGAAAGTAGACATTTCTCTGACCCATGTCAAGCACTTGTTGGATTTCAAATGAACCAAAGTGGAACTTTACAACCTGAAAATAAGGATAATCCACTTGGAAACAAAAGTAGAATCATGATTTTGTTAAGCTAATGGGTAAAAACAACAGAGATCATTGCTCACTATGTGCTGCRGATCACTCATACTTGTGGAGATTGTGAAATATTGGATAGGGTATCTTCCATCTCACAATTTAAAATTAGTAAATACATGATTACTTACATAGTTAATAAAAAGTCTCAACAGAAATAAGAAAAATGCAAAAGTTATCATCATACTAACATATTACCAGAATAGTCCTACTTGTTGGGAAGTGCGAAATGCACATTATCACTTTGTATACCACTCAAAGCACTTCATTTGTACCCTTAAGATTAAGCAATATCTACCAAGTCCTTTATATTTTCCACACTCGAATTGATTATTCTCCTCCATACATGTAAGTACYTATACAGCAAGGCTCGGGAATTGAGTGGACTGTTTCATTGCCTAATGTGGACCACCATTTCTGGTCCTGCTTTGGATCTAACAGTATTGGAGGTGAATTTGATTGGTTTGTGAACGATTCATTGTCCTGAACTTATATGTCTCTTTTGGATTTCATTCTTTGTCATATAGGAAGTATATTACCACTTAACGGCAAGAAACTGATACCCTCTTTCTGTGCAATTAAAATATATAAAATGCCAAGATATGGTTCAGATGCCTCTATATTTTTTCATTATTCATGTTTTCTGTACACGGCATTTATTTTAGCTACACTGAACAATTAATACTCTTTGGCTCTTCAGCCTTGCGTAATGATGAAGGGAGTTGACAGAGAAGTTACTTACTACACAAGTTGAATCAGCCACTTTCAGTAGCATATTTATTGTTTAATTTACTTTAAGCGAGATGAAGAACAACTATCTGACCTAATAGTTTATAATTGTGTGCATGGATATAAACCCCTTTTGACCGTCCTGAATGGCCAAATCCTACTAGCGCTTGATTTGGTAAGTGATATAGCATAAAAGAGACTCAATAATTGCCAATTGACTATCGTGTGTGTGTGTGTGTGTATATATATATATATGCATTAACTACTTGTCATGCTCTCGTGCACTGATGTCATAATTCCTGCGCAGAATTCATGCCATAGTACTTTATCTAGGAATTGTTGTACAGCGTCGACCTTATATTGATGTCCTCAACCAACTAATAACAAAATTCTCCAACGGCATTGGTAGTAAACTCAGATTGGTTAACGAAACAAAAGAGACGAGCAAAAAAAGAATCATGCTTCAACTTTACAACTTGGGAACTATAAGGAAGACCTTAAAGCTAATTCAGGAAGGAAAAAAGGTGGGAATACCGGATAAGCATCAAGTGCGCAAGGTGCGAGAGCCTTCCGCAAACAATTAATTGCCCTATTTCGATCTTCTTCTGTTCCTTTCCTTAATAACTCAATGAATTTCTGCATAAAACAGTAATAAGCAAAAAAAATTGAATGACATGTCTCTTATCCTCTCCTTCTAAACACATGATTACCTGCTTCTGCAAACGGAAGAGAAGGCGATGATCCTCGAGAACAAAAGGCGCATGAACGCGCAAGAGATCCAGAGCGGCATCAACGTCGCCGGTTTCCAGTGACCGTCTGACAAGCCGAATCAGCAACCGCGAGTGATACGACCACAAAGATTGCGGAGTTGGGGAAGATGTCGGGGAAGATGACGGAGTCGACTCCTCGATTAAATTCTCGGATTTTGCAAACTCGACAACGAGAGCATCAAGTGCTTCCCAATTCACCGGCGCCAAATCCATTTCCCCGGTGGTGGTTCCGTGTTTTCGACGTGTTGGGAGAGAGAGATTGGATTAGTGACTATAGACCCGACGGAGAAACTATTTTTAAGGGGAGTGGTTTCTGTTTTTGKTTATCGAAGTAATTTACTAAATCCAGAAAAGGCGGCGAGATAAGGTAAAATCGCGCCCAAGGTTACATAAAGTTACACGTCGTCATCGTGGTAAAAAAATTGAGGCCGCGCAATCTGTACTTCGCTTGGTGCGTAGGGAATGTCACAACCTGCAAATCCATACGGTAAATTCATCCCCCCCCCCCCCCCCTCTGTTGCTAAAATACGCATTTCGCACCTCTTTACTTGTGCGGCCTAATTGACCCGAAACCTATTCGAATAATGGACTATTCCTTCCCCTTTTTAAAAGATGATTTATTTATTTAGATAAAATTATACATGTTAAGAAATTAATAATTCTTAAGAAATTGTAAATACAGTCGTAATTTTAATCTTATTTAATATATTATTAATTAAGAATTGAATAGATTATGAATTGAAATAATCAATGAGGATTAGAAAAAAAAAAAAAAAAATACATGAAATTTGTCCTTATTTTTTAAAATGACAACTAATTTAAAATAAAAAATATTAACATACAATTATTTTGAGAAAAAGAGAGTAATATGAGATACTTAATTCACAATTTTAAAACATTAATTGCTTAGTTTTTTTTTTTTAAAAAAAAGGAGAAGTAAAGAAGCTCATGATAAAAGAACCATTTTTTGTTTTGCAAAGGTTCCATTCAACTACGTGCATTTGCACAAACAAACTACATCGCCATWCAGGTAACACCATACTCAGATACTTCATTCCTAATTTAAGAAGGCTGGGAATTAAATCTCAAGAGTTTTACAAAATTAAAATAATGATAATAAATACTTAATTATTTATAAAAATTAAAATTAAAAAAAAGGAAAAAGAAAAGCCCACCAGCTCAACGCTTTTATTAAGAAAACTAAGCTTACAAACGAATAATCCCTGAAGAATGGAAAAGAATATAAGAACTATGAAGCACTCCAGAATAATAAAATTGCAGCATCCAAAAATGGGGCAAAACTATAAATCACACATTCTGATATTGGCGCCTCGTCTGTGGCAAAAAATAGAAATGCAGAGAGGTGATGGGAAACTCCAGCAACCAAATATTATGTGAGTTTTTGAGGAACAACCCTCTTCGTTTTTCTTTAGAGGGTTCGTCTTGATGCCATTACTAACACTGTGTGAGTATCTCAGCACCATTTTCAGTTATCAAGATGGTATGCTCAAACTGTGCTGATAGGCTTCCATCCTTTGTCACAACAGTCCAGTTATCCTCCCACATTATTGGTTCTATGCTACCAATTGTTAGCATTGGTTCTGCTTTTTGACAAGTAGCAGACCAAATTAATTGTAGTGATAAATATTTCAGAGTCAATGATAGTGTAGAAAGAGTAAAATTGTTAAACTGAAAAGGAAGCAGACAAAATCTGCAGAGTTACTTCAAACATCGCAAGGCAGTATAGAAAACAACTGTMGAACTTCCATATTAGCTGTTATGGTTTTATTTCAGTTGTTAACAACTTCCTTGATTTGATTCTTTCATCACTCACTAAAAGAGATGATCTAATCCGACAGAGGTCTCTCTTCAATCCATAAGGTGGAAAGAGTATAAAAAGGAAAAACATATATACTATCACCAAGGACCAAAATACTCGATGCTTCTAGGGTCCATCTACAGGGCACCTAAGTACATTGATAGCACAGTTCCACATCAAGAACCAGAGATCTCTATCTGAGATAGCAACGGACTCGTGCAAAAATTTAAAAACATGAAGCAAGAAGTTCATGGCAAATCACACTCTTCGGTTATGAGATTATCAGTGGTYGAGAGTGAATATTACCAATAGTGAAGGTCTGATTSAGAACCATGCAACCCCGACCATTGTTCCCTAGAAACGAAAACAAAATCAATGGTAAAAGAAGAATACTAAACCAATTTATCCAGAGATGGAGGTACGGAAGCTAAAGTCAAATTGAAATTAAAAATAAATCAAGACGGGGAACTCTAGGAAATTAAGCTAGCTGACATTGCTAGTCCAAATGAACCTTCCTTTTCTTTGTGTTCTTTTTTTCTTCTCTGTATCAGATATAATTAGGTAGCATTCAGTTATTTTATCAAGAAAAACAAACACAAGCAAATAAAATGAATAAAATCCTACAAGCAAACATAATAGAATTGAACCAGAATACATCCCAAATAGAGTAAACAAATTTGAACGTGAAAGTTAACAAATGAAGGTTATTGGGCATCAAGATAGGAAAATTACTATAGTGTAGAATTACTGGATCCGCATGGAAAACTTGTCCTACTCCATGGCCAACAAATTGTTCGACGACACCGTAATGATGCTTATCGGCAAGATCACTTGAAAGAGAAAATGCTAAAAGTTGAGCATAAGACCAAAATGAAATTACACTAAAAAGTAAATCTTTGTTTCTTAGTGCTACAATGAATGGACAGCAGTTACTAAGTCAAAAGTTACAGTAAGAAGAATAAAGTGAAGCAGAGCATTTACCCACCAAAAAGTTGGCTAAAAAAGCTGAAAGCCTATATTATCAGGCATCAATCTCTGTGTACTCAGAGATGATGAACTAAAACACGCAATTTACATGACCTCAATCAGTATGAGAGAGGTGTTCACAGAAATGTTTGACAGGTCGTATTTATGGAGAGAAACAGATGACGCGTGTGAAACAGAAGAATGAAGCAATTCAAAATAGACTAAACCAGGAGTCTTACTGGATTGTCATGCCAATGCTGAAAGCCTATAGTATCAGCCAGTCAATCTCTGTGTACTCAGAGATGAAAGAACTAAAACACGCAATTTACATGGACCTCAATCAGTATGAGAGGAGGTGTTCACAGGAAATTGTTTGACAGGCGTATTTATGGAGACAAACAGATGACGTGTGTGAAACAGAAGAATGAAGCAATTCAAAATAGACTAAACCAGGAGTCTTACTGGATTGTCATGCCAATGTTTTTGTATTCTATCCCAGGTGCACATATTGATATCGCTTTGTCCAAGCATTTTTTGGTTACCTACCATGAAGAAGCCAGATAACTTCTGTCAGATTGACTTCAAATTTTGAAAGCATGTAAAATGTAAAATGGCAACATAACATCATCTCCTTTATATATGAAAAGATAAAGAAACCAGCATGAGGAAAGGATCCTAGGAAAACTTAATGTTAAGCACCCCCAAATTAAAAATTTTTAAAACGAGATGCAAACGATATAGAGCTTGCATGTCAAAAATAATTGTTTGCAGATCCATGTGCATGATTAACGTTTTGCCCCTATAAGCACCTCTTTCCACACCCAAACCCCCCACCTGGAAGTGCATAGAAAGAAAAGAGAAGAGTACATGGTTTCAGCAATTCAGTCCTTACTTCAAATCCCCAATCTGAAAACATTATAAGAATGCCGATTAACAAGAGACAAGATTCACTTGTCAATTAACGARGATTATTTTTACAAACAACTTTTGAGTCCTGTAAAAGAGACAACGAAGATGGGTCTTTTGAGTTCTTCAAGGTATTCCCAAGTAATTCCTATGACTGAAGGTGGGTAAACATGATAACAGGTCTCACCTAATTTARAGCCCAAAATCGAAAACCTAAGACTTCCAAGTTCACACAAACCAACTCTTTTACACCACAAGTAAATTAAACAAGAGAAATGGGCTGTTATATCAGTAGGTTCAGCAAATCACGAACTTAGATACTTCTCTGTTAAATTAGTCAAATTAAAATTAACATTCCGCTCTGCAAAAAGGGGGGATTGGAAACAATTTTCATGATCGTAACTCCACCGACCAGAAACCCATACCTGTACCAAATTTATGGCTTCCTCATCAACATCTCCAACAAAAAAGGTTGCTGAAGTATCACCATGGTAACCCTGCATGTAAATATTAAGTTGCATTACTGTTAATTGGGTCAAATTATTGCTTCCAACCAAAAAGCAGGTGAACAKATGAATTATGGAGCATGCCATGAGATAAGGTTAAAATGACTTCTTCTTTTTTTTTTTTTTTTTTTTTTCTTTTTTTTTTTTTTTTTTTTTTTTTTTTTTTGGGTTTTGGTTGTTGTGTGGGAGGGGGTACATCTGTCACCATGAGAATCAGATGGGGACAGAGAGTATTTGCTGAAGCTTTAAACAACAAGTATTAATGAAAGAGAACCTTTTCCCCTTTATTCAATTTGTAATGCAATGAAAAAAGTGCTTCCTTGAGTTAGTTTCCATTCCCTATATMACTAGACAAAAAAGCTACTGAATTAAAGAAATCGATTGACAAAGAAATTACTTACATTTAGATAAACAGTAACATCAATATTGATAATATCACCATCCTGCAAAATGGCCAGTACCCACAGGTTGATAGTTGAAGAACAATAAGAGAACAATCCTACAATGATAGTTTATTTGGGCAGAAGTGGACCTCAAGTGCATGTGAATCTGGAATTCCATGGCAAATGCACTCATTCACTGATGTGCAGACACTCTTAGGAAATCCGCCGTAACCAAGAGGTGAAGGATATGCTCCATTTTCAATTATCATTTGGTGAACTGCTTGGTCAATTTCATCCGTTGTAATGCCTGSCTGCCAGGAGAAGTAACAATGACAATTAATATAAAGTATAGTGTTTACACAAAGAACTTCCAAGATTCTCACGGCATCTCAGAATTTTTTTAATACAATTATCTTTTCCAAATCAAAATGCAAGTTCTTGGAACTCATATCTTGAAATTATTCATCACCGATATACTAAAAAGGCATATTTTGATCTATTTGAGACTGTTAGTACCCTCCAAAATGGTAACGTATTCCTGCAGCAAATGTCTTGTTTGATGGAAACAATCAATAGCTAAAAAAATGTCAGAATGCGAGAGAATCGTCCCTGCTCCTTTTAATCACGGAAATCGGAATAGCAATGACAACTAATTTGCTACCACCTGATAAATGGACTTACACAGGATGCACCATACATAAAATGACCACAATTAGTAACCTGGGAAATCAGTCAAATACTGTGGCTAAAACTTTCTGAAGCTTAACTCTAACTCAATAAGCTATCTCCTAAGAATTGAAATCAAGTCACCTCTTTCAGTAGATAAAGCAGAGGAGACGGAAGGATGTGAAAACCATCTGGTGCAGAAAGGTTTATCTAAATCGATCTTGAATGTTGRCCTGATCATCTCAGGCCGTACAGAATATAATAACTAAGGCAGAAAGTAACTTTTCAGACTCACAAAATTCATTATGTCACCTTCACTAAAGTCCCAGCATACTGAAGAACTTGTGCAGCAAGTTTTCCTGAAGCCCTCATTTTCTGAATCCCAATTTCATCATGCACTTCAGGTCCACTAGCAATTCCAGGTGGTTTCCGAGATTTGACATATGGAGGCCTTTGTATGTGATCAGGAACAGGTCGGCGAGGAGACACTTCCCCAGGACTTAGACGTTTACGCTTGCTGTTTGGTTCTTCAATATTTCTGCTCAATATTTGAGAAAAACTTAGCTGCCATAATGGTAAAATATTGAGCAACATAGCTACTTGTAGCCAGCTCAAAAGAATGGCCTTAAAATCTGATAGCAAATGCAGCCCTAATAGCATGATAGCATAGTGAGGCAAGCCCATCTATTGCCTTGAGATTTTCTCATCGGAGCCTAATTTGGTATCGAAGTGCAATAAAGTATTGAATAGGTTACCTTCTATTGAACAATAAGTTCGTTAATCCAGATAAAGTTCTTGACAATTGCATTGAGACATGTTTTCCTCCTGCATAACAATCGACGGTCAAGAAGCGAGTTAATGATGTAACCATCAATGCTTGCAAACCAGAATTAGAAGGGTCAATTTGAGCTAATGAAAACATATTT
The DNA here is from genome assembly GCA_001752375.1 of Rhazya stricta. Taxonomy (NCBI): domain Eukaryota; kingdom Viridiplantae; phylum Streptophyta; class Magnoliopsida; order Gentianales; family Apocynaceae; genus Rhazya; species Rhazya stricta. The sequence goes on along the minus strand of MEJB01000013.1, from coordinate 7,732,794 downwards.
TATATAGATATTTTCTACCAATTCACAATCTAAAAGAAATCAATAATTTCAAGGCAGCAATATGTGAAACAACAAGACATTTATCCACAGATGGCAATAGAAGGTTAGAGGCCTTGTTGTACAGCAGCAGAGCATCATCGTCATCTTCATGCTTAAATTAAACAATGCATCAATAAAAGTACTGCAAAAATATGAAGCAAACAGAGGCACCTTGTAGCTAGTAATTTCAGTAAAGGCTCAGTAACTGAGGATCGGAAGAAAAAAAAAAAATATTCCCACAAATGCAATTCTGGCCGTAATCTTTTCAGTCCTTAAAAGCAAAGAAAAAAGCATYCAGCAAAACAAAAAGTAGAGCAGCTTAGTGTCGAACGGAAGTYAGCTCACCGGGGTTGTGGCGGAAGAGACGGTGAAGGGGCAGCGTTGCTTGAATAACTCGACAGTCCCCTACAAARGTGGAGAATATACGAGGCTGAAGCGATGTACGCACCACCATAATAACAGCTGCGTTTCACGAGAAGCGAGCGCGGTTGTTGAAGAAGACAAAGACAAGGGGCTCGTTTGCTCCGCTTCCCGTCTCTTTACCCTCTTTATCCGTTGCCAGCAATTCTTCATTTAGGAGAAAAAAGAAAATGCAGAACGAAGTTAATAATGCTCTGAAATGATTATTCTACGGATTTAGAAAACAAATTGACGGCGTTGGTCCATAAATTGGGCTGAATGCTAGGGCTTAAGGACCAGTAGCAGTTACTACTGGCCCGCCCAGTCTGGGCACTAAGCTGTTCTAGGATTTGGGAATTGGAAAAACAATAAGGATAGTGAAGAGATTGCAGGAATTGGAAAAAAGATTCCAACTTGATTTTTGAAAAAAACAAAAAGATGAAAGAAGAAAAATGGACCGACAGAGAGTGAGAGGAGAAATTAATTAATCTTTTTTGTACGCGTAAAGTGCATTATTTAAAACTACTTGTCCTAAAGAGAATTGATAAAAATATAAAATAGCATATTAATTTTGAATTGAATATTCATATTATCAAACATATTAATCGATCATTTGGGAGGCTTGTACATATAGCAACGTATGGACCCACGTTATCCAAATTCACCCTTCCTTTTACACTGCAGTAAATACGTCAATGTCATTCGAATTGCAATAAAGTCTCGTAAAAATTTATAAAATAAGCTATTAAAATTAATGTCGTTCCAATAAAGTCTTCATAAAAACTCTCGCAAAAAAGGGGGTTGAGAGTAGGCCCAATACAAGATTTTTATCGACTTAAACACCGAGTATACCCAATACCATGCCTCCCTCCATTCCTTTTTCTCCTCGTTTCCTCCTTCAAATTACTCTTTTTAAACTACAAAATGCCAGAACTCACTTGCAATCTCAAGAATATAATTGTAATAGTACATGAGAGAACGAGCAAAAATTGAAAAGCTGGGGAATACATGACCCTTTTCTTGGCTGCCCATCACACTAATCCAATGGGTTTGACCATGATTACTCTTATTAAAAATCGTAAGGCCTTTTCTTCTAGTTAAAAAATATGCAAACTATTGGGCCGCGCCCATTAAGACTCGCATGCAGCGTTTGCCCTTGGATTATTTTGTTTTTACAAAAGTAATTTTTGGAGCAAAACAACGCATTAGTAATAATTGACATTTTGAAGAAGACGGTTTCTCTTAATGCTTTTAATTTATTTCATTTCAAATTGTCGACATATATTCAGAAATTATTTCACAATTGGCCGGGACCGAAACAAGACAACCCAACGACAGTTTATGCTAGAAGAACAAATGATCTGAGCTTCCATTAAAAGACCTCAACGGAGTCGCCTCCCTGTCTGTTGTTTTTGTGCTCCCGTGTGTGTTGGTGTGTGTGTGTTGGGGGGGGGGGGGGGGGGGCCGGTGGGCGGTGAGATAGAGAAGAAGATGAAGTACAATTCTGCTAGTTTACTAAGTGACAGGGGATTGAGAAAGAACCTGGGATAACTTTGACGAAGGATGGAAGAGCCTAGCCAGGCCAGCCCGTACTAAGCGCGCAAACGGCCAACAAGGCCCAAACTTCGTGAGTTGTCGTTTTCCAGCTTCCTAATGGCCCAGRACAGACAAGGTCTGGGAATCCAATGCTGTCAGTCGGTTCCGATTTGATTTGGAATAGGGCCCACTAACCCAACAGAAATTTCTCAGTGGAAGTGGTAGAATGATACCTATAATTTGTCAAGAAGGAAGGGAATATTTTTCTAGTCCCCACGCGGCCYATCATCATCTAGTATGTTAGTATTTTACCCCCATGATCACTTGTTTATTTGCCACCATATCATTTCTCTTTGATGGCGAACTATCTATTCTTCTTCTCTATTTTGGAAACCAATAAAAATGATTGATCTTTGTTATTGAAAATTTTCTCCCCGGGCCAGTTAGAGATGGATAGCAGCAGTAAGTACCACCTAGCTAACTTTTGCGGGCTCGAGTTGTCCGGAAATATCAGCCGGAGCTCTCTGTAAAGCCTCGAGCACTAATGACCAAKTCTTCCCTGTATATTTGTATTAAACTTGCAGACTTACTAAGATTAGAGGAGAYGCTCTATCAACATTTCAATATCCTACTAGTGCTCCAGAACCAGCTTTCCAGCTTAGTGTCCTATAGCTTCTGAGCTGSTTCGGTACCTTTCTTTCAAAGTGACTTTCTCGATGCATATGAAAACCAGAAGAAAACTTCAAAAGAGAGAAGAAAATAAACTGGAAAAACTTGCAAGATGCGTATCTCAATCATTGCTCTTTTGGCACTCGAGTTGTCGACCCTTTTCCAGTTCTCCCCTACGCCTGCAAAAGTTTCCAGAGTCTGCAAAGATGCGAGGAACTTTTATTATTATTCAAGTCAAAATTGAAAAGAAGCTAAAGTCGAGCCCAAAGACTTAATTGAAACGAGATTGCGCTTTATTCTTTATCTGCTTCCTTTTTTTCTTTTTTGGGTAGAAAATGGCACGCATTCACATATATTATACATTAAGAGTTTACAGACACCTGCTGTTTATAGAGTACTACTACCGCATCAGACAAAAGAATATTCTGAAATCTGAATAATGCTGGATTCATAATCTGCTACAAGCCCAGGATCTCTCTCACATTCAGAAATAGTATCATCAAATAAAGAAAAGTAGAAAACTTTCATCAGCGAACATACTACGAGCTTTRTAGTCAGATTTAATCTCACAATGTGATGAGAACTTTTCAGTGAAAGCTCCTTACGCAAATGCAGATTTCTCGCACTAACTTTTGGTTAAGACTCTCGTGCATCCATAGGCAATAGATCRGTTTAGTAGACAAAAGCAATATGTGTCTTTCATGAACCTTTCGATGCAGAAATTAGCTTCTGCCAACTCTGGAATTGCGAAGTTTATCTGCCAAAATATTCAACAGGGAACTTGGAACCATTAATGTGGTAAAGGGCAATGATTACCATGAAAKATCAAGAGACGATGGAGAAAAACGACAGAAGGGTATATATCCATTGATACCCATAAGCCGACGAAGTGGTTAGAGTTCCAATTTGGACCACGCGTTGGAATTGCGACAAGTTTAGAGCTCTTGGGTTCCTCTCCGAAAGGAGGACGTTGGTCCTCAAACACTTAAATTTGGTTTTTCTCTACTATGTTTTGTCGCAGCCTTCTATATTTAGGGGTATGGGTCTATCTTTTTTTCCAAGAAATGGACCACTTTATGCCAATCCATTCTGCATAAACTCTCCCTTAGAATCAAGATTTTCCTTCTTTTAGGCTTCATACTGTATTATGAATCAGACTCAACATCTTCTTCTCCACAATGGCTTTTCCTCCCACTTCCATATCTGTCATCTACATAAATATTTGACAAAACCCACTCTTCCACAGGCTATCATTTAAAGTTCCTATTTTCTATCGGCCTGCATCACATTGTTGTTCTAAAAAAATTTTTAGTGTACGGTAATAATAATTTTTCACTTAAGGTATTAAATTTTTTATCATTTTCCAAAATATTCGATAAATATTATATAAATCTTGATAATTATAAATATGAATATAAATATTTCCTGAGTAATGAATTAAGCCCGGATATCCATTTTCAAGTTTGTATATAGAGTATGAAAAAGTGTCATTTTCCAGAAGGGGGGGTGGGGGCAAAAATTTTATATTGTACGGTAATAATAATTTTTCACTTAAGGTATTAAATCTTTTATCATTTTCGAAAATATTCATAAGATATTATATACATTTCGATAATTATAAATATGAATATAAATATTTCCTGAGTAATGAATTAAGCCCGGATTTCCATTTTCAAGTTTGTATATAGAGTAAGAAAAGGTGTCATTTTCAAGAAGGGGGGAGGGGGCAAAAATGTTGGTTGGAAGAGCCAATTAAAAGAGATTATGGAAATAAATGTGGGGCTTTTGGAATTTATAGTGGACCATTTGGGGCACTAGCCAATAAAACATGTCCGAGACATGAAAAGAAATATATTGAAAGCATTTCGCTTTCCTCACTTCTATAAAAACTCACTCTTTTCACTTTTTTTCATTTTAAAGCTTTTTCAATCACCTTTAGATAAAATACAAATCAATTACTGTTTAAAGGAGAGCCACGAAAAGATGGCAATGCTTGCGCGCTTTTTAGACATATCAGATGTAAAGGAGGTCAAACGTTTCATCAATTAATAGTTAACGTTTTCTTCCCTTGGATCTTTGGACCTTTGATCAATGGTTTTGACCTCTCTCAACTACTTTCTTCTTTGTTTTTCCTTTTTTCCTATAAAAATAGAAAGTGACATATCAATCTGCCCTGATGCTATTCTTCAAAATTCGGAATTATTCCAAAATCATTAATTAAGAAGAATTGATGTTCATCATTTGTCAATAAATTCATGATATTTTTACATTAAGAGATCTTATATTCCCAAATCGATGAGACTAATCTGAATTTAATCCGAGTTGCACCAGTAAAGTCTAACTCTTACTTGATTGCCGGTTTGACGATGCATTCATGCAATGTGATACCATAATTAAAGGTTGAATAAAGATCGTACTTAACCTCGTTTGATAAGACTGAAGTATGAGGTCTGCAGTGCAGTCTGAATTTAAGATCTGAAATTAGAGTCTGAAAGTTTAAAAACTAATTGAATTCTTACATGTCAAAGATTTAATCTATAATGCTTGAATCTGATCATTTAACTTGAAATGTATTAATATATTAAGTTAAAGTATTATCATTTTAAATTTATTTAATTTATCACAAGACATTTTGAAATTAAATTATTAAATAAATTTAATTCAATCAGTATTAAATATTAAATTAGTTATCAAATAAGTTTTACATTTAACTGTGGATTTAATCAGAGTTGAACTTTTAAAATATAAAGTATTATTTTTTTGAAATACAATTTTTCTTATTTCTTYTTTCCTCTGTCCCAATTCATCCGTCTATCTTTTGAAATTCCCCGGCTCAATTATAGTGGGCCCGAAACACTGTATAATTAACTTGAAAATCAAGATAGTATAGACTCAGAAAAGGAGCTAAGACATACTTTTATGTGACTGCGGCCCTAATTCCAATATGGGAAAAATCCGGTCTAGCTTTCCGTGCCAGCACCATTATTACGCTTCAAGGAATCTTTGCTTTATTTTCAATCCTTTGATATGGGGATCATAATAATGCTAATAGCTTTTTCAACCTTTTGCAGTTTGAATTGCGCGGGAATTTGATMTGCATAGTTTGCTCTTGGATAATTCCTCCACAAAGTTTGATCCCCATTTACACTATATTCGGGAAAGAAAATGTCTCTGCACTTATTGAAAGGAATTAATGTATTGTTCTTCCAAAATTAAAAAAAAGCTAATGTTGAATATAAATTTATGCAAAAATTTTATTTCGATAATTTTTATATGATCTGTGACGATAGCTGTTATAAGGAGGACTTTGTATTACAAGACGAAAATATTGTATTATTCAACAACACGAGAGGATAAGGAGAACAAAGTATTGAGAGCAGAATGATTGCCTTCCGCAAGACATTACTGACTTGAATGGTAACAGCCTTATCTTTCTACCTCAGAAGATRAACAGGTCGTGGACGAATGTGGGTGTGCAAAGTATCAGCCTTTCTTCATCTTCATCTTTCCATCAACAGAATGACCCACAATGAATTTCCAATATCAGAAAGAGGGAAAAAAAAAAAAAAAAAAAGAGAGCCAGCAACTGAACAACGAAAGAACATAGAATGATGATCTGAAAGCATTGGCAATGAAACGGAGGAAACTTGATTGGCCTTCATGATTGTATTGTTCATAKATTTGAAACATTGTATTTTGCTCATGATCATCTGCCCCCATCCCACCCATCCCTGGATAAGCCAAAAGAGCACGCGAAATTAAAAGGTATGAGGAGAAAAGTTATTTTCTTTTCCTGTTCTTCTCACCGCCCGCTCGTTCACTTCACACAGGTCCATCCTTCATTTTATATCCAAAAGAAATGAACTTTTCCTGTCAAATTTGGAACTTTTCCATGAACCAATCCCATCCGCGGTGAAGAACGAACCAATTTGAGCTGATTTTCTTTTGCTGCAAATTGTCTTTCGGATTGATGAAGCCGCTCACATAATTTCCATATTTGAGGTTCACAAGTCACATCTCACGGTATTATAAATAAATTTTTTTATTAGAATCATCTTGTCTAATAAATAAAATTTACTGTTTAATTTTATTTTTCATAGCTTTATCATTTTGTCCACGATGCACTTTGATAAAGGAAAATCCATTATGATTAAAAAAAAAAAAATCCAATTTTGCTTCATCCAGTATGATTTCGATGGGATAATCGCACGCAGATATGTCCTTAGTCTTGTGAAGATCTCCTTAGGGAGCACATTTAGCAGATTAACCATGAAGAACTCCTTCTATAGGAACAAGAACTCTAAACCAGGTCCACTAGAACTCCTTTTTTCTCACTTTTCTTTTTTAAATTTATTGGTAGGGCAAAGTGTGAGACCGAGACTTATTCCAATATTTAGAATTAATAGGTCAATCAAGGGTGATGATTCGTGTGTATTGTGCAATAGCATACTAAAGTAGACGGACCAAAAGACTTGTCAATCATAAAATTCATGTCACAAGTTCACATTAGAGGATTTATCAAAAAAAAAAAAATGGCATTAGAGAAAAAGAACATGAATATTAGTTCGAAAGTTTCGAAGTTGTTGTTTAGTAAAATAAATAAAATATAATTAATTTTATTCTAAGAAAAATATATATCAATTTAGTCCTCAACATTATTGCTTTTTGAAAGACACACGCTTTCCTGTTCAAAAACGCYAGCGTTATCCTTTTGCATATARGAAGTACTTATGAATTATTCAAATAGATTTTAAATCACACATGTTTATATTATTTTTATTACCATAAACAGATCGTTACATTACCGTTTCACTCAAATAATATCTACCCAGAAAGTTTTTGATTAAATTATCTATCATGTTTAAGAACTTGGGAAAAAATTCTATTATTTTGATGCTTTAATCGATAATTTACAAATAATTCAAATATAAGATCAAATTGATACAAGATTCTAATTAAAAAGGTTTAAATCGATATATTTTGGGGACTTAATTGAAACAATTGTCACATTTCACGAGATTAAACTAATATGTTTTCATTCCCAAAATAATTGACAAGAATAATATTTCTAGAGATTAAAATTATTATTTACCATCTTAAAAACATCTGAATTCACTTCCTAATTATAAGTACAGGTTAATTTCTAAGCAAAGATCCACATCAGCGAAAAGTAACGGACTACTGTTGGATCCCCACAAGAGCACAAGCTTTAGGCTGGTGGTCCAGCATGGCTACTGTTCGGACCCTTTGGAGAAATCAATTAGAGCCCCACGTGTGATGTTAGCCCCATTGTGGTATTCGCGTATTGGTTTCAGTATATTTCTTTCTGCATTCATTCTACAGCTCACCTAACCGTCGTGCCGTTATGGCCCTAAATTAAATGGCCGTTCATGCCATGTCCAATTAGCTGCTACGCTCCAGTCTCCGGCTCCATTTCTAAACATACATGCTTTGCAACTCTAATTCCCATATTAGTCGGCTAAAATCTTAYAATCTTCTTCTTCTTCTAATCATTTATTCTGATTTGTCTCTTTCATGCAAATCAGAATCCAGTTTGTTTTTTACTTTATGGACAATGATTCCAGGGATAATTAAGCCAGCAGAGCTTTCCCCTTTTAACTCATTTGAAGTATGTTTTGGTGGAGTTCTCCAAGTACTAACAGTTAGTTTTCCTTGTTTGGTAGTCTTTAACAATAATGGAAGGAAGAATTGAAAACGAGAATGGCAAGAGGAAATGTGATGAAAAGGCATCCTTAATATTCTTGTTTCTTTGTTTTTTTTTTCCTTTTAAATCCTGAAATCATGATCAATTGTAACAAAAATATATTACTATGATGAGTAATAGAGATAAAGAGATTGTAAAAGTAATAWAATACTTTGGGACAATTGCTAACTGAATTATTTAATCAAAGCGAGGTTTCGAGTTTGACCCGTACTTATGACGTCGTGTTGAAAGAATTTTCGGTTAGACATTTCCATAGGTATAAGTTCGAGGAAATTCTTACTATACCAATAAGAGCACTTTATGCTACGCTCTCTGACCGATCGGATTACTTTCCTGCTACACTTTCTACTAGAGAGTCTCTTATTGAGAAGCAATTCATACCATACCAATAAGAGGACTTTCTCTGCTACTTCCTTATTAGAGAGGTTATGATTGACGTTAGAGAAAATTATACTAAAAGATTTGTAATTGTATAAAAGTATGAAAAAATTAATAATAAATTTGGTGGAATAGGAAACAGTATTAAAAGATTCGAAATCGTGCAAAATGTTAAAAAAAGTTAATGGAAAAAATTAATCTAGTGATCAAAAGATTGTTAACCATATAATAAAATGATAGCTAAATTATTTATTAATTAATAGTACTTCTACTTTAATTTACATGTTGCATTTTTACCAATTTTTTTATTTTAAATTACTTATTACATTATGAAGTTGATGGAGTATTTAATGAATTTTTCTTACTTTATTTGTCAGTCATTAATGAGAGAAGAGAGATTAATAGTCGTAATTAAAGAGAAGGAAAATAAATAAGATTAGTTTGGCATTTTTAATCTAATATTATATAAATTTTATGAATTTGTTACCTTACGTATATAACGTTATTACTATATGTAAATTAAAACTGCGTTAATTATATAAATACAATCCATATTCCTTTGGATATTGTTAAACTTGAGGTGTTTTTTCCCTGACGTGTTCGACGAATCTTTACCAACCCTATTTGCGAACTTTGCGTCCATGATCACAACGGCATTATAGCGCTCCTTTACCTCCGTTTCTCTTCCGAAAGAACAAAATTTTTCAATATTCCCGGTGGTACACGTGCCATACGGTGGTGATTAAGCAGTCCCCCATCTTAATTAATCTACGGTTCAGATCTGAATAACGAAACCGTCAAAAGCACCGTTACTTATATACGCATTGAAACAGTTTAACGGTGTTAAATAAAAAGGGCTATCTTCTACAGGACCACTTAATGGACTAAAAACAGGCAATATAAAACCCAATCCGAACTCTCCCGACGGAACCCCCACCAGCCATCAGCGTCGTCATCAGCATCATCATCATTATCATCATCTAATCGCCGTCTACAACACTTTCTCTCTCTTAAGCAGAAAACAAGCAGCTGCACAGAAGCAAGATCTTTTCAGAGCCTCCATTTGCAGACTTCCTTACGAACGTACTGAAATTCTCTCCCAGAATTCTATTCGGTTCAGAATTTAATTGTAGTTGAAGATTGTAGACTGGAATTCTGGTATAGATAATATTCTGTGTGCGTGAGAGAGAGAGAGAGAGAGAGAGAGAAGAGGAATTGGTGAGAAGGTATAGCATGACTAAATGCGAGGAAATTGGGGAGGTTGCGCTAATGGAGGTAACCGAGGGAGGTATGAGGACAACGAGAGCTCGATCAGCTGCAGCCAAGGCCGTTACGGTGGAGGCAGGGAGAAAGAGGAAAGCTGCTGGAGAATTGAACTACTCTTCTACGTCGGTTGTTCAGCTGAGAAGTCGCCGTAGACTCGTCGTCAAGAAGGACGATACGTCCAGTTCAAATGATCCATGCGCGTCTTGCTGCTCAAGCAATGGGTCAACTGAGCTCGATAAGGAAGCTTCGAAGTTTGTAGATCTGGAGGTGAGTAAAATTCAGAGCTCGAAATTGAATTCTCACTTTGAATCTAAAGATCAGTAGCAACATCAAAATGTACGTCGAACTGTAAAAACTCATATGATTCGTGAGGTGTATATGTACACACATATAGTACTAGTAAATATTTTCTCCTCTGATATTTTGGATTTGATTTTATTGCAGGAGGAGAGCGTTAAGATATCAAAATCGACGTACGACTACAAGAGCTGCAGAGTAAGGTATTTGTTTTTAGTTTTTCTTCATCTTTGAAATTTCTCGGCGAGAGGACTTAATTGATTTTAACGATGATTCAGCCAAGTATTTAAGTGATTCTAAAGGTCACGTCTCTTCTCTTGAAGTTGAAATTTAAAACGAGTAATATGACGAGCGGGTTCGTCTTAAATTCATCTGTTTGAAATTCTTTCACAGCACGCACTCTTATCTTACGGGCACATATTACAGTACTCTCTCCATGTCTCCTTCACTTTCAAAAAACTTCCTAACACCACATCATTGCCCACTTTACAGAAGAGAAACTACAGAATCAAGCAAGATTCAAGCTGAATCAGGCGAACTGGAATCAACAGCAAGGCCGGTGTCCGAGGTAAATTCTCGCCTTCGATCCATGGAGGAGAAGATGCCGTCCAGTGCTGAACTCGAAGAGTTCTTTTCTGCAGCCGAAAAAGATCTCCAGAAACAATATGCTGAGAAGTATGTCTCTAACCCATCACTGTAGTTTTCGCTCTTCCCAGTGAATAATTAAAATGTAAAGTAGTATGTTTCTCACCCATCACCTTCGATTTTATACTGCGTGCAGGTATAACTTTGACTTTGTGAAGGAGCAGCCATTAGAAGGGCGCTACAATTGGATTCGTGTAAAACCATGAGTAGCTAGCTAACCATTATGGACCGCGAAGGCTAAAACAAAATTAATGGCCGGAGCCTGAGGCTTCTCTTCAGATTACGGAGTACGAGTAACTGCACTCAGCTCTACCACTAGTAGTAGTAGACTTAGCAGTACCCACAATTTAATCCTTCTCTAGGTTTTAAATGAATAATAGTATTCAGAATTATCTGTACAGTTAATTCGCAGTTTTCTTTATCGTTCATAGTTTCTCTTTCTGTTAACAAAAAGAAGTTTTAATTTCTCTTCGTGGGTTTACCTTTGAGAATTAACGGTAACATCTCCACTTGCCTTCTCTTTGTGCCTGAGTATAGAGATGAATCGTGTGCTTTCTGTCATGCTCATAAAGAAAAAAAGAGGGGAAAAAAAAAAAACATCTGGAAAAGGATACATTTCTTTATGATTCTGAAAGCATGTCCTTTGTGGTGTTCCTTTTGTCCAATTAAAYTCTGGAATTTGTTTATATTTCGATGATATTTTCAGCAGTATTGTTGTTATTTACACCAGTAGGAGGAGATACTGGGGCAGCAAAAGAGTGATGCCGGTATATGCTTGGGGTGGCGGTGGCGGTGGCGGTGGCGGTGGGTATCTATAGGAAGTAGGTGTAGGTCGTAACAGGAGAAACAGACCTTGCCGTGTAAGTTACGGACACGTGTGTGAAGATCGGCGAAATTGGTCTCTGGTCCCATGTGGGATGACTGTTTCAGGACCTTCCTTTTAGTTAACCCAACTTTCTTAACATGCATCACAAACAAAAAGTACAACGTGCACTGTGGAATAATTACTTCCACCCTTTTATTCCGTTACACGGCAGTATTACAATGTGGCAAACTCAACACAGTACAAATTGTTTTATTCATATGATGTTCTCCATGTGTCTGTGTTTCACTGAAGATAGAGGAATAAAGGGATCGGATGAATTGCTTTTCAATTCAAGCAACAAGTGCTCAATATAGATGAGTTGTGGTCCTTAATTTTGATGGTGGTAGCCATTTRGTGCATGAATCCGGCGTAGAAGTCGTGGATGGGGTAGGGAGTAAGGAGACAGGGATYAGATCAAACAGGCTGAAGTTTTTGCACACAGAGAGAGATAGAGAGAGAGAGAATCAGCTTTGTCACGTTCTGTGGTAATGATTGTGATGATACTTAACAGAAAGAGAGGCGAAGAGGAGTGGCACATGCTCAGAGATTCGAGCATTCTGAATTTGATTCATTTCCTGAGGTTGCAATCATATTCTAGAAATTAATATACTAATCAACCTGATAAATCTGTTTTGCGGTGCCGTGCGTAGACGAAATGAGTAAGAAATGCGAGTAGCGGATGATGTCTCCTCAAKTAGGATGCTTCTTCCCGAGCCCTTCAATCGCCTCAGTGAATAGAGGTTAAAGGTTTAATTGAAGATTGCTTAAAGGTTTACAAGTATGTTTTAAAATTCTGAATTTTCTAAATCAGTGAAATCGCTTACCGTCGCACGTGAAAGGGTTGGGCTTTTTAGAGAAAAAGAGATCCGGATTAGAACTTCAAATTAGCTGACAAAAAGTTTAGGTTTAGACTTCCGATCAGCGTAATATACACAAGTAAACTCTTATTTAATGCCTCTTTAAATAAATAGAAATAGCGGCGGCCATACTTGGTGGAATTTCGGCTGTTGCTGCACATGGCACGCTTAGAAGGATCGACGCCAAAAAACAGCCAACTGGCGAACATCACTTGTTACGAAAGCATTCCTCTTGGATCTGGTGATTCCATTAATAACCACCATAAGCGGGAGAAATAATTAAAAAAGATCTTCGGACCCACTCCACGCCTCATCTTAAATTCTAATCTTCCTCCAGCACCTTGGCTTCTTGGGCTGCTTCCAGAGCCCATGGACTAAAACACTAGCAGCTCGCCGGATTTCGGGCTTCATGCGATGCCTTACTTTATGTCCACCGTCCTTTGATCTTGGGCCTCACATTCATTAATGAATCGTAGAATTTTTTTTTTTTTTAAATAACATTTGAAGCGGTAATTTTGTACTACACTGAAAGGTTTCATTTTCATTAAGAGAAAATAAAAGAAAAAAAACTTTATAAACATTAGCATAGCAGAAAACTGTAACATACAAAAATTTCACACAAAATTGAAAAATGCGAAAAGAGAAGAAGTTTCTATACAATTTCTGTGGAAGCAATTGATCTGATGGATGACGATCTGGTTGACCCATCTTTTGCTGCAGAAGATGTAGCCTTAGAGAGATCCTCCTTTGCTATGGAATAAATAATCAGTGCCTTCACGATCTGTCGGAATCTCCTCCTGTAAGTGGGAAGTTTCGCAAGGCTTCTGATCATTCCAATCATCCTGCAAAGAAAGATAGTTGACATTAGTCTGCTAATGGTCCATTATTCTTAGTCAGCCAACTGCAATGGATCTCCAGGACAAGGAGTTCCACACTACAAATGACCCTCTCGACTAATTGTGATTAACTACTACTATGCAACAGATGAAAAAGGCTTTCCCTTCASTGAGTTGCCACAGATTTAGCATTTGAGTAGAAGCCATTAGTCCAACCAAGAAAATTGGGACACTAAGTATGCAGACTGAATACCATACCTAGAAGCAAAAATTATGACTCCATTAATTCTTACCTTCTGCTGATGCCTTCAATTTGAGCAGCTCTAACAGCATCTTGTGGCATGGAACTGCCATTATCCCAAGCCTTAAGGCGCTGAGCATTGCTTCCAAAGAGGACAACTTTCTCCAAGAACCTTGTCTCACCTTCTTCAAGGCGAATTACCTTGATCTGTTCTTTGAGAACCATAACAGGCTGGAAGAACCAGTCCAAAAGCCTGTCCTGGGGGCGGTTCAGGTAGGTCATTTCAACATTGTCAAGAAGCACTAAACCATCTGACCCAGATTTAATGGAGTAAAGGATGGTTTGCAAGAAAGAATAACAYGGCAATCCAGCATCAATAATGCGTGCATCACTGCCACTCTTCGCCTTCAACCAGTCATAAAGGTCAGCTGGTGTTATTATATTTGCATCCAGCAATTCTTTGCCTTTCATTTCACACAACCTCATCATGTTATCCCACACCTATAGCATTTAAGTGAAGCATAAGTTACTCACTCAATCATGTGAAAGAATTTGCCAAAATGCAGTTAAACTCTAAATTAAATGCTATTAAACTAGCAATAGTTTGGCTAATAGAGCACTAGGATGCCACATGACCTAAAACATCAGTTACCTGCTGCATGAACATGCACCAAATTTAAAATTTTCTTCAAATTTCCACAAGACTTTAGAGAATAGCGCCAAGGACGATGACATCAAATTGAAAGTGATCAGATTAGTACAGAGATTTCATTATTATTTTAAGAAGTGTGATTGCAACTTCAGTGCATCTGGTCCTCATTGCAGGACAGCTTCCTGAAGATAGAGACACAATTGAGTTGCTGCATTACATGTAATTTGAATCATTCACTTCTCCTATCAGAATATCCCGCAATTGCATCCCAAGATTATTGCATTTCACATCATTTACTAAAGAGCATACCTGCACCATTTTCACTTCTTTTATTGCCTCTCTCACTGATCTTGATGAGGACAAGCTCGGTACAATCATACCAGGTGCTTCTGTATAAACAGAGGTGAATTTTCCTTGAGTTTGTCCAACAGAAAACTCTGATGAGTTGGATATTTTCTTTCTGCGATATCGAGGCCTGGCTGAGAAAAATGTGATTAGTACTGTTGAATGAAATGACCAAAAAGAAGCCACGGCAGCAATGTTACCCAAAATATTAATAGTATCTCTAATTCTAAACCAAGAACAATCGAACTAATTACTTTGGAAGGATGGACCCTTCTCGAAGATAAAGCCAATCATTGGTATATTCATCAAATTCAGCAACCATAGCAATCACGTAAGCAATGCCCCTCTTGAATGACCTTTCCTACATTCAGGTAGAGATTTATGGGATAAAATCCAAGGGTGAGACAGATATCTGACAGAAATGAAGAATGATCGAAAAGGATACCTGATATACTACAACAGAAGCATACAACCCAATGAAAAAGCTTGAGAAAACAGCCATTATAATGCTCCCAATAACAACAAGCGGCCACATAAGGATGGCCAGACCTGCAATAGGTATACATGCTGTTTCTAGAAATGGCCCTTCACGGCTGATTAGATCATGTATCAATCTCTGCCAGCCTTTGAACAACATGTATGGGCTCTTTACAATGGCAATAGCTGTGTAGAGAGGAATTTCCACAACCAGTCCTGTAAGCCCGGCAATGATACATCCTGGTACATGAATGAACCTGTACAGCAGTTTCAAGCAAATGAATCATAGGGATGGCAGTAGTGTGGACAAGCATCTGAGCAACCTCTTTGCACCATGTTAGCTCTTTAGTTCTTGTGATTTCAGATATGTAGCTTTTACCAATATACAGCTAACATACAGCCATCTATGTAGCKTGAGGAGCAAATATTTCTTTTACATTATGATATTTTCTTCATCAACTTCTTCACTAGCATTTGSTGCTTTCAGTTATGACAGTGTGCTTTCTGTACTTCCTTACAGAATGCTTTCGTTTTAATTTCTACGATAAAGACTATAAAAATGGAAATACCCATGTACACAACTGTTTAGTCCTAAGATTTCCAAAATTGAAAATTTTAAACATAAATCAGCATGGATCAAATATATGCAATTGTATGGTGATTATTTTGTTATGGCTCTCTTCTTAAACAGCAGGATTAGAAAGCAAACAAAAGAGTTGAAATTATTTGTGTACAATGTGTCAACGACCATCACCTGAGTGGTTGATGAATCCCCTCTGAACTGGGAAAGTCCCGCAGTTCTTTCAAGAACAGAGGATAAGAATGAAAGCACATATCAGCAAAATCTCGAACAACTGTGCAGCTTCCTTTGATGGTACCCCAAGTTCCATCCTAGATTTTCAGATAACGCCAGTATAGTTTGAGCAACAGGAAAGCAGGAAAACCGGTAAAACACTAGGAAATGAAACGCCGACTTGAGGTTTACCACAATGCAGTGGAAGAACTTCTTGGACTCATCATCATATCTGAAGGCCTCAAAAGCGGAAACCCAAGGAGCGAAAAATCCATATCCAACTCCCACGAGAACACTACCAGCTATGCTTAAACCCAGCCAGATACCGAATAAAACCGGCAGAGCAAAAAAGAAAGCAGCTTTTAGAGGCGCATCAATCCTCTTTGTCCTGTAAACAAAAGTTCCGAAAAATATTAAAAACCCAGTACAAAAATTAACCTCCGACAGCATATAAACGCACTCTGCTACAGAAACAGAGGTGAAAGATCAGTACTTGACAAGGGTATAAAGTGTCCAGACAACATGTGCTGGGAAGAGGCCCAATATCACCACAACATTCCCTATTATCAGTATTAGACCAGCAATTGGACCTACCAACAAACCTGCAGCATGAAAAAGACATAATCAGCACAGACAAATAACAAAAACAGAAGGATCATTTCAAAAGCTGAAGCAGTGCCAAAACTTTAGGTTTAACAGAAACAGATGAAAAAGGAAGCAAGAAAAGATCCTAACTTTTGAGAGCACCCAAAAGGAGGGCAGAGCAGAACGCAAATATCACATAGATAGGCTGAAACCAGTCTCTCAAATTTCCTAGCATATTTCGTGGAAGCCAAAATTAGGGAGGGATTAACAGAAACGGAAGTTGGAAAGAAAATATCAACGCCTTATCATCCAAGACAGATATTATAGCTCCCAACAAATTAGGGACTT
This sequence comes from Rhazya stricta, assembly GCA_001752375.1. Classification (NCBI taxonomy): domain Eukaryota; kingdom Viridiplantae; phylum Streptophyta; class Magnoliopsida; order Gentianales; family Apocynaceae; genus Rhazya; species Rhazya stricta. The sequence continues at coordinate 7,715,841 of MEJB01000013.1, read as the reverse complement.
GTGGAGAAAAAAGAATATCAGAAATAGAGAAAGCGCTGGCGCAAAAGACAAAGCTTAACAAGAGGCCTATGGAGTCTCACACCAACCAGCATCAAACAACAACRGCAAAGAGACAAAAGGAAAGAGAAAGAGATCRCTACTCTAAGGAACAGTTTGTTTTGTTGCAGAAATATTCTGACATAAATATATATCTTGTCTCACCATATATTGGAAGTGACAGAAATTTTAGGCGTCACCTAGAAGGAAATGTTCGAGGTACATATTCAAATAGATAAAAGTCGTTATCCACAATAAATTACTCATAGTAACTTGTTATTGCTTTTCTATATTAAGATTATAAGCGAAAAATAATTAAAAAATTTAATGAACTGAATATAAGCTCTGAACCTTCCAATATGTCTTATACTAGACATTATTTGCTATATAAAATG